>OX336366.1:13702927-13797927 GCA_946902895.1 Fragum fragum
AATTGAACAATGAAACTGTTTCGAATATAACAAATAGAATTGTCAAATATTAATTTTTGATAAGAAAAAACTCTCACTCGAATACGTTATTATGCGTAAAAAAAACTCGTCCTTTGGACTTGTTTTTCAACGACTAACAACGCATTCTCGAGAGAGATTTTTCATATCAAAAATAACCAGTTGATTATCCTCTATATTTTATATTACTGGCCATGGATTATGCAGAATAACGCCTTTTTAATATCATAGAGGAACTTCCTGTTGTAGCTTAATGGGCGTGGTCAGTGCTTTCTTTTCATAATAAGATATACGAAATTTATCATCTGAAGCTCATAAACTATGTCAAGATGTCATTATTTTTTTAATCTCACAATAGTTCAATATTTCTTACTCTCCTGTCGGGTTTTCTCTAAACAAAACTTGAGTAAAAAGGGAAATTTTTGGGTAGAGTGTAGATTATGTCTCAAGTTTCGTTGGGATTGGTGGATCGCGAGTGGCAATCAGAAAATCAATCGACCAATCAAATCATTCATTTAGACTGAAAATGAACTTTGAACCACTACATTTGCCGTTATTCATTAGAAGCATTTCTATTGGTTTAAGTGACTTGAACATCGTAACTAAAGCTATTCAAGCTGTTGGTACGTCGCTTAGGTCGCCAACCAACAATTTCAATTCTATTACATGCTGCTGGCTGTACGTTTTGCCAAATAACGCCGTTATGATTGAAGTGGAACTTCCTATGGGAGTCAGAAGGCCTTTCCAGCAGAGCTAATGGGCGGGGCCAGATGTCAGTTAATAATTGTCATGCTATGACAATTATACCATAATGGATGCATGTAAACGTTTCTTACGTTAAGCACAACAAACATCTAAATATCCTTAATTGTCCAATCGCGGCTGTCAATCAAGCTTTCAACTCCAACATTGACCGCAATGTTTGTCAACCTTTTTTGTGGTTTGGCGACTTAAACGTCGTAACTAAAGCTTATTTAAACCGTCGTTACAACGTTTAGGTCGCCAACCAACCTTTTTACTGTTTTATTACATGCTACCGGCCATAAATTTTGCAAAATAATTCCGTTTAAAATCGAAGCGGAACTTCCTGTTAGGGTTTATGGGCGGGTCCAAGGGACCGGCTAGCGCGGTGTTTCTGTGTGGATTGGGCGTGAGGTTGGGGTTAATCCTAAGTCCTCGTTCAATTCAACAAATCAAACCTCGGATGTATATAGTAGGACTGTTTTAAAAATTCACGTGACAAACTTCAAAATGGCGATATTCGTTACGCAAAGTGGCTGTGTTAAAATCATTCTCATATAGCCTCTGTAA
This sequence comes from Fragum fragum, assembly GCA_946902895.1. Classification (NCBI taxonomy): domain Eukaryota; kingdom Metazoa; phylum Mollusca; class Bivalvia; order Cardiida; family Cardiidae; genus Fragum; species Fragum fragum. The sequence continues at coordinate 13,704,257 of OX336366.1, forward strand.
GAACTCTGTTTGGTCCTCAATGGAAACTTGATATCAGAGCAAAACAGGGAAAAACATAAAATAACAAAAGGGAATTTTCGTTTTTTCAGCTAGTTTGGGACTTCCGAACCATCCGGGTTAACCGAGATTACGTATTACGTTTTCATACACTGTTTCCGGCTAACAAAATGTACCATTTTGTAACATAATGCCCCGCCTTGTATACATCCGAGGTATGTTCCAAAGTTTACGGGAACGGCAGAATGTGTCCCGATTTGGTAGGGGAAGGGCAGTTCAAACCTCTTCACTTGTCAGCAAATACACAACAAGTAGTCACGGCAGGAATTCATCCACAAAATCAGCCAGGATCGGTTTTGGGCTTCGGTTTGAAAAAAATTGACTTTTTGTAATGAAAAGACTTTAAATCCTTGTAATGCTAAATAAAAAACGGTTTTCAAGAATGCTTTGAATTCAAAGCACTGAGAGCACTGAGAGCCCTTATAGAGGACATGTATTTCTTGTGAAAATCAATAACACAAACAGATACCGATTCAAAGGTACAAGCAGGTGGTGTAGACTAAGATCAGCCTGGAAGTATAAGCAGACTGATCTTTGTCTAAACCTCTTGCAAAAACCGGAATATTCCGGGATCAACATGATAATGCTGCCAAAACCCATCCTCAAAAAGACCGTCTCTAGGACATATCGTGTATTCATACAGTGTGATCAGTTTTTTAGGTCATACTTCGACGTAGTCATTTTGAGAATGTGACTTGTTCGTTGATAAATTAACCAATCGCATGCCATGCTAAATGACTACAGATATAACAGTTCGACTGAGGAAACTACCGACATTATTTTGTAAAACAAGCAAATGATTGGTTTGCAACTTAAACTTCGTAACTACGATAAGGTGCATTTACGACATTTAAGACGACAAACCAACAAAATGCCTACGATAAATGTCAGAGTTTAGAGTTCACTTCCGATCTATACCGATTTTGTCGGTGGAATATCCGACCAAACGTGCCACAGTCGTGATATATTTAGTCGAATGTATCTTTTGGGTTCGGTTTTACAGACCCTCTTGTTCTATAACTCATTATACCAAGTTATATTGAGCTTCACTTAACCCATTACCAGGCAACCGACAAAATGTTACACTAGTTCAAATTCAAAAAAAGTATCAGACAACCAGGAATGATTGATATATTTTTAAAATCTCCATCTTTCAGGATGGAAAACTTTGTGAAAAATGAAGAAGTTGCTTGTAACAAGCAATTTCTTCATTTTCAACAACCTTTTTATTTATCATTTCTTCAAAAGGGGCGTATAAAAGTTGGATAGTATGGGAATGGGTTAATGCATTACTTAATGCACTGACTCATAAGACGTCAGCGTTTATCCCCAGTGATACCATTTGAACCGATTCAAAATAAGGTGTTGGGTAGATTTCGTTGAACGAAGAGCCTGAAAACAGAAAATGAAAGGAGTTGACGTTCTAAGTATATGCTTGCTATGTTTTGCGATGGGAACGCTTAATGAAGCAATGAACCTAACCTTTACGGATTGCGGTGAGATTTTTTTTAAATTTTGCTCAGTAATTAAGTATTTGCACTAATTCTCATTCAAAGTCGTTCGGGGCAATTTTTTAGTTAAATCACTGTGAATTTTGTTTCCTTCCGCGTCTCTGCATTTATTAGTCCAGAGTGACTTTCGGATTGGTATATCGCCGCTGTCATTCTAAAACATCGTAACTACAGCTTGAATTAAACTGTAGCTACGATGTTATAGAAACTTAACGGCGATATGTACTTAAAGAACAGCGCGACCATTTTTCAAAACACTTTCGAGGCCAGTTGTTCTAATGTTTCGACGGAATAATCTTCGCGTATTTATACAGTGTGATTAGTTTTTTCGGTTCATACCTCCATGAAAACAAAAAATATTCTCTTCATCTCTTAAATGTTCGATTGACACCACGACCCAAAAGTTTCAGGGATGTCAAGGGTTAGGGTTCAAGTCATGGCTGCACCTCTGGTCCAGTGTCCTAGAGCGATTGACATGTAGTCGCTATAAGTCAATCAAAGCACTGAAAGTACTGTAAGCTAGCAAAGCATAGTCTTCCTTGCCAAAAGTTATCACGATAAACAAATGATGTTTAGTAACCAAGGAATAAACCCATTACAACATGTTAAAATCTTAGCCGGGTTAAAATTTTGAGATTTTGCCAATTTAAAGTTGGTTGAATTTAGAAAAGCTTTCCGTTGTTGGGTAGAAAACATTGTGGACAATGAAGAAATTGCTCGTAACAAGTAATTTCTTTATTGTCCACAATCCGCCTTTTTTTCTTTTTTTCTTTTTTTTTTTTTTTTTTTTTTTGAGAAGGTTAAAAAGCGGAATTGAGTAGGAATAGACAAAAAAGCATGTTTTGAAAGAATTCTGTATAATTTGAATAGAATTTACAATATTCCTTAGATACATAAGAACGACTTTTATGGCGTTGGCATTAAATGGATATAATGGTTAAGCCTCCAGTGGCAGTTTGCACTCGTTGAACTCTGTGAAGACCTCAAATTTTGTTTGTTAACTTAAGCTATCTTAGCTGACGCTTTGCTAGCTAAAAATCGACTGACCAGTGAGGTTATTCAATTAGACAGGATGTAAAAATTGAACGCCAACATTTAGTTTAGCCATGTCGTTGGGTTGGCGACTTAATTCTTTCCTGTTCAATCTCTGGTTTTTACACCCAAGTGAATTTATAATTAAGAAAACACTGTAGAAAAAGAAGAAATTACTCGGACCGAGCAGTTTTTTCTTTTTCCACAATATTTTCTAACCTACTGAATGGTTATTCCACTTTAAATTTTGGTTTTCATGGATATGTATAAAATTCAGCAAACAGGAAAGTAGTAGCCACATGCATCTCAAACTATAGCTACGACATTTCGGACTTCAATCCCCTATTCACCTTTTTGTTTTGTGACCCAGGCAATCTGGTCATTTATTATGCAAACAAACAACATTTGATATCACTGTGGGGGTCAGGGGCGTGGCCAGCGATCCTTCAGATCCCCTAAAGTCTTCACTTGTTACTCTTTATTCTTAGAAACATACAAAAGTGAACTTTATCTTGAGTAAACTGAAAATTGGTTGAAAGCGACGAAAGCGATGTAAACCCAATTCAGATATATATTATATAGTATCTGAATCTATCTCTGTAGTTACCACGGTTACCCCTCCAATCATTTATTTAACTTATTTGTTGCGTTGAGTTTTTTTTTTTTTTTTTTTTTTTTTTTGCGACTTTAACCTCGTGACTAAAGTTTATTCAAGCTGTAGTTTCGACGTAATTGGAAATAGGTCATGTTGAGTAGTTGTCTTAATTGACCAATCGCGACTGTCAATCAAGGAATCACTGACCAATCAGAACTTTTACTCAACCCGGACCTGAGCTTTTAACTCCGATATTTGCCGCCGTTTTGTTTACCTTTTATGTTGGTTTGGGGACTTAAACGTCGTAACTATTGAAGCTGTAGTTACGACATTTAGGTCCCTTAGCCAATCATTTCACTTTTTAGCTACATGCTTCTGGCCATAATTTTGCAAAATAATCGAAGATGAACTTCCTATCGGAGTTAATGGGCGGGGCCTAAGGAGTCAGTGGGCGGTGCCAGCGATTTGTTAATCTTATTATCTGGAGATTGGTGTCAGATCCAAAATCATATATGAGAGGGAATAATAAATTATTTTCGTCTCGTGTTTATAACAGAACAGAACAAAAGTCTCTTAATGACTTATAAACAAGGTATTTCATCATAGCATATACAAAACAAAAAATAAATAAACACGTAAATCAATATAGCGTTACGATATAAAACTAGTCATTTGCGACGAAAATTTATTAGAGAATGAATTAATGTGAAATAAAGATATATCATTTTTTATGTTGTTTGTTTGTTCTATCTTACCTCTAGGAAGAAAAGATTCTTTAAGAAATCTGCATAATCTTAGACTTAGACTCCCAGCATTCAAAAATTTTATTCTAATCTGTTTATAAAGAGAACATGCACAAATGAAATGGCACATATCTTCTACTTCATTTAATTCGTAAAAAAACGCAGAATCTCCCATTGTTCTGTATACTATTCAGACCATAACGACTGGATTGAATTCGGAGACAATGGGCAGATAATCTCATCTTCATTAGGTGAAACCTTACATCATGCGGGACCAAATCTAAATCGGATTCATACTTGAAAATTTGTCTTAAAATACTTATATTCTCCTTTTTTCATATTTATCTTAAAAACCAAACTACTCTCGTACAAAACAGCCTAAAAGACGTTGTTTGAAAATATCGACAAATTGTTGATTGATTGAATGGGGTTAAATGCCCCTTTTTACAGTATTTTAGTCATATCGCGGCTGAAGCACCCAACAATGGATTCCTGGTATTTCTCACGCCAGTAATACCACTACATTCTTTCCTAGCCTCCAGCTGCTACCTTACTTAGGTTTACGATTATTCACCCATTGGTGAGAGACAAATGTCGGAAAGAATATATGCCGCCGGGGATCGAACCAACGACATCCCATGATTGAAGATGAGGAGTCTGACGCGCAACCGACTGCGCTATGACGGCGGCTTAAACTTCAGATGCATCCGCTCTACTACTTTTATCCTTTTTAAAACAAAAAAATCCACACGAATAAATCAAGATTGATCCAACAAAAGCATCGAATAGTTGACAAAGTGTTTGGTGGTTTGAAGGTAAGTTTTTACACTTTATTAAGAGAACAGACATAGCCTTCTATGCTTTACCTGAGACATATTCGTTAATCAATTTAAATTTGCCGTTGATACTAAAAACTGTTCCGAGATAATTAAAACTGTCGACTACTTCAAGAGACACTTGCCGTTATACGTCCAATTTTCGTTCCTTTCTAAACCACCTCTTTTTCTGAAAACATCACCTTGGTTTTTGTTTCATGGACTTCAATACCCCACTCGAAACAATTGTCATGTAAAAGTTTTAGGTTAGCAATTTCTTCAATGTCCACAATATTTTCTACCCAACAAGGGAAGTATTTTCTAAATTCAACCATGATTTGCTAGCTTACAGTACTTTCAGTACTTTGATTATATAATGGTATAGTGATATCTACCCTCCATTGATCGGGGAATCAGCCCGAGTCTAAAATGGCGTTGAAAATTTCTCAAATATATATTGACAAAATATCGACCCCCTCGATCAAATACTCATACAATAGACAGTCGCTACCGTATGCCTTATTGTGTTTTAATTTTTTCACCACGGTTAAAATTTCTTTATGTGTGATCATATAATCAAGTTCATCATCAATTAAAAAAGTATTGAAATCGTAATTTGAACAGAATTCTTCGGCTTCTGCTTTTGTGCATTGAAAAATGTCTTTTTCTAGATTACAAAAATATTCGTGAAAATCATTCATAATAATATTATCAGGATATTCATTTCACCCTTTGTCAAAATGTGTCCATTTTTTTTTTTCAAATTTTCTAAACTCAACTTTTATTGTCTTTTCTTTCTACGACATAATGATTTATAATTGCGTTTCCTATCTAAAGATATTTCCTACTTCCATCTGTTTTACACTGAAAAAAATGCGCACATGGGGCACATGTTGGTTTTGGTGTTTGTTTTTGAGGTTTTTTTTTTTTGTTTGTTTGTTTTTTATGTTTTTTGTTTTTATTGTTGTTGTAGTTTGTTTGTTTGTTTTATTGTATTGGGCTGTTGGTTTGTTGTTGTTGTTGTTTGTTTGTTTGTTCGTTTGTTTTGTAGGTTATATTCAGCATAAGAAATATGTTCTAGTTTATATTAGTAAGAATCCATTGTCAGAACAAGTATATTTTGGAAAAAACACCCACATCTTACTGCACAGTAGAATTATAGTCTAAAACATGCTGTATTTGGACGAGCTCAAGTTCTCTCATCTTAGTGACCAGGTTGGAGAGATAACTATTCGAAAGGGAATTAGACGTCTGCATATTTCTCTCAACCTTGACCTCGAAAAGTAAATCAATACAGAAAAGTGAATTTCCATTTTCATCAACTGTATACACCATAAGCTGTAATTTATTCTGAAAAAGAAATAGGATCTGTAAAGACATTTTCTTTTTGATAGGCTGATCTTAACCCTTGTCATGCTGAACCCGGAATATTCCGGTTATGGCAGGAGGTGAAGACCAAGATCAGCCTGCACATAAGTGCAGTTTGATCTTGGTTAAACCACCTGCTTGAAGTTTTCCTTTCAGAGTTGTTCATGAAATCGATTTCTAAGGAAATAATGATTATTGAATAGCAAGTTTTATCGGTACTCCAAGTCCTTCGATTTTACAGCAATTCAGTAAAGTAATTTATACAGCATGACAACAGTTAAAGGATCTATGGCTCTCCTAGGAACTCATATTCTCACCAAAACGAATCCTTAAATCTTGTTTAAAAATGTTTACAGACGTCTCTACATATGATTTCCGAATAGGTCACAAACCCTTGAAGGCAACAAAATAATTTTGAAATTCATTTAATAGATGAAGATTTTTTTTTTTTGTTTTGTTTTCATAGAGGTATGAACCGAAAAAAATAATCACACTGTATGAATACGCGAAGCGGATTCATACATAAGTGTGATTAGGTTTTTCGGTTCATACCTCCATAAAAAACAAAAAAATATTCTCTTCATTTCTTATAATCTAATAGTATCGAGCGAAAAAGGCAAATACAACAACAATTTTTATACTTTTTTGTATGGGACTTTTTTGTGCGGAAGCATACAAAATAGCTGCGTGCTTGAAATTTTGTTAACGGAGTTATGAATAATTTTTTTCGACCAATCAAATCGCCCGTTTTTGATAGACGAAACTAACAATTAAATTATTTTCGTTTTCTGTTCAGAAACATTTGTCAATGATATGATTTTCCGCGAAACATTTAGCGCCGTTTGTAAAATGGCGTAACGAAATTGCTTCGAATAGGCTTCGAATTTATTTCATAATTATTCTGCTATTATAATATCAAAATATTCAACGGGTTTATATCACTCTCAATCTTAAGGTCATATTATAACTTTTTTTCAAAAGCAACGAATTTTTGTGAATTAACCCGAGGTCGTCTTTCCGCCATCTGATAAAAGTCACTAAGATTTGTGTCATGTGTCATTTCTCTTCGACAAATTTCACTTCCGGTTAATAATAATGATTTGATAGTCCAAACGAATTTTTTATTCACATCGACGATCCATTGAATGTTGAGCCCTATCCTAAATATGCAAATTGACAAATCGCTGGCTCCGCCCACCTACTTCGTTATCCCTGCCCATTGACTCCAACAGGAAGTACAGGCTACGATTTTAAACGGAGTTATTTTGCAAAATATATAGCCAGTAGCATGTAACAAAACAGTCGAATATTTGGTTGGCGACCTAAACGTCGTAACTACAACACTCATTTTATTTATGGTCAAAATGAATGATTTCATTGGTCGACTGGATATTTGACTGACAGCCGCGATTGGTCATTTGCACGAATAATAAAAAAAAATAAAAACGACACTAGAAGTAGGCATGTTGACGTTATAACGTTGGTAACGTCGCTTCATTCAACCAATAACACTGTCCTGAAAAGCAGTTGCGAAACCAGTTGGTACGTGAAAACCCGTATTTCTAGTGATGGAATTATTTTATTCGTAAATTCTTGTTCTGGTATACATGAACATTTTGTTCACAAACACACACACACACACACTTATATATATATATATATTTGTACACGTGTGCGTGTGTGCGTGCGTGCGAGAGTATTTGTGTTTGTATATTTGCGCGCGCGTGTGTGTATGCATTCGTGCGTGTGTGTGTGCGTGCGTGTGTGTGCGTGTGTTGAGGATGTGTGTTGGTGTATGTGTGTGAATTTAAACCTCGTCATTGCCCTTATATTTTCTTTCTTCGGACTTACTGATATAAATACAGGACTAGTTCTCAACTTAAAGGCCAAACTGTTTTGCTGTCCCTTTATGACTGGGCACGTCATGTATCTGCAGGCATTTCGCGGTGGAAGGGTGTGTGCTTTCCCGCGCAAAACAACGGTAGCCCCAGTTATTACTTTTGTCGAATTTACATCTGAAAAGAGAGATTTCTTTAAACACAATGTTCCGTGGTTGACAGTTACAAATCAATTTGATTGTATACTGGTTTAACTTATTCCCACACAATGACGCTTTTAAACGCTTGCAATCAGTAAGGGTTTGAAAAACACTGTTATAAAAGAAGAAATTGCTTGTTACAATTTCTTCATTATCTACAATGTTTTCTAAATCTAAAATTTCACAAACTTTAAGTTGTCGTCTGCAACTCTTGTCAATTTGGACCAGGCTAAAATGTTGCCGTTTGGTAATGGGAAAATTTTGGCGTCTGGTAATGGGTTAAGCCTCATTTCGAGACCTGCATAGCCAGAGCTAGGATCAATGAAAAAAAGGTTTTTTCTAGATCCCAAAAATCGTTTGACCATTTACAAAGCTAAAAAATGTGTAAACAACTTACATACGCTAATTCAAAGAGCAATTAATTTGAAAAGTTTGGTAGAAAACGTTGAGAAAAAGACCAAATTGGCCAGATTCAGTAATTTCTCCTATTGTCTCGATGTTTTTTTAGATATTATTTCAAGGATCAGTACAGGTTGAATGTGCGTAGTAAGTGACGGATCGCTGCACGCTAATGTTTCCGCTGACCACGCCCACTGGGCTCCGATAGGAAAATTTCGCTTGGATGAAAATGAAGTTATTTCTGAAAATTTTATGGCCGTAACAATGTAACATAAAAATGAAATGGTTGTATGGCGACTTTAGCGTCTTAACTATAGCTTGGATAAACCAAAAATGCTTCTAAAAATAGCAGTCATTGTTGGAGTTAAAAGTTAACTTTCGGTCTAACTGGTTTATTCGGTTTGTTGATTGATCCTTTGATAGAAAGCCGTGATTGGTGAATTGGTTAAAATATGTGCAGAAGAGTATTTCTTGGTTTCATCGAGAAAAAAATTTTTTTTAGTTTCGTCTATCAAAAACGGGTTTTCTGATTGGTCGAAATAATAGTCATACCCCCATGAACAAAATTTTGAGCTCGCAGCAATTTCGTATGCATCTACACAAATTAGTTCCACAAAAAAAAGTATCAAAATTCGTACAGTTTATGTTGGTTTTTTTCTTATTTCTTTTTTTTGGGGTTTTTTTTTTGTGTGTGTGTGTATCTTTTTGTTGTTGTTTTTTGTCGTTGTTGTTGATTTTTTTTTGTTTTTTCGCTCAATGCTATTAAATTATAAGAAATGAAGATAATAGTTTTTGTTTCCATGGATGTATAAACCGAAAAACCTGTTTAAACTTATAAATGAATCCGCTTCGCGTATTCATGCAGAGTAATTAGAATGGAGAGAAAACATTGCGTAAAATGAGGAAAAATGTTTGTTACCAGCAATATCTTCATTTTACATAATGATTTCCCAATTGTTTTTCCGGGGGGGGGGGCGTCCAAAAGTGTTACTGTTAAGGAATTTTAATTGTAACAAGTTATTTCTTCAATATCCACAATGTTTTCTCCCCAAAATAATAAAGATTTTTACAATTTCATAAACAAGATATGTCCTCTGCAACTTTCTCGAATTTGGACCAGTCTTAATTCTCGTAATGGCTTGATTTGTTCTGAAAATCTTAACTGAATAAACTCATTTGAAACTCCAAGCCGCAAAATATTTCACCCTTCCTTGTTCATTTCCTGGTTTTAACGTCCATGTGGTTTTTATAATTAGTAAAACATTGTAGAAAAAGAAGAAATTGCTTATAGCAAGCAATTTCATCTTTTTCTAAAATATTTTCTACCCTAATGAATGCCTATCTTTCAAATCAAATCCACTTTAAATTTTTATCTGCAAAACTTTTGAATGTTGACAGGTCTAAATTTTTCAAAACAGGAAAAGATTGAACGGTACAAAATATACTTGTACAAGTTCTAGTGAGTGATCAAAGGTCTGATAACGCATCATAACTTGTACATCTATACTTATCGATCTAAAAATAGATACTCACAGGGCGTGAATATTACTTTCGTCAAATAGGTGTCACCGGGTATAATGACGCATGGGTCTGATTCGCACGGCGACACATTAACTGAGGTCACCTTTGCTTCTTTCGAACCTGAAATATAATCAAGGAATTTTAGTCCTCACAATTTAACTCTTTACCCTTTTTTCAAAAATTCAGACTTTCCAAATTCAAAGGGATAGCAGACAGCATTGTAATGTACATGAATGATAGAAAACATTGTGAGAAAAGAAGAAATTGCTCGTTACAAGCAAATTTTCTTTTTCCTCATTTTTTTCTGATTCATAATATCATAAGCACGAAAAAAGTATGGATTGTACGAATTGGTAAAAAGGTCCATCTTTGCTTATGAAAAGCATACTTTCGTCTTTAACCCTTTCTCGTTTTTCAACATTTAAGACTTGTCAAATTTTAAAGAAGTTGCAGACGACAATTAAATGTGGTTTATTAAATATTGTTGGAAAAGATGTATCCAGATTTAACGGAAACGGTTCATACCTTCGCGCCATCGGAAAAAAACATAAACAAGTATTTCATTAACGGATTATTCATTCGCCCCATCATAAAATAAACATAAGATAGTATTTCCTGTAGGTTCATGCATTCGCGCCATCAGTAAATTAAACATAAACAAAAAATTCAGCCTTCTAAATATAAACGGTTTATACCTTCGCGCCATCAGAAAATAAAACACAAAGAAGTATTTCATGTATCTAAACATCACCGGTTTATACCTTCGCGCCATCAGAAAATAAAATATAAACAAGTATTTAAACTTTGTTAATATAAATGGCGTTCATTGACGGATTGCCGTTGCTCATAAAAAGAACGAGAGTCCATCAAATCAAACATCCAGACTATGGCTTTGAATTCCAATATTGGTCGTCCCTCATGTTGAACATTTGTTGGTTTGGCTACTTAAATGTCACCGCCACAGCTTATTTTGATTGATTATAGACTATGCGAAATAACGCCTTTAAACCATTGCCACGCTGAATAAAATCTTTTCAGAAATACATTAAAATCAAAGGGCTGGAAGCGCTGGTAGTACTCGTTCGATGGTCAATACATCTTTTAAAAATTAGTTTCATGAACAACTCTGGTTTGAAAAGGAAACGCAGGATGTGTAGACTAAGATCAGACTGCACGTCTGTGCAGGCTGATCTTGTCTACAACTCCTGCCAAAAAACCGGAATATTCCAGGTTCAGCATGACAAGGGTTGATTTCGAGATCGAACTTACTGTCGGAGGTAACGTGTCCACCGATCCGTAAGTATAGAGCCTGCGATTTCATGTAAGTGACCAATCGCTGCCGCCAATCAAATAATAATCGACCAATGAAAATATTCACTTAGTCTGAAAATTGACTTTGAACTCTACCACTGGCAGCCATTTACATGAAACATTTTTGTCTGTGAAACGACTTAGACGACAATTAAAAATTAATTATATTTAAGATTTTTTTTAGCTTTTTGGGTAAGAAAGCATTGTGGCAAATGGAGAAATTGCTTGTTGACGAGCAATTTCTTCAATTCACACAATGTTTTCCAAACTTGTTTTTCTTTACGGGCACCAAAAAGCGCCATTGAGCGGAAATGGTTTAATTGTACAATACATTTTAAACCTTAGATATAAATGTTAACATATAACCAAATTTGAATATCTTGGTCAGAAATATGGAAAATTTTATCAACATATCCAGAGTCCAGAAAAATAAAGATATCAAAGTCATGCTTGTATCTCAAGGCCAGTTTTAAGTTGTAGCTACGATAACCAACAAAATGCTCAACTTTTGTCTGTCTCTCCCCTCTCCCTCTCTCTTTTTCTCTTGCTCTCCTTCTCTCTTTGTCTGTCTCTCCCTCTTTTTTGTCCTTCTCTCCCCCCCTCTTTCTCTCTCTCTCTTTCTCCCTCCCCCTCTCTCTCACAACATACTTACCACAATCTCTGAAGTTTATTGCCACTGCAAATTTAGCCAATATCAGAACTCCAAGAATTTGATATATTTTCTCTGTGTTATTTAACTCCATCCTTAGTCCGTGTTATCTACCTACGTACTAGAACCAGTTTTGGGGGAACCTTTTTTTTATAGTAGTTGTATGTGAACTACGTGTTAGAGAGGTCTTTCTGGGTCAACAACTAAGACAACTAAGTTTTTACGACTATTTCTTTAATTTCCGAATGCTATCATAGGGGTATGTTCATATTGACGAAATGCTGCTGTCAATCTAAAATAATTTAATTTTTAGTTTCGTCTATCAAAAACGAGCGATCTGATTGGTCGAAAAATTTAATTCATACCTCCATGAACAAAATTTTGAGCACGCAGCTATTTCGTATGATTCCGCATAAAATAGTTCCATACAAAAAGGTAAAAAAAATTGTAAAGTTGTTGAATTTTCGCTCGATGCTATTAAATTATAAGAAATGAAGAGAATATTTTTTGTTTTCATGGAGGTATGAACCGAAAAACCTAATCACGCAATGTATGAATCTGCTTCGCGTATTCATACAGTGTGTTTAGGTTTTTCGGTTCATACCTCCATGAAAACAAAAAATATTCTCTTCGTCTCTTAAAACAAATGATTAGCCAATCAAATCATTCAAATAGAAAGTGACTCTCCAAATTTCTGCGATTCAACCAATCGCTAGCTCCACCCACTAACTGAATTTTAACACAAAATATAAGAAAATAAGACAGTTAAAGCAGGTCAAATGGGGCTTCTATTCTAAATTTGAAACGTAAACACCTATTGCGAGCCGACAAAAAATAGGCCAGTCTAAACTGCCATCATAACTTTGGAATTTTGAAAATTATATAAAGAGTTTTTAACCCCGTGTTTAGCTTTGAAAGAATCATGTTTACTAAGAGAAATACGGTATTACGTAACATACGCGGATTCTATTGAGTATTGACATAATAACCCCATTAACAGCAGTATATAAACGGATTTTTAACTGCAGCCGGGGCTTCAAAAGTCGTGCGTTTGGTCCATACATTAATTTATTTCAGGACATAGTGACATTTAGTAGACAGCCTTATAGAACATGCAATAGGCTTAGGCCTATATAAATAACGTTAATCAACGCTAAGATCTTGAACTTAATAGAAACGTCACAGTAGTTTAAGGTTACTGTGGTCACATGGCATAGTCAAATTGTCATGTTTTTTTTTTTTTTTTTTTTTTGTTTTTGTTTTTGTTTTTGTTTTAAACCATACAATGATTGCTGAGATTCATCTTTGAAATGTGGGCATTAACACTCACGCAATCAAAAGGGGATTAGAGCTCGTAAAGTTGACTTCTTGACGTCATCAAGAGGCCGAATCCTTCTCAACCCACTGTTCCAGTACAAAAGATTATGCAAATTAGAAGATTATATAGTGTTTGCGATCGGCTAGCATATTTTTAGTCGAGCAATTTTGTAATGATATGATCTCCCACAAACTCTTTCATCAGCTAGTTAACCGTAAGAGATTTTCTGCTTAATACTGAAATAGGTTTCGTTATTATCAAAACTTTCGGAACACCCTTCCTAATGAAAACTATTTACATGTATTTAAACAGTTGCAGTACTTTATATGCTGTGGTGCTTTCCGGTAAAATATCGAGAACTTTGGGTAGATTATCACTTATTATTCAATGCTTTCCGGTGGATTATCGAGATTTTCTTCTCTGTAGCCTTATCTATCTGTAATTTCATCACAAAACAAGGGGAATTGTGACCCGTCAGGCGAGGCGGGGAACATCTGGGTAGTGCGTAAAGTGTCGACCCTAGTCAGACTTCGTGGATTGCGCAGGCCGACTATAGGATCAAACTTTTCGCACTTGGCTGATTTTCTTAATCCAGAACTGGTGATCATTATACCTCCCTGTATAAGAATTTTTGAAATCCGACCTACATTTAACCTTTATTTGTCGTGATCGCTTTTTCAAATATCTATTTTACAGAGTTCCCAGATGGTTTCTTTTCGTGTGAATTAAACCCTGACTGCGGTGCGTTTTTAAGATTTTTAAGGTTTCTAAGCAGGATATCTCACGCGATTCACTAAAAAATTGTAAGACGCGGCGCAATATATCCTAAATAAGATTCTTAAGAAATCTTAAAATGCTTTATCTTAAAAAAACACGCCTATGCTTTCGTTCTTTTCACCATATTTGAAATCTCTAAGCGAGGCCAATTACATGTTTTTACCCGTGACATCATGATCTTGCCAGGCAGTCATATGCGAAATGTTGAAAGTTCGTGTTACATCCTCAATACAAGGGGAAAATGCCTTGCAATTTTCAGTTCCGAAGCAATCAGGCTAAATTTCGCATCATTCGCCTTACAAATTTAATCCACATTTTACTTTTTCGATATACTTCCCGAACTACTGATACGACGGTACCCGGCGCAGCAGATAATTTAATTTCTGTATTTGGCTTTCTTCTATACATATCTTCTCTAACATTTGAAAACCTGAAATGTTTCAAAATTCTCTCACCCATATCGATCTGATGTATTTTTTTGCTGAATTACGTTAATACCGAAAAATACAGTTGCAATTAGCACTTCTATCATTCAAAGGTAAATGCGTATTGGCATATATTGTATACTCTTGATATAACAAGGGATCAGTAATCAGTAATACTTTAATATTGTCTAGGGAATACACACCTACACCAAATACATTATGCTTCTTGCACATAGTTTAAGACTTAAATGATTGTGCTACATGCTCGAAGGGGGTATATGTATTTGTTGTAACTGATAAATTGCCAAATAAATATTGTATCAATTAAAACAGATACAATTGGTATTTGAAAGAGATTTCATTTGTAAACTATTGTAATGGAAGAAAAACATATTTTTTTTTCTAATGCTATGTTCCCACTGCCGACCCGTTCAACTCAACCAAGTCCGATCAAGCGATCGAGTACTGATCGAGCTTGGTCAGCATGTGTGATGGGGGAGGTCGGAGCGATCGAGTGTGGTCGGCATCGTTCCGGCTTCCTACCCGAATATTTTTGCCATGTTAAAAATACTCGTGTACGATCGAGTAGGTCGGGATGCTCGAACAGAACTGGGAATGATGGTGGTGGTCGGGGAAAATGGGATAGCGATCGAATAGATTTTGTTTGTTTGAATGGGGTTTTACGCCGCTTTCAACAATCTTTTAGTTATATCGCGGCGGCTCGAGCACCTAACAATGGATTCCTGGTATTTCTCACACAAGTACTACCATTACATCCCTTCCTAGCCTCCAGCTGCTATCCCACATAGGTCTACGATTATCGACCCATTGGTGAGAGACAAAAAGTCGGAAAGGATGAGTGCCGCGATCGAATAGAGATCGAGATGGTAAGGAAGGGATCGAGTAGTGATCGAGTTAAGGTCGGGATGATCGAGTAGACATCGGAATGGAGGTCGGGTTGAGATCGCGAAAGGGTCGTGAATATTCGTGTATTGGTTGGGCTCGATTGAGTAAAGATCGAGAAGAAGTCGTGTTTATATGCCTTTTGGTCGAGCTTGGTCGGGTTTGGTCAGGGAAATCAGGCGACCGAGTTGATCAAGTAGATCGGATTGGCAGTCGGAGCATAGCATTGCATTATACATGTTCGTGCGATTTTGAAAATACAAATAAATAGATAAATAAATAATGGAAATAAAAATGATGATTATAATAATCATTTAATATACAGTAAATGATGCAATATTCACCGGGCCAGCTCGAAACCGACCCAGCTGCCCAAGTCACAAATAAAGTGGTGAGAAACGTAAAATCGCCGATTTGTTAAAACCAACAAGTATTTCGTTTAACGAATTATTATTCCGTTTTAACGAATTAATATTTCGTTTTAACGAATTAATATTTCGTTTTAACAGATTAGTATTTCGTTAAAACAAAATAGTATTTAACATAACGAATAGTTATTTTGATTTAACGAATTAGTATTTCGTTTTAACGAATTAGTATTTCGTTTTAATAAATTAGTATTTCGTTTAAACGAATAAGTATTTGGTTTTAAAGAATTAGTATTTCGTTAAAACGAATTAATATTTAGATTTAACGAATTAGTATTTAGATTTAACGAATTAGAATTTCGTCATAACTAATTAGAATTTCGTTAAAACGAATTATTATGTCGTTTTAACGGATGAGTATTTCGATTTAACGAATTAGTATTTCGTTAAAACGAATAAGTATTTTTGATTTAATGAATGAATATTTCGTTTTAACGAATTAGAATTTCGTTTTTTCGAAATACTATTTCGTTTTAACGAATTAGTATTTGGTTTTAACGAATTAGTATTTCGTTAAAACGAATTAGTATTTAGATTTAACGAATTAGTATTTCGTCATAACGAATTAGTATTTCGTTAAACGAATTAGTATTTGGTTTTAACGAATTAGTATTTCGTTTTAACAAATTAATATTTCGTTAAAACGAATTAAAAGATGTGTATAGAATGTCACTTATAGGGCTCCGTACTTTATTGATACAAAAACAATACATAATATTGGAATACGCTTAACCCATTCCCACATAATCCCTCCTTTTTATCGTCCCAAAGAAAAAAAGCTTTGGAAAACATTTTGGAAAATTAAGAAATTGCTTGTACCAAGCATATTCTTCATTATCCAAAATATTTTCTATCAAAAAGTCGAAAAAAATCCATCACATTGAAAGTGTCGTCTAAAGCTTCGTTCAGTTTGGACCAGTCTAAAATTTTGTTGCGTAGGAATTGGTTAATTTTACAATAATCACATCTATCGAGCTATATATCGAACATTTAAAGGATTTAGATGTATGTTTTGATAAATGCGGTTTTTTGTATTTATCATGCGATACATAACTTTGATATTTCAATTATATCATAACCTGAATTAATTATTGAAATTTATCAATTTTGAAAATACCACAAAATTATATAGAGGATTATCGTTTCAATCGATTTATCTTTCAATGAGTGAACAACAAAAGCTAAATAAAGCACGTGACATCATGATGACGTCATAAGTGTCTTTGGTCCAGCGTAGACGATATTCAGGAGCACGGAATGAACGAACGTAGGGCTAAATCTGTTTAAACAGTGAGTAAATCATTTTGATAATATTGCTGCTTTTTATTTTTTTTTTAATCTCAATACACCGAAAAAGATTAGCCGATTACCACATTAGACAGTTTTAGACTGGTCCAAATTGAAATATGATCTAAAATTCATTGTCTTTTGGGGTAGATTTCAAACCTTTATCATTAAGGGGCATAAACATTGGGGACTGTGTAGTAATTGCTTATATATTATGATGGAATCTTTAAAGAAACGAAGAGGTCCAGCTTGATAGCATAGTTGTGACTCTTTATGTATTATTAATGTCTTATGTAATCCTTGTCAGGAAAATGTGACGGTTTCTTTAATACTTTCCGCCTGTTTATATAGATTTCTCGATGGAATACCAATTATTTCATAGAAAAAAAGTGAAATAATCAAATCTAACTGTATTGGTAGATTTATTCCTGCTTTCGTTCATTGTGCAATAATTTACTTGTTAGTTTCGTCTATCAAAAACGAGCGATCTAATTGGTCGAAAAATTAAATTCATACCTCCATGAACAAAATTTTGAGTACGTAGCATTTTGAATGCTTCCGCACAAAATAGTTCACTACAAAAAGGTATCAAAATTTGTTAAGTTGTTGCATTTTTCGCTCGATGCTATTAAATTATAAGGAACGAAGAGAATATTTTTTGTTTTCATGGAGGTATGAACCGAAAAACCTAATCACACAATGTATGAATCCGCTTCGCTTATTCATACAGTGTGTTTAGGTTTTTCGGTTCATACCTCCATGAAAACAAAAAATATTCTCTTCATCTCTTAACTGTTGAACGTCATCTATGCGGTCAATTTGAACATACTCGGTCTTTAGGAACAGATCTCAGACGTATACAAGGCGGAGAATTATGTTACACTTTTCAGTCATATCGGCGCGGCTGGAGAACCTATCATTGGCTTCCTGGTATATCTCGCACCAGTACAACCGTTACATCCTTTCCTACCCGCCAGCTGATATCCCACTTAGGTTTACATAACTGGTGAGAGACAAATGGTTTCCCGAAAATAGTCGTTTCATTCGGAAAATATGCCAGATATTGGAATGAAAACTGTTTTTTAAGGAAAATTAAGTATAATGAAGATAACGCCCAATCTGCGATTAAAAAGGGTTCATTGACAAATCGTAAGGGTCAATCAAGGAATCAACCCACCAATCAAATAATTTATTCAGGCCGGGCCTGTGTTTTCAACTACGCCATTTGCCGCCATTTTTGTTATCATTTTTAGCTCACCTGAGCACAAAGTACTCATGGTGAGCTTTTGTGATCGTTGAATGTCTGTCGTCTGTCGTGCGGCGTGCGGCGTCAAAAATTGAAGTGTTTACACTCTAGAGGCCATAGTTTTGATCCAATCTTCATGAAACTTAGTCAGAATAATTGGTAGCTCATGAGGATGAACCCTATTGATTATGGTAAGGTTCTATTCGAAAACACAGGAAAAGGGGCCTTCATGACAATTTCTTTTTTTACATTTTAGGGGCCACACATTTGGCACAATCTTCATGAAACTTTGTCAGAATAATCATTATGTCATAAAGATGAACCCTATTGATTATTGGAATTATCTTTTCGAAAACACAGGAAATTGGGCCTTAATGACAATTTCTTTGTTTACACTCTAGATGCCACCGCTTTGGCTTGATCTTCATGAAACTTTGTCCGAATAATTGTTTAATCATGAGGATGAACCCTATCGATTTAGGGTGGATTCTATCGGAAAACACGGGAAAAGGGGCCTTAATGACATGTTTTGTTTACACTGTAGAGGCCACATTTTTGGCTCAATCTTCATGAAACTTTGCCAGAATAATTTTTAGGGCCTGAGGATGAACCCTATTGAATACGGGAAGGTTCTTTTGGAAAATACAGGACAAGGGGCCTAAATGAAAATGTCTTTGTTTACACTGTAGAGGCCACAATTTTGGTTCAATCTTCATGAAACTAGGCCAGAATAATTCTTAGGGCATAAGGATGAACCTTATTGATTATGGGAAGGTTCTTTTGAAAACACAGGAAAAGGGGCCTTAATGACTATTTTTTCGCTTACTTTCTAGGGGAAACAGATTTAGCCCAATCTTCATGAGAATTGACCAGAAAAATTGTTACGTCACAAGGATGAACCCTATTGATTATAGGAAGGTTCTTTTGGAAAACACAGGAAAAGGGGCCTTAATGACAATTTCTTTGTTAACACTCTAGGGGCCATAATTTTGGCTCAATTCGTCATGAAACTTGGTCAGGATAATTTATGAACCTTATAGATTATGTGAAGGTTCTATGGGGAAAAACACAGGAAAAGGGGCCATAATGACAATCAAGGAATCACTGACCAATCAGATTTTTTATTCAACCCGGACCTGAGCTTTTAACTCCGACGTTTTGTTTACCTTTTTTGTTGGTTTGGGGACTTGAAGCTGTAGTTGCGACATTTAGGTCCCTTAGCCAATTATTTCACTTTTTAGTTACATGCTTCTGGCCATAATTTTGCAAAATAATCGAAGTGGAACTTCCTATCGGAGTTAATGGGCGGGGCCTAGGGAGTCAGTGGGCGGTGCCAGCGATTTGTTCACCTTATTATCTGGTGATTGGTGTCAGTTCCAAAACCATTTATGAGAGGGAATAATAAATTATTTTCGTCTCGTGTTTATAACAGAACAGAACAAAAGTCTCTTAATGACTTATAAACAAGGTACTTCATCATAGCATGTACAAAACAAAAAATAAATAAAGACGTAAATCAATATAGCGTTACGATATAAAACTAGTCATTTGCGATGAAAATTTATTAGAGAATGAATTAATGTGAAATGAAGATATATCAGCTTTTTATGTTGTTTGTTTGTTCTATCTTACCTCTAGGAAGAAAAGATTCTTTTAGAAATCTGTATAAATTACACAGATCTTTCTTAAAACTTGACTGAAGAAGTTGACATAATTCAAACATATGTGGACTTACGTATAGACTCCGATTCAAAATTTTATTCTAATCTGTTTATAAAGAGGACATACACAAATGAAATGGCACATATCTTCTACTTCATTTAATTCGTAAAAAAACGCAGAATCTCTCATTCTTCTGTATTCTATTCTGACCATAACGACTGGATTGAATTCGGAGACAATGGGCAGATAATCTCATCTTCATTTGGTGAAATCTAACATCATGCGGGACCAAATCTAAATCGGATTCATACTTGAAATTTGTCTTAAAATACTTATATTATCCTTTTTTCATATTCATCTTAAAAACCAAACTACTCTCGTACAAGACTGCCTATAAGACGTTGTTTGAAAATATCGACAAATGGTTTATTGAATGAATGGGGTTAAATGCCCCTTTTTACAGTATTTTAGTCAAATCGCGACTGGAGCACCTAACAATGGATTCTTGGTATTTCTCACGCCAGTACTACCACTACATTCTTTCCTAGCCTCCAGCTGCTACCCTACTTAGGTTTACGATTATCCACCCATTGGTGAGAGACAAATGTCGGAAAGAATATATGCCGCCGCCGGGGATCGAACCAACGACATCCCATGATTGAGGATAAGGAGTCTGACGCGCAACCGACTGCGCTATGACGGCGGCTTAAACTTCAGATGCATCCGCTCTACTACTTTATCCTTTTTAAAACAAAAAAATCCACACGAATAAATCAAGATGGATCCAACAAAAGCATCGAATAGTTGACAAAGTGTTTGGGGGGTTAAAGGTAAGCTTTTACACTTTATTAAGAGAACAGACATAGCCGTCTATGCTTTACCTGAGACATATTCGTTAATGCCGTTGATACTAAAAACTGTACTGAGATAATTAAAACTGTCGACTACTTCAAGAGACACTTGCCGTTAAACGTCCAATTTTCGTTCCTTTCTAAACCACCTCTTTTTCTGAAAACATTACCTTGTTTTTTGTTTCATGGACTTCAATACCCTACTCTAAACAATTGTCATGTAAAAGATTTAGGTTAGCAATTTCTTCAAGGTCCACAATATTTTCTACCCAACAAGGGAAAGATTTTCTAAATTCAACCATGATTTGCTAGCTTACAGTACTTTCAGTACTTTGATTAAATAATGGTATAGTGATATCTACCCTCCATTGATCGGGGAATCAGCCCGAGTCTAAAATGGCTTTGAAAATTTCTCAAATATATATTGACAAAATATCGACCCCCTTGATCAAATACTCATGCAATAGACAGTCTCTACCGTATGCCTTATTGTGTTTTAATTTTTTCACCACGTTTAAAATTTCTTTATGTGTGACCATATAATGTTCATCATCAATTTAAAAAGAATTGAAATCGTAATTGGAACAGAATTATTCGGCTTCTGCTTTTGTGCATTGAAAAATGTCTTTTTCTAGATTACAAAAATATTCGTGAAAATCACTCATATTAATATTATCAGGATATTCATTTCGACCTTTGTCAAAATGTCTCCAATTTTTTTTTTTTTTTTTTTTTTTTCAAATCTTATAAACTCAACTTTTATTGTCTTTTCTCTCTACGACATAATGATTTATAATTGCGTTTCCTATCTAAAGATATTTCCTACTTCCATCCGTTTTACACTGAAAAAAATGCGCACATGGGGCACATGTTGGTTTTGGTGGTGGGTTTTTTGTGTTTGTTTTGTTTTGTTTGTTTGTTTGATTTGTATTGGGCTCTTGGTTTGTTGTTGTTGTTGTTTGTTTGTTTTTTTTTTGCTCGTTTGTTTTGTGGGTTATATTCAGCATAAGAAATATGTTCTGGTTTATATTAGCTTAGAATCCATTGTCAGAACAAGTATATTTTGGGAAAAAAACACCCACATCTTACTGCACAGTAGAATTATAGTCTAAAACATGATGTATTTGGACGAGCTCAAGTTCTCTCATCTTAGTGACCAGGTTGGAGAGATAACTATTCGAAAGGGAATAAGACGTCTGCATATTTCTCTCAACCTTGACCTCGAAAAGTAAATCAATACAGAAAAGAGAATTTCCATTTTCATCAACTGTATACACCATAAGCTGTAATTTATTCTGAAAAAGAAATACGATCTGTAAAGACACTTTCTTTTTGATGGGCTGATCTTAACCCTTGTCATGCTGAACCCGGAATATTCCGGTTTTGGCAGGAGGTGAAAACCAAGATCAGCCTGCACATAAGTGCAGTCTGATCTTGGTTTTAACAACCTGCTTGAAGTTTTCCTTCTAGAGTTGTTTATGAAATCGATTTCTAAGGAAATAATGATTATTGAATAGCAAGTTTTATCGGTACTCTCAGCCCTTTCATTTTACAGCAATTCAGTAAAGTAATTTATACATCATAACAAAGGTTAATGGGTCTATGGCTCTCCTAGGAACACATTTTCTCACCAAAACGAACCCTTAAATCTTCTTTTAAAATGTTTACAGACGTCGTCTCTAAATATAATTTCCGAATAGGTCACAAACCCTTGAAGGCAAAAAAACAATTTTGAAATTCATTTAATAGATGAAGAGAATATTTTTGTTTTCATAGAGGTATGAACCGAAAAAACTAATCACACTGTATGAATACGCGAAGCGGATTCATACATAAGTGTGATTAGGTTCTTCGGTTCATACCTCCATGAAAACAAAAAATATTCTCTTCATTTCTTATAACCTAAGGTATCGAGCGAAAAAGGCAAATAAAACAACATTTTTTATACTTTTTTGTATGGGACTTTTTTGTGCGGAAGCATACAAAATAGCTGCGTGCTTAAAATTTTGTTAACGGAGTTATGAATATTTTTTTTCGACCAATCAAATCGCCCGTTTTTGATAGACGAAACTAAAAATTAAATTATTTTCGTTTTCTGTTCAGAAACATTTGTCAATGATATGATTTTCCGCGAAACATTTAGCGCCGCTTGTAAAATGGCGTAACGAAATTGCTTCGAATAGGCTTCGAATTCATTTCATAATTATGCTATTATAATATCAAAATATTCAACGGGTTTATATCACTCTCAATCTTAAGGTCATATTATAAATTGTTTTCAAAAGCAACAAATTTTTGTGAATTAACCCGAGGTCGTCTTTCCGCCATCTGATAAAAGTCACTAAGATTTGTGTCATGTGTCATTTCTCTTCGACAAATTTCACTTCCGGTTAATAATAATGATTTGATAGTCCAAACGAATTTTTTATTCACGTCGACGATCCATTGAATGTTGAGCCCTGTCCTAAATATGCAAATTGACAAATCGCTGGCTCCGCCCACCTACTTCGTTATCCCTGCCGAATGTACAGGAAGTATAGGCTACGATTTTAAACGGCGTTATTTTGCAAAATATATAGCCAGTAGCATGTAGCAAAACAGTCGAAAGTTTGGTTGGCGACCTAAACGTCGTAACTACAGCACTCATGTTATTTATGGTCAAAATGAATGATTTCATTGGTCGACTGGATATTTGACTGACAGCCGCGATTGGTCATTTGCACGAATAATAATAAAAAAATAAAAACGACACTAGAAGTAGGTATGAATAACGTTATAACGTTGGTAACGTCGTTTCATTCAACCAATAACACTGTCTTGAAAAGCAGTTGCGAAACCAGTTGGTACGAGAAAACCCGTATTTCTAGTGATGGAATTATTTTCTTCGTAAATTCTTTTTCTGGTATACATGAACATTTTGTTCACAAACACACACACACACACACACACACATATATATATATATATATATATATATATATATATATATATATATATATATATATATATATATATATATATATATATATATATATATATATATTGGTACACGTGTGCGTATGTGCGTGCGTGCGTGAGTATTTGTGTTTGTATATTTGCGCGCGCGTGTGTGTAATCATTCGTGCGTGTGTGTGTGCGCGCGTGTGTGTGCGTGTGTTGAGGATGTGTGCTGGTGTATGTGTGTGAATTTAATCCTCGTCATTGCCCTTATATTTTCTTTCTTCGGACTTACTGATGTAAATTCAGGACTAGTTCTCAACTTAAAGGCCAAACTGTTTTGCTGTCCCTTTATGACTGGGCACGTCATGTATCTGCAGGCATTTCGCGGTGGAAGGGTGTGTGCTTTCCCGCGCAAAATAACGGTAGCTCCAGCTATTACTTTTGTCGAATTTACATCTGAAAAGAGAGATTTCTTTAAACACAATGTTCCGTGGTTGACAGTTACAAAACAATAAGATTGTATACTGGTTTAACTTATTCCCACACAATGACGCTTTTAAACGCTTGCAATCAGTAAGGGTTTGAAAAACACTGTTATAAAAGAAGAAATTGCTTGTTACAATTTCTTCATTTTCTACAATGTTTTCTAAATTTCACAAACTTTAAGTTGTCGTCTGCAACTCTTGTCAATTTGGACCAGGCTAAAATATTGCCGTTTGGTAATGGGAAAATTTTGGCGTCTGGTAATGGGTTAAGCCTCATTTCGAGACCTGCATAGCCAGAGCTAGGATCAATGAAAAAAAGGGTTTTTCTAGATTCCAAAAATCGTTTGAACATTTACAAAGCGAAAAAAATGTGTAAACAACTTACATACGCTAATTCAAAGAGCAATTACTTTGAAAGGTTTGGTAGAAAACGTTGAGAAAAAGACCGAATTGGCCAAATTCAGTAATTTCTCCTATTGTCTCGATGTTTTTTTAGATATTATTTCAAGGATCAGTACAAGTTGAATGTGCGTAGTAACTGACGGATCGCTGCACGCCAATGTCTCCGCTGACCACGCCCACTGGGCTCCGATAGGAAAATTTCGCTTGGATAAAAATGAAGTTATTTCTGAAATTTTTATGGCCGTAACAATGCAACATAAAAATGAAATGGTTGTTTGGCGACCTAAGCGTCTTAACTACAGCTTGGATAAACCAACAGTTAAATGCTTCTAAAAATATCAGTCATTGTTGGAGGTAAAAGTTCACTTTCGGTCTAACTGGTTTATTCGGTTTGTCGATTAATTCTTTGATAGAAAGCCGTGATTGGTCAATTGGTTAACCCATTCCAACACAGCAAAATTTTAGACTGGTCCAAATTGAAAGAAGCTGCAGACGACAATTTTAAGTTGACGAAATTTTGAATTTTTCGTCTTTTTGGATAGGAAAATATTGTGGATAATGAAGAAATTGCTTGATACAAGCAATTTCTTCATTTTCCACAATGTTTTCTAAAGCTTTTTTCTTGAGGGGCGTAAAAAGGAGGGATTGAGTTGGAATCGGTTAAAATATGTGCAGAAGAGTATTTCTTGGTTTCATCGAGAAATAAAATAATTTTTAGTTTCATCTATCAAAAACGGGTTTTCTGATTGGTCGAAATAACAGTCATACCACCATGAACAAAATTTTGAGCTCGCAGCCCACTTCGTATGCATTCACACAAATTAGTTCCACACAAAAAAGTATCAAATTCGCACATTTTTGTTGTTGTTGTTGTTGTTGTTGTTTTTGCTCAATGCTATCAAATTAAAAGAAATGAAGAGAACAGTTTTTTTGTTTTCATGGATGTATAAACCGAAAAATATGTTTATTCGCGTATTCATGCAGAGTAATTAGAATGGATAGAAAACATTGCATAAGATGAAGAAAAATGTTTGTTACAAGCAATATCTTCATTTCACATAATGTTTTCCCAATTGTTTTTCTTGAGGGAGTCCAAAAGTGTCACTGTTTAGGAATTCTGATTGTAACTAATAATTTCTTCAATATCCACAATGTTTTCTCGCCAAAATAATAAAGAATTTTACAATTTCATCAAAAAGAAACGTCCTCTGCAACTTTCTCGAATTTGGACCAGTCTTTAATTTGTTGTCTCGTAATGGCTTGATTTTAATGTTCTGATAATCTTAACTGATTAAACTCGTTTGAAACACCAAGCAGCAAAATATTTCACCCTTCCTTGTTCATTTCGTGGTTTTAACGTCCATGTGGTTTTTTTTTGTAATTAAGAAAACATTGTAGAAAAAGAAGAAATTGCTTACAGCAAGCAATTTCATCTTTTTCTACAATATTTTCTACCCGAATGAATGCCTATCTTTCAAATCAAATCCACTTTAAATTTTTATCTGCAAAACCTTTGAATTTTGACAGGTCTAAATTTTTCAAAGCAGGAAAAGATTGAACAGTCCAAAATATACTTGTACAAGTTATAGTGAGTGATCAAAGGTGTGATAACGCACTATTGCTTGTTCATCTATACTTATCGGTCTAAAAATAGATACTCACAGGGCGTGAATATTACTTTCATCAAATAGGTGTCACCGGGTATGATGACGCAGGGATCTGATTCGCACGGCGACACATTAACTGACGTCACCTTTGCTTCTTTCGAACCTGAAATATAATCAAGGAATTTTAGTCCTTAAAATCTAACTCTTTACCCTTTTTCAAAAATTCAGACTTTCCAAATTCAAAGGGATAGCAGACAGCATTGTAATGTACATGAATGATAGAAAACATTGTGAGAAAAGAAGAAATTGCTCGTTACAAGCAATTTTTTCTTTTTCCTCATTTTTTTCTGATTCATAATATTATAAGCACGAAAAAAGTATGGATTGTACGAATTGGTAAAAAGGTCCAACTTTGCTTATGAAAAGCATACTTTCGTCTTTAACCCTTTCTCGTTTTTCATCATTTAAGACTTGTCAAATTTTAAAGAAGTTGCAGACGACAATTAAATGTGGTTTATTAAATATTGTTGGAAAAGATGTATCCAAATTTAACGGAAACGGTTCATAACTTCGCGCCATCGGAAAAAAACATAAACAAGTATTTCATTAACGGTTTATTCATTCGCCCCATCATAAAATAAACATAGATAGTATTTCCTGTAGGTTCATGCATTCGCGCCATCAGTAAATTAAACATAAACAAAAAATTCAGCCTTCTAAATATAAATAGTTTATACCTTCGCGCCATCAAAAAATAAAATATAAACAAGTATTTAAACTTTGTTAATTTTAAATGGCGTTCATTGGCGGATTGCCGTTGCTCATAAAAAGAACGAGAGTCCATCAAATCAAACATCCAGGCTATGGCTTTGAATTCCAATATTGGTCGTCCCTCATGTTGAACATTTGTTGGTTTGGCTACTTAAACGTCACCGCCACAGCTTATTTAATTTAATTGATTATAGACTATGCGAAATAACGCCTTTAAACCATTGCCATGCTGAATAAAATCTTTTCAGAAATACATTAAAATCAAAGGGCTGGAAGCGCTGGTAGTACTCGTTCGATGGTCAATACATCTTTTAAAAAATAATTTCATGAACAACTCTGGTTTGAAAAGGAAACGCAGGATGTGTAGACTAAGATCAGACTGCACGTCTGTGCAGGCTGATCTTGTCTACAACTCCTGCCAAAAAACCGGAATATTCCAGGTTCAGCATGACAAGGGTTGATTTCGAGATCGAACTTACTGTCGGAGGTAACGTGTCCACCGATCCGTAAGTATAGAGCCTGCGATTTCATGTAAGTGACCAATCGCTGCCGCAAATCAAATAATGAAAATATTCACTTAGACTGAAAATTGACTTTGAACTCTTGCACTGGCAGCCATTTACATGAAACATTTTTGTTTCTTAAACGACTTAGACGACGAATCAAAATTCATGACATTTTAGATTTTTTTAGCTTTTTGGGTAAGAAAACATTGTGGCAAATGGAGAAATTGCTTGTTGACGAGCAATTTCTCCAATTCACACAATGTTTTCCAAACTTGTTTTTCTTTACCGGCACCAAAAAGCGCCATTCAGCGGAAATGGTTTAATTGTACAATACATTTTAAACCTTAGATATAAATGTTAACATATAACCAAATTTGAATATCTTGGTCAGAAAAATGAAAAAATATTATCAACATATCCAGAGTCCAGAAAAATAAAGATAACAAAGTCATGCTTGTATCTCAAGGCCAGTTTTAAGTTGTAGTTACGATAACCAACAAAATGCTAAACTTCTGTCTGTCTCTCCCCTCTCCCTCTCTCTTTTTCTCTTGCTCTCATTCTCTCTTTGTCAGTCTCTCTGTCTCTCTGTCTCTGTCTCTCTGTCTCTCTGTCTCTCTGTCTCTCTCTCTCTCTGTCTCTCTCTCTCTCTCTGTCTCTCTCTCTCTCTCTGTCTCTCTCTCTCTCTTTTTCTCTTGCTCTCAATTCTCTCTTTGTCAGTCTCTCTGTCTCTCTGTCTCTGTCTCTCTGTCTCTCTGTCTCTCTGTCTCTCTCTCTCTCTCTGTCTCTCTCTCTCTCTGTCTCTCTCACTCTCTCTCTCTCTCTCTCTCTCTGTCTCTCTCTCTCTGTCTCTCTCTCTCTCTGTCTCTCTCTCTCTCTGTCTCTCTCTCTCTCTCTCTCTCTCTGTCTCTCTCTCTCTCTCTGTCTCTCCCCTCTCCCTCTCTCTTTTTCTCTTGCTCTCATTCTCTCTCTCTCTGTCTCTCTCCCTCTCTCTGTCTCTCTGTCTCTCTCTGTCTCTCTCTGTCTCTCTCTCTCTCTCTCTCTCTCTCTCTCTCTCTCTCTCTCTCTCTCTCTCTCTCTCTCTCTCTCTCTCTCTCTCTCTCTCTCTCTCTCTCTCTCTCTCTCTCTCACAACATACTTACCACAATCTCCGAAGTTTATTGCCACAGCAAATGTAGCCAATATCAGAACTCCAAGAACTTGATATAGTTTCACTGTGTTAATTAACTCCATCCTTAGTCCGTGTTATCTACCTGCGTTCTGGAACCAGTTTTGGGGGAACCTTTTTTATAGTAGTTGTATGTGAACTACGTGTTAGAGAGGTCTTACTGGGTCAACAACTAAGACAACTTAGTTTTTACGACTATTTCTTTAATTTCCGAAAGCTATTATACAACTTAGTTTTTACGACTATTTCTTTAATTTCCGAAAGCTATTATAGGGGTATGTTCATATTGACGGATTGCTGCTGCCAATCTAAAATAATTTAATTGTTAGTTTCGTCTATCAAAAACGAGCGATCTGATTGGTCGAAAAATTTAATTCATACCTCCATGAACAAAATTTTGAGCACGCAGCTTTTTTGTATGCTTCCGCATAAAATAGTTCCATACAAAAAGGTAAAAAAAATTGTAAAGTTGTTGTATTTTTGCTCGATGCTATTAAATTATAAGAAATGAAGAGATTTTTTTTTTGTTTCATGGAGGTATGAACCGAAAAACCTAATCACACAATGTATGAATCCGCTTCGCGTATTCATACAGTGTGATTAGGTTTTTCGGTTCATACCTCCATGAAAACAAAAAATATTCTCTTCGTCTCTTAAAACAAATGATTAGCCAATCAAATCATTCAAATAGAAAGTGACTCTCCAATTTTCTGCGAATCTACCAATCGCTAGCTCCACCCACTAACTGAATTTTAACACAAAATATTAGAAAATAAGACAGATAAAGCAGATCAAATGGGGCTTCTATTCTAAATTTGAAACGTACACACCTATTGCGAGACGACAAAAATAGGCCAGTCTAATCTGAAATGATGTACGGACGTAGATTAAAGTGCATTTCAACTAAAAATACATAAAAGGGTAGAAACAATAAACAATTTGATAAAAACAGAAAATACTTGCTTCAAGTTATTTCTTCCTTTCCCTCAATGATTTTTTGAGCTCCATAATCCTCAACCTATTCCCACGTTGGTAAAGGATGAAGCACTTTTCGTGCTTTCGGATAATCCAACAAACCACGTTGTTTCGATCCTGGGCCTCAATATTGTCTTTCAAATGGCGGATCGGTATTTCCGTGTACTGACCTCCAAGATTGCAGTTTGACTGGGATATCCAACGATGTTTGTTTGCAAATATATGACCAGGAAAGATAAATTGAAAAACGTATCGATAGTTTGTGACCTAGCCTTAGCTAAGCTGTAATTGACCAATCGCTGGCCCCGCCCATTAACTTCGCTGACCATGCCCACCGACTCCAACAGGAAGTCCCGCTTCGACTTATAAACGCAGAATTAGTGGCCAGTAGAATGAAACAAAAAAGTAAAACGGTTGGTTGGAGACCTAAAATTATTCAAGCTGTAGTTACGACGTTTAAGTCATCAAACCAACTATAAAGGTTAACAAAATGGCGACAAATGCCGGAGTTAAAAGGTCAGGTCCGGGCTGAATAAATTATTTGATTGGTCGGTTGGTTCCTTGAATGACAGTCGTAATTGGTCAAGTGACCACTAGGGACTGTAAATCATGGGGAAAAAAACAGACAATCAAATCAATCATTTTGACCGGAATTTTAGTTTGAACTGCAACAATTGTCGACATTTATGTGACGCATCTTTGTTGGTTTAGCGACTGAAAAGTCGACAATACAGCTTGAATAAGATGTAGTTATGACGTTTAACCCGTTCCGTTTACGACGTTTATATCGCCAACCAACAATTCTACTTTTTGGTAAATGTTACTGGCCATAGATTTTGCAAAATAACGCCGTTAAATATCAAAGCGGGACTTCTTGTTGGAGTTAAAGGGCGGTTGTGTGTATGTCCGTTTGTTAATCGTCGCTAACGTAGCAGATGGCCATATGAGCGACGCCCCCAGAAGACGGGGGTGGTGCAAGGATACAGGACATAGCTACTGAGAGCTCCGCCTGGTTCTTTAACATGCTCGGTTGATAGCACCGTGACACAGGGCCTCGGTTTAACGTCTCATCCGAGAGACAAATAGTTTGTTTGTTAATATGGTCAGCCCAGGGCTCGAACGCGTGATCTTGAGGTTTGAAGTCAAGTGCTCAAACCTCAAGATCATAGGCGCGGCCAACGGAGTAAGTGGGCGGGGCCAAGGATTGGTCAGTTACAAGAAGTCAGTTTCTTCCATCACTATGCTCGACGTCCTGGGTTCTTTTAAGAGATGAAGAGAATATTTTTTGTTATCATGGAGGTATGAACCGAAATATCTAATCACACTGTATGAATACGCGAAGCGGATTCATACATAAATGTGATTAGATTTTTCGGTTAATACTTCCATGAAAACAAAAAAATCTCTTCATTTCTTTTAATTGAATAGCATGGGGCGAAAAAGGAAATATTTTACAAATTTTGATACCTTTTGTAGTGGACTATTTTGTGCAGAAGCATACAAAATCACTGCGTGCTCAAAATTTTGTTTATGGAGTTGTGAATATTTTTTCGACCAATCAGAACGCCCGATTTTGATAGACGAAACAAAAAATATATTATGTACGTATACTTTGTTATTTCATCTTTATAATTTTTTAATTCGACATTTCTAAAATGTTGAGGTCTGTAAATACGTTTATCCATTGGAGTCTATGTTATCTTATGAGAACGATTTCAAATATCGTTCTTTTACTCGTAACCTTTTCTGTAAAAGCGGCAGAAAATTGTCGTCTGGTAATCAGTTAATCCATTTCTTAAAGAAGAACTCTCAGACTAGTCCAAATTCTGGAAAAAAAATTGAAGACGACATTTTAATTTATTATCTACTGCCCAGTCTGGTCGTATGACTATTTTCAAACATATTCTTCGTTTCCCTTTATGTTTACCTTTTTCGCCTTTTTTCTTACTGCTTCTTTCTCGTGAAAAAATGAATTCGTTAGGAAAGTGTTAAACAGGGTCGGACAGTTTAATTCAGTTTACCAGTAAATATTTAACCCTTTCCCACACAATCCCTCCTTTATTCGCCCTCAAGAAAATAAGCATTGGAAAACATTGCGAAAAATGAAGAAATTGCTTGTATCAAGCCATTTCTTTATTTTCCACAATGTTTTCAAACCAAATAGACAAAAAAAAAACAAATGAAATTCCATCAACAAAGTTCTTTCAAATTGGATAAGTCCAAACTTTTGTCATGCGGGAATGGGTAAACAACAGTAAAACCTCTTTAGTTCCTCTCATATTTACAATATACTTGTTCGTATGTTCGGTCATGTGCTAATCAAGTCGGGCAGAAAGTATCACGATAATAGAAAATGTTAAACCAAAGTCCAACCTTTGCAGCGAGTCTTACTCATTTATAACTTACTTAAATTTCATTTCTATATATACAGATATATAAAACTTACATAAAACAAACTGGGACCTGTCAGGCTGAAAAGGACATAATGTGACAGATCGCGCCTGTCGATTAAAAATTATAGACCAATCAAATTATAAATTTTGACTGGAAATGAAATTTGAACTTCAACATTGACTTACAATTATGTGGTGGGCTTTTTGTTGGTTTGTGGCCTTAAACGTCGTGAATATAACTTGATCAAACTGTAGTTAAGATGTTTGAGACGCAAAGTAACCCTTTTGTCTATATTTTTCGGACAATAAATTATTGTAAAATAATGCCGTTAAGTACCTGAGTGGAGTTTCCTGGTCTAACTCTAGAGGGCATTGCCACCGATTCTTTAATACCATGAAAATACAGTGAAAAGACATCGGACCAATCAAAGATCAATTGACCAATGGCGACTTTTAGTCAGATATTGAGTCGTCAAATGACATCATTCATTTAGGCCAGAGTAAGGTTTGAACTTCGACCTTGGCCGCCTTTTTTGTTGCTTTGATGATGCAAACGTCGTAACTACAGCTTATTCAAGCTGTAGTTACGACGTTTAAGTCGCCAACCAACCATTCTACTCTTTGTTACATGCTACTGGCCATAAATATTGCAAAATAACGTCGTTTAAAATCGAAGTGGAACTTGCTGCCGGAGTCAATTGGCGGGGCTAATGTAGTAAGTGGGCGGGGCCAGCGATTGGTTAAATAGAGGTTCTGTTTCAAAAATAACCCTATATACGGATAGCTGGACTTTCTAGCTCCCGATCTTAGTCGGAGTGCCGAATGACTGATCGCTGGCCCCGCCGACTGATTCCGCTGGAATGCCTACCGACCCAAGCTGGAAGTCTCATTTCGATACAAAGCTACCTTTATTCTGCAAAATTTATGTCCAGTAGCATGTAACAAAAAGTTAAATGGTATGTGAACGAACTTATTGTCGTAACTACAGCTTATACAAACACAAACAACAAAAATGTTTAACAAACCGACGGCCAAAATTTGAGTTCTTTCACCTCCGGTCTAATTGTGTGATTTTTACTGGTCGATTGATTTTTGATTGGCAGCTGCGATTGGTCAATTTTAAACAGTTTGTCTAGGTTTGATAATTTCAACTTCAAAGGAAGCCATTCTTTATCTTACGTGACCAATTTGTCCTTCCCTATATCTACCCTTATTTTAAATTACATCCACACTTGTGTATATGGCTCTATCGACGTGCGATCATGGTTAAATCTACGTCAACCGTACCTTGAAATTTGGTCAGGGTGTGGAAATTTCACAAGTGTCCTTCGACGGTCAATGATGTCTTGACATTGCTTCTTCCTTTTAAGATAAAGGTTTAAGAGCGGGACTTATCTAACCCATAACCTGACGACAAAAGTTTAGCCTAGTCCAAATTCCAAGTAGTCGCAGGCTGGTGATATCCTAAATTCGTTTATCTTTAATCTCAATTATAGGATCCTTGATCTCCAACAATATACTTGAACTTAGGTATCTAACAACACTAGTTTGAACACAATGTATGGTCTTGGACAAAAGTATAATAAGAGTACTGAAAGTAGTGTAAGCTAGAAACGTTACATAGTTAAATAGCATGCTTTTGAAGTAGCTTTTTACAATTTGAACTAAGTTGATTCATGTGGCCATACAAAACATAGCGCATAGTGAAGAGTTTGCAATATTCCTGAAATCCATAACAACTACTTTTTATGGCAAAGTCATTCATTGATTAAGCCTCCAGTGGCAGTTTGCACTCGTTTAACTCAGACAAGATCTCAAAATTGTGTCTTTTTACTTTTGCTATCACAGCCAACGCTAGCTAGCTAAAAGCCTTTGCTTGCGAAGGGAACGTCGTCAATTCAATTTAAGATCTGTTTTAACGACTTTTAAGTCGCCAACCAAATGAAATCTTTGACATGACTGCGAGATGTCAAGTTTTCAATTCAAGTAGTATAATGGATTTAATAGGCCAATCGATAGTTATACCCTAAACCTTGCGACCCCTCATTCTGAAATATTACTTAACCCATTCCAACACAGTCACGCTTTTGGACATTCTACCCTCCCCCAAGAGAAGAACTGGGAAAACTTTGTGTAAACGGAAGAAATTGCTTGTAACAAGCAATTTCTTCATTTTACACAATGTTTTCTACACAGAAAGTTGAAAAATCTAAAATTTCATAAACTTAAAACTGTCGTCTGAGACCCCTTTCAATTTGAATCGGTTTAAAATGTTGTCGTCTGGCAATGGGTTAAATGGTTTACTGGTGATGAAATTAGGACTACTAATGATACTATAAATGATAATTCATGATTTCATGAAAATAATTAACCAAATTATTACACTACAAAGAAAAATGTCGCAATTCGACTGGTTAATAAACACCTGACATAGAGTCATATGCACGGCACTGCGGTATGACAGCACGAAGGAGCCTTGCTGGTGAAATTGAAAACATTTAAATGGTCGACTCTCGCTTCGTCAGTTGTAAAACTTGATTTTCAATCAGTTAAGCTAATAATTTTGTACAAAAAGAGGTCTTTTTTCAGATAACGTCTTTTGTTGCGTTTTTCCTCAATGAATGTGTGTTTGTAAATGAATACTGTCTATGTGTAGTTAAAGGTCAAATGTCACAAGGATAATTTTGCAGAAGATCGCTGGCAAAATTCTGTATTTTTCTTTAAATTAAATTATCTAAATTGTGTAAATCTTGCTGATCCCGACATTTTCCAGGTCGGCCCACTCTGCTGTGATTTGAACCCAGACCTCCCAATATAGTAGAGTGAGTGTTCGCCCATGAACTTCAGGGAGTGAGGATATCAAATGCATTTCCACAGCTTTATCAATCTCATAAATACACTTATGCTTTAGCGAACATGATATAGTTCATTCCTAAAGTGTATCAAACTTTTCAAAACAAACTAGGGCTATCACTAAATGTGACTATACTCCAACCAGCACGTTATCAGAAACTCATTCCTTATTAGTTCAGAATAAAAATGTGACACATAGGTAATACATAGGGACTATGACAACAGTGTCTTTTTCTAGTTGTTGTTATTGTGTTCGAGAATCGTTCATAGGTATTTTTTATTGGATGAGACCGAAGGTCGAATCCAATTAAAAGAACCTTCACACGATTCGAGAACACGATAACAACAAATAGAAAAACACGCTGTCGTAATATTCCTTTTATTATATACCTTTAGGACATGACATTAAGAAAATTCTCTTAAATGATTAAGAAATAACCAACTTCCGAAAAAAAACCCGAACGTCAATACACAAAAAAGTAGTCCGTGTTTAACAGTACTCGACAAATACGATTTTTTTATACACGCCGAATACGGATGTTTTTTCTGTCGAGTTGTATTTGATATCAAGATTTTAATCGGTATATAATAAAAGAGCATAGATGATAAGTTTGAGTCCAGAGCATGCAATACTGTGGAATAAACCTCCGTCAACATTAGTTTAGCGCAATTACATGATCAAGGGGAGATAACTAGAGAACCGAGAATAGTTAGATCATCAACGAATAACAATTATTCAACACTGATAACAATTTGAAGGGGAGCAGTAAGTTTTTAATCTTGAAGAAAATTCTAAATAGGGGAAATATTGCTTTTTCACATTTAATAACATTTCCTTGAATTTGAATATAAAAAAATAGGACAAAAATATTAGATATCACAAATTTTGAAAACTTAACCATTTCCTTTCAATGTGTCAATTTTCCAAAGAATATTTCGATGTTTTGATAAATTCGACAAGGAGGGGAAATTTTCCATAAATAAATGGGAGAAATGTATATTCTAGGAAAAGGTGGAGAGGGGGGGGGGCGGGGCAAATATTCTCCGTTTATTTTGTCTGAAAAACACTTAGGATACAACCAGGGAAACAATCATAATAGCATGTTTGAATTGGATTTCAGTGCACATAGATCTACAGGAATATAGTCACGGGCAACAATAAATCCGTGGAATTTGCACGGGTATAAGGGGAGATAATTCATGAAACCAGTGTTAGTATTGTCATGAAAACTGTACTTGTAACAGTAGTATTGTTGTTACGTTGAGTTCAGTGCATGTAATACTTCAGGGCCCCATTTCACTACAGTTTCCATAAGATTTTTTTAGATAAAACTAATGTAAAGCCTAAATTCGTTTTACTAAACTTGCGTAAGTTTATCGTAAAAGTAGGTGCAAGTTGATTGACATCTTTTTTTACATTTCACACACAAACATCACCTTAGATATAATGAAGTGAAGAAAAAAAACAGTATATTAATACTTTAATTTGCCATTAATACTTTAATTTGTCGTAACCCTATTATTGCAAGAATGACTGATATATTCTGACTTCACGTATTGATGAAAGACGTTATCATGACGCACAAAATACAATGAGCTACACTGTTTCGGCTAGGTATCAATATAAAGATTACATTGAAACCATCGTTATCTTCCGATAGGTGGCATTTTTCAAATACTGACCTATCTAATTTGAGCATTTTAGGTAGTATCATTCGTGACAACTCGGCCGATTCCGTCGAACTACATTCAAAATGTCAGCGCCCAAGAAACGCACGCTTCGAATTTTTCATGTCTCTACTTGGAGCACAGGTAAGACATGAGTGCTTTTGCAATTAAAAATAATTATTTTTCTAATTAATTTTGGGCGACTGCTAATTTTGATTTTCGACTATTGTAGGTTTTATTGCAATTATCAACTTGCTACTTTTTGGCGATATAATATGGAGTTATGTGTACGACGTAGTAATATCTATCCCAATCTGGATAAGTGATACGGTCCCGAAGACAGGTCAATCTTCGGAGAATATGACATGCGCAGACAACGTTGAAACCATTCATTTGGGCAGAGAGTTAGTAGACTGATCATATTTGAACGAAATGTAGACAATGGTCCAAAGTTAAAATAGGAAATAAGTATATTTCTACTGACCTGCTTATTTTGCAGAGACGAAACATTTAGATAAAAAGAGAAAATTGTTTATTATCAATGTCTCCTTCCGCTAAAATGTTTTATTATCATTTTTAAAAGTATTTCTCGTGTGTAGCTGGCGGAACTTGCTGAACTCTTAGCGTATAAGCAACCGAGAGAAACATCTACCATCGTCAATCTTTTTATTCGTGAATAGTGTTATTATAATTTAATAATTTAGTGAACTTTTCCCAAAGGGTCAATATAAATACGACGTACTATGAAAGTGTAAGATATATTGTCAGCCCGATTAGCTCAGTTGGTAGAGCACTTGGCTTCAAACCTCAAGACCACGGGTTCGAGCCCTAGGCTGACCATATCAACTAACAAACTAATTGTCTTTCGAATGAGACGTTAAGCCGAGGCCCCGTGTGACGTTGCTATCAACCGAGCACATTAAAGAACCAGGCGGAGCTCTCAGCAGTTTCGTCCTGTATCCTTGCACTATCCCCCGAAACAACTAACCGTCTTCTTGGGGCGTCGCTCATATGGGCATCTGCTACGGTAGCGACGATAGATAAACGGAAATACACACAGTGTAAGATATATGATAAATGTCCACTTGACCAATCGCTGGTCCCGCACACTTATTTCTTTTGCCCCTCCCAATTGCTCCGATCGGAAGTTCCGCATCGATTTCTGATAGCGTATTTTGCTAAATGTTTGACCTTTAGCATGTAACAAAAAAGTAAAATGGATGATTGGTGATCTGAACGTCGTAACTACAGCTTGAATAAGCTGTAGTTACGACGTTTAAGTCGCTTATCCTACAATAAAGGTAAACAAAAATGACGCCAATGTCAGAGTTGATAACCTCAGGTCCGGGCTGAATAAATTATTTGATTAGTCGGTTTATTTCTTAATTGACAGCCGCGATTGGTTAATTTTACTATTCTAAAGATTTACGATCTTACATGTCTTTTATCGTAACTTTACGCCAAAAGTTACTCTAATCTTAGTTACGAACATACTTAATAAAACGCACTTACGATTAAAATATGAACGTACGCAAAAACGTATGGGAAAAAACGTTCCTAAGGACTGTAGTAAAACGGCAGCTAGAAGAATGACCCAGGACAATAATAATTCCGTCAATTTCACAAGATGTACGGGCGGGTAATTCAGAGACAAAAAAATAGGAAGATTTTATTTTTCCACGGGGCATCCTGGTTCACACACTGTAACATGCAGTCTGTAGGAGAAATACTCAGACACTAAAAATTTAGTAAATTTCATAAATCCAGGGGGAGATAATTCAGCATCCAATACAAGTTCTGTGATGAATATTTTACATGCACGAGTTTACACTACTAGTTAGTTACATTATGTTTGAAATTAAACAATTGCTTGTTGCAAGCATTGTTTTCATTTTACACAAGGCTTTCCAAATTGTCAAAAAGCGTTATTGTGTAGGAACGAGGGAAGTATTTTCGTGAAATTTAGCAAAAAATCATACAGAAAACATTTTTCTATTTCAAATTTACTTTGAAGAGCTGGAAGAACCGTCGACGTCACGTATCACTACGTCATGAGACATTAGTAGCATACGTTACGTCCTAGCGATCCGCGTGAAAAGAAAAGCAAACATACAAATAGACCAAACCAAAGAAGTTTTAAATTAATTGTTGTAAAAAAGATAAGATTTCAAGGCTATAGAATACGTCAAGTGGTTGTGTTACTAATGTGACGTGACATGAAAAAAGAAACCACCCAGGCGACTAATCAAATCATTCATTCAGGCCGGAATTGAGCTTGGCCGACATTTGTGTGAAACGAAACATTTTTTGTTGGTTTGGCGACATAAGCTGTAGTTACGACGCTTAGGTCGCCAACAAACCATTTAAGTTTTTATTAAATGCAGCTGGTCATAAAATTTGCAATATAACGCTGTTTAAAACCTAGGCGGAACTTCTTGTGGGAGTCAATTGGCGAGGTCAACGGAGTAACTGCGTGGAACCAGCGATTGGTCATTAGTAAATGCCTATCGCATACACACACTCACACCTGTACATACACTCAGTCGACAATATTTAATTGATAATTTTTTTCTGAAATCTGTAGGTTTGGGTAGAAAAAACTGTGGATATAAAGAAATTGCTTGTAACAAGTAACATGCAATTTCTTTTTTTCTACGATGTTTCCAAAAGCTTTTTTCGGGGGAGGGGTGAAATAATCAAACAACTGTGACGTCATGGCATTCGAATATTTTCAAAAGTTATAAGGGTAGATCATTTAGACAAGGTATGATAAACTGTTTAATAGTCTTTCAAGTACATAACTTGTCCGTTTAATCCATTAGCGCATCAGACTCCGAATCTTCAATAATGGGATGTCATGGGTTCGACTCCCGGCGGCGGCACATATTCTTTCCGACAATTGACTCTCACAAATGGGTGGATAATCGTAAACCTAAGTGGGATAGCAGCTGTAGACTAGGAAAGGATGTAGTGGTGGTACTGGTGTGAGAAAATAACAAAATCCATTATAAGGTGCTCCATCCACCGCGATATGACTGAAATACTGTTAAAAGTGGTGTTAAATCCCATTCAATCAATCAATCAATTAATCCATTACCAGTCAACCAAATTTTGGACTGGTCCAAATTGAAAGCAGTTGCAGACGAAAATTCAAGATTATGAAATTTAGATTTTTTTTCAACTTTTTAGGGTAAAAACATTGTGGAAAATGAAAAAAATGCTTGTTTCAAGCAATTTCTTCATTTACCACATTATTTTACTTATTGGTTTTCTAAAGGGTCGTCAAATGGGTTAAATCTGGATGATTTAATTTCAGTTTCGTCTATCAGAAACAAGCATTCTGGTTGGCCGAGAAGAAATATTTATACTTCCATGAACACAATTTTGAGCACGTTACTGTTCTGTATGTTAGCGCACGAAAAAGTTCCATTAAAAAATGTTGATTGGCGAGCCTATCCTGCATTTTAAGACAACAGCGTAGATGGGACAGGTTAATCAGTCTATAAAAATATATAAAAATTGTTTAAAATATTTGCTATTGTCGATAGATGTTATCAAATTATAAGAGATTAAGAGAATATTTTTTGTTTAAATCGGGGAATGACATGCTTTATGTTTAATTAGTTTTGTGCTTTTTTTCCATACCTCCACCTAAACAAACAGAAAATCTATTTATCTCTTAACCCTTGTCATGCTGTATAAACTACCTTACTGAATTGCTGCGAAATCAAAGTGCTAAAAGCACTGGTAGAACTTGTTGTTCAAAAATGCAATATATAATTTCACAAACGACTCTGGCAGGAAAAGTTCAAGCAGGGGGTGTAGACCAAGATCTGACTGCACTTATGTTCAGGCTGATCTGGACTATACCTCCTGCCAAAACGGAATATTCCGGGTTCAGCATGACAAGGGTTAAATAGACCTGGATTTGGATTGATTCTTGTTTCAGCGTTTCATTATCGTACTCTAAAAGAACCACCTTTCTGCCGACGCGCCACATTATTCATACGAGCATACGAAGTAAAAGAAACCGGAGACAGTAAGAACAAAGATTTACTCGATTAAAGATGGAGTTGAATATCGCAATAAAGCTGTACCAAGTTTTTGGTGTATGTCTGATGATGACTTCAGTTGTTCTAGCTCTACAATTTCAAGATTGTGGTAAGATTTGTCTGTCTGTCTGTCTGTCTCCCTCTGTTTCTGTCTTCCCCGCTCTTCATCTCTCCCCTCTCTCTCTCTCTCTCTGTCTCTCTCTCTGTCTCTCTCTCTCTCTTTGTCTCTCTCTCTCTCTCTTTGTCTCTCTCTCTGTCTCTCTCTCATATTTTTACAGAGAGATAGAAAGATGGATAAACAGAAAAAATAGAGAAAGACAGACAGAGAGCGAGAGACAGCCACAAACGACAGAATAGATTTTACATTTGTAAAGGCACTCAACAGACAAGAAGTCAGGTAAAATGATAACAAAATCATTTGAGTAAATCTTGTTTTAAGCGACCACTGAAGAACGATCAAATAGTTAAAAGAATGGTCGTTTAATAAACCTTATTGTGAAAGATGTGAAAAAGGGTTGATTGGAATGCATTCAGAAATTATTTCACAATTTACGCTTAGCCCTTTACTGTACAATCACTGCTTTTTACGTCCTTGTGATTTTGTACCTGAGAAAACATTGTGGGAAAAGAAGAAATTGCTTGTAACAAGCAATTTCTCCTTTTTCCACAATATTTTCTACCCTACTGAATGGTTATTTTTCAAATTAAATCCACTTTAAATTGTCGTCTGCAAAACCTTTGAAATTGGACAGGTCTAAAA
Organism: Fragum fragum; assembly: GCA_946902895.1. Taxonomy (NCBI): domain Eukaryota; kingdom Metazoa; phylum Mollusca; class Bivalvia; order Cardiida; family Cardiidae; genus Fragum; species Fragum fragum. Next base: position 13,745,770 of record OX336366.1, read on the forward strand.
AAATTTAAAACAGGAAAGGGTTAATCCTATGCTTATGGGACTCACTAGAATCGTGTCATTGAGGCGATTGTAATGAGTCCAAAATGATAGGATTTTGTTACGATTTTTAAGACAATGCTTTCACTCCATCAGATATTTTGCTTTCTAAATGGGGAATTCGATTATGGTCGCTTATTTGAAGTGTTCGCTTAAAAGACAAGGACGCCTAAGTAAGATCGACTATATGTTAATAAGTGGGTACTAAATAAATATTGTATAAATCAAATTGACCATTTTTTTTTCAATAAAGGATCAATCGACCAATCAAATCATTCAGTTGGACCGGAAGTGAATTTAAGTCTCTGACATTGGCCGACATTTGTGCTAAGAAGTTTTGTTGGTATTGGGACTTAAACGTAGTTACGACGTTTCGGTCACCAATCAACCATAGTGCTTTTTTGATACATGTTACTGGTTATATGTTTTGGAAAGTAACGCAGTTTAACCCTTTCCTGTTCAAACCCGGGATTTCACGTTGCTAATATTTTGTACTTGAGAAAACATTGTGGGAAAAGGTGAAATTGCTTGTGACAAGCAATTTCTCCTTTTCCCGCAATATTTTCTACCACATAGGATGGTTTAATTTCGAATTGCATCTAATTCTTATTGTTGTCTGCAACCTCTTCCAATTTGGACCATTCTCAAATTTCACAAAATGGGAAAGGGTTAATATCGAAGTGAAACTTCCTGGACGAGGCCAGTCATTCATTAATTCAACCTCAGGTAACAAAACTTTCTCTTTATGCCCAAGTTCTAACGAAGCCTTAGCTATCGCCATAGCTATTTGCTTTGTCTCAAATTTAGAATCGACCAATTTCAAAGGGGTACCAGACGATATTATAACGTAAAGTATGATTAGAAAAATAGCCATCCTATATGATATTAAATATTTTGAAAAAGAACAAGTTTCTTTTTACAAGCAATATTATCTTTTTCCATGATGTTTTCTTAAATGTAAAATAACAGGGACGTAAAAATCGGGGATTATACGGGAAAGAGTTAATTCGTTGCTTGTTTCTTCGTTTTCCACACAATGTCGCTTTTTGACGCCCCTCAAGAGAAACAATAAGGAAAACATTGTGGATAATGAAGAAATTGCTTGGAACAAGCAATTTCTTCATTATCCACTTTGTTTTCTACCCACAGAGACAAAAAAAATCGAAATTTTATCAACTTGAAATTGTCATTAGCAACTTCCTTGAATTTAGACCAATTTTCTTGTTTTTGAATGGATTAAACAAAAACTAGTCGCTGATATCTTAGATTCAGTAGAAGCAATAGTTAACGTCGTTAGTGTATTTAACACATTCCCACACAATAATGTTTTTTGACGCCCATAGAGAAAAACGATTTGGACAAGTATTTTTTTTCATTTTCCACAATGTTTTCTATCCAAGAAAGCTGAAAAATACAAACCCATGAACTTTAAATTGTCGTCTGCAACTCCTTTCAATTTGGACCATTCTAGAATTTTGCAGTCTGTCTGTTTGTTTGAATGGGGTTTAAAGCCGCTTTTAACAGTATTTCAGTCATATCTGGAGCACCTAACAATGGATTCCTAGTATATCTCGCACAAATACCACCTAGCCTCCAGCTGCTATACAGTTTAGGGTCATGATTATCAGCCCATTGGTGAGTGACAAATATCAAAAAGGATATGTGCCTCCGCCTAGGATCGAACCCATGACACCCCATGATAGAAGATATGGAGTCTGAAGCGCTACCAACTGCGCTATGATGGCAGCATTTTGCCGTCTGGTAATGTGTTTAACACGAACTTCTCTTTTCTATTTCAGGTTCAAAAGGAGCAAAGGTTAACGCCGTTAACTTGTCCCCGTGTCACTCCGACCCCTGTATCTTAAATCCTGATCATACCTATACACTCAATATAACATTCACGACTAGTAAGTGTCCATTCTTTTACCATTTACCAACAATACATTGTGTATACGTAAAATCATGTTAAACCCATTACCAGACTGCAAAATTTTTGACTGGCCCAAATTGAATGAATTTGCGGACGACAAGCTAAAGTTTATGAAATTCTGGATTTTTCAACTTTCTGAGTAGAAAACATTGTAGAAAATGAAGAAATTGCTTGTTACAAGCAATTTCTTCATTTTCCATAATGTTTTCCAAGAGCTTTTTTTGGGGGGGGGCGTCTAAAAGCCCTACTGAGTGGGATTTTGTTAGCCCTTTCCAGATTTTTTGAAGTTTTAGACTGGTCCAAATTCAAAAAGGTTTCAGTCGACAATGAAGAAATTTGAAAGCAATTCAAAATGAAACCATCCTATGTGGTAGAAACTATTGCGAGGATTAGGGAAAATTGCTTGTTACAAACAATTCCTCTTTTTTTCCAGCGTATTTTCTTAAGTATACAATCTCAGTGACGTAAAATCTCGGGTTTGTGCAGGAAAGGGTAAAGAAGAAGAACAGTGGATGCGATTACATTCTTCATTTAATTTGATCCCTTTTTATTAACTTTAACTTTAAAATATTGAAAATTTTTGTACTAACTTTTCAAGATGTAACCGTGTTTAACAGTTCTGTGCGAAAAGTGTTATTGGTGAATGATTATTCTTTAACTCATTGCCACACAACAAAATTCTAGAGCTGGCCCAAATTGAAAGATGTTGCAGAAGTCAATATCAAGTTGGTAGAATTTAAGAAATATTTGCCTTTTAGGGTAGAAAAAATTGTGAACATTGAAGAAATTGCTTGTTACAAACAATTTCTTCGTTTTTCACAATGTTTTCAGTGGCTTTTTTCTTGAGGGCGTAAATAAGAAGGGTTGTGTAGGAATGGTCCTGAAAATCCATATTATGTGTTCCATGATATCTAATACGCTATTTTTTGCCATGTTATTCAGGGTGTATAGTACCGTTTCCTTGGTAACTATTTTATAATTTGAGCGGGTGCGTGACATTACTAACCAATTCAGATGTGCGCCAAGTAGAGATTCAGATCAGCCTGTGCATCCGCACAGTCTGATCAGAGTATTCACTCTGCGCTCTGTAGATAGATATTGACTCAAAGCTTCTTTAAACATTCAGCGAATATTCTAATTGCTCCGAATGGCTGTCCAGGGTGCTCAATGGAGGAGAGTCACGCACCTGCGAAATTGTTGGAAATGTGACGCACAGGCTCATTTGTTTTTATTTAAAGTCGGATCTTGACAAACTTCACATGAAACACAGCATTTACAACACTCTCCTCCGCCTTCTCATTTCTGTACCTCCCCCTTCCAATTTCTAAATCATGTGCGCTTATTCTAAATTAAGTGTCACATTTCGTTATATCTTTATTTTTGATACATCTGAGGTAATTTTCTTTCTTAGATATATAACTAAAGTATGTGCGTAACTTTTCTTTATTGATCAACAGTTATTGTTGATGTGAAATGAAGTCATCATAAAAGTGATACTCTACTAGTAAAAGTGACGTACTGCTTGCCACGCCCACCGACTGTAACAGTAAATACCATTTCGTTAGTAAACGACGTTATCTTGGAAAGTGTATGGCAAGTAGCATGTAACAAAAAAATAAAACGGTTGGCTGGCGACTTAAACGTCGTAACTAAAACTTGAATAAATCAACAAAAATATGGAGTTCGGAGTTGAATTATTTGATTGGTCGATTGATTTTTTGATTGCCAGACGCCACTGGTCAATTTTAAAAATAATTTTATCATTAAGTTCAGTCTATTTTCTTCATTTTTTAGATGAGGTTATAACAAAGGCCAAAGCTTTTGTAAAAGCAGAAATTTTGGGAGAAGTTTACGAATATCCAAGGGGAGATGCATGCAGGTTCATGAAGTGTCCCATTGAAAAGGGGCTGCAAGAAAGCATGGTGGCTCGGATGGCCATTAAATCAAATTTTCCACGAGTAAGTTGAATTGCAAGCAAACCAGACAACTATAATCGCCTCAGATTTTACATTTTGGCGCGGCCATAGCGCAGATGGTAGCGTGCCAGACACCCAATCATAGGGTCCCGGGTTCGATTCCCGGTCGCAGCAAATAACCTTTCCGACTATTGTCTCCCGCCAATCGGTTGATAATCATAAACCTAAGTGGAATGAACAGCTGGAGGCTCGGAAAGGATGTAGTGGTAGTAATTATGAGAGAAATAGCAGGAACCTTGGTAAGGTGCTCAAGCCGTCGCGATTTGATGGACACATTGTTAAAAGCGGCGTTAAATCCCAATCGAACAAACAAACATATTCATATTCAAAATTTACCCTTGTCATGCTGATTCCGGAATATTCATGATTTGACAATTGCTTTGGCAGATGTATAGATTAAGATCAGCCTGGACGGATGTGCAGTCTGATCTAAGCCTGCACTACCTGCTCATATTTGTTGTTTGGAGAAAAGAATGAACACAGCATCGATCTGACACTGTCAAAGTTTTTAAATTACGATGAAAAGAGGATAAATATTTAGCAGAACAAGGGTTAAGAGCTGTGTGTGTTACGTTTCCAACAACCAGTACGCCAAAGTAGGACTAGGATCAACCTGTCTGATCAAAGTCTGACCAGACGCTCGGGAGAAAGCTACTGGCTCAAAGTTACTTTGGGGGGGGGGGGGGTTGAAGAAAGACTTTATCAATACATGGTGTGCTAAAAGTGTTTTATGTCTGTACTGTAACCAATTTCCACACATTGTCACTTTTTCGATTCCCAAACGAGATAAAACTCTTTTTAAAACATTGGGGAAAATGAAGAAATTGCTTGTTGAAAGTAATTCCTTAATATCCACACTTTTTCTAAATCTTTTTCCGAAAGACAAAGATTTTAAAGATTTCATCAACTTGAAATTTTCGTGTAAAACTTCTTTGAATTTGGAAATGTTCGTGTCTTGTAATGGGTTAAGCATATGTGTAATTGTTGGATCCATAGCTACGTTCGCTTAACGCCGACATGAAGTTCGTCTTAGATATTTACCCTTGTCATGCTGAACCCGGAATATTCCGGTTTTGGCAGGAGTTGCAGTCAAGATCACCCTGCACATAAGTGCAGTCTGATCTTAGTCTACACCTCCTGCTTGCACTTTTTTCTGTCAGAGTTGTTTATGAAATTGATTTCTAAAAGAAATACTGATTTTTGTACAACAAGTTCTGTCAGCACTTTCAGCCTTTTGATTTTACAGCAATTCAGTAAGGTAATTCATACAGCATGACAAGAGTTAAGCGGCGTTATTTTGAAAACAATGGTTAGTAACATGCAATAAAAAAGTATAATAGTTGGTTGACGACCTTAAAGTCATTTCTTCAGCTCAATTAAGCTGTAGTTACGATGTTTACGTCGCCAAACCGATAAGATGTTTTACATAATTGTCGGATTCACAGTCCGGTTTATATGAATAACGTGATTGGCCAATCGGTCTTTTGTTTGACAAGAGCGACCCGTCAATTTGTTGGAAATGTCTCACACATGTTCAGCCGATTTTTGATCTCCAACCCGAAACAGCTAGATACTTAGTCATAATTGAAGGAGTATTAATGGCTTGTACAGTCTAATATCTGATCTAACCGTAACCTTCTATTGTGACGATAAACCGTCACGGTGTATTTTTCCAAATAGATAAAGCTTATCCCCTGGCGAAACCCCTGATCATGTTTCTTTTGACACCAACGTGAAGAAAATGAAATCTCTTCAACTGAATTCAGAATCATGCGTTATTTCATTGTCAGACACGATTAATCGGCCTAAGCGATTTTCCTCTCTCCTATATAAGGTTTAAGAAAATGCTTTAAATTTCAATAAATGCATTGTCCTATAAATAAAAGCGGTGTGCAATTCATAGTCACAATAACCTGCACATTATCCCCTAATGCCCTCAGCCACCAAGGTTTTTTCTAAAGCTTATTACGATTTTACAAAGGGTCTAAAACTTTCATGATTCCAATACTTGTGGTGATCAACCGTCACATTTTTTCTTGCCAGTAACAACTAGCCGTCCTTCTCCCTAGGGCTATAATAGATTTTTACTTCACTATTAGATTCTGATGGTCAAGCATCACAACGAAAGTTATTCATGTCACGATGATCCATCACAATGAATGATGACGGTTTGCATTATTCTCAACCAAATTCTGAACGGTGGGATCTCGTTGGTACTCATAGGGACGATTGCACCCAAGAGAAGTGACAGTTATTAAAACTTTTGCTGTAGACTTGTCTGATTCCATTGGAGGGTTTTGCAGACGACAGTTTGGGGTCGATTTATTTGAAATACAATCATTCAGCAGGTCGTCTACAGGTCTTTAAACTAGAACCAGTCTAAAAGATTGTCGTCTGGTAATAGCTTAAAGCTTAGCCAGAGTGAAAACGTCGCCATTCCTTATTTCCAAATTTTCTTGGACTCTTTTATCATTTTTTTTTGTTTGTTTTGTTTCAGACCAAATTTGAAGCGAAATGGATGACATTAGATGAGCGCGGAGAGAAAATCTTCTGTGTTGGACTACATTTAGAGGTCCGAGATGAGATAAACATGCTGAAGCCCAAATCCCTTTCTGATGTTCTGCTGTCCTTTTCTCGACAACCTGTTGACAGAATTTGAACTAGTCCATATTCAACACGTTTAACCCATTCCCACAGAGTGAAATTTTAGACCGGCCCAAATTCAAAGAAGTTTCAGACGATAATTTCAAATTGTTGAAATTTTCAAAATCTTTGTCGCTCTTGGTAGAAAACAATGTTAGTATGCAGAAGTTGCTTCTTACAAGCAATCTTTTCATTTTCCACATTGTTTTCCAGATCTATTTTCTTGAGGGGCGTAAAAAGGAAGGATTGTGTGGGAATGGGTTTAACTGATATTTCTACCGTATGTAAACCCATTCGCACCTAATCCCGCATTTGTACGCGACGAAGAGATATACCTATGGAAAACAATGTGAGAAAACAAGAATTTGCTTGTTACAAGCAAATTCTTCTTTTCTTCAAATGTTTTCTACCTCATTTGACCCTTATTTTTTTAATTCAAACCAACTTTTTAGACCAGTATACGTTTTTTTTTGGCTTGGGATTGGGTTAAGCCATTACAAAACTATTCCGCTTTTAACGCCCACCAAGAACAAAACCAGCGAAACAAGGTAGGAAATGAAGAAATTAATTGTTAACAAGCAAATGATGTTTTACTTTCCCTAAAAAGCAAAGATCATTAAAATTTCATGAACAAAAAGATGCCGTCTGCAACTTCTTTTTAAATTAGACCAGACTAAATTTTAGTTAAGCTATGTCAAGTGTTGCTGAAAATGTAACCAGTCAGACGAGAAGGAACCTCTCGGATATCCTTCAAACAAAAACAAACAAAAATTCATAAATGATCTAGCCTCTTACATGAAGTTCTTCGAAAATAACAATTTTGTTGTTGTTGTCTGTTGTTTCTGTTGTTGTAGTCAACCCATTTAGATTCATGGAATTCTGACGGGAGAGCGAAAGGTTTCGACCCTTTTTAGTCTTCGCAGTCTGGCCAAAGTAGATACTTTCGCACTGTTTTCGCTTAACGAGTTCCAATAGTTCTGACATCTCAACTCTATGAAATCAAAGTACTGAAAGTACTGTAATCTAGCAAAGCATGGTTTTATTAAGTAATCTTCTTTATCAAAGTTTATCATTATTAGCGGAATTTAAATAACCTTTGCTTTGTAGGGTAGAAAACAGTGTGGATAATGACGAAATTGCTTGTTACAAGCAATTTCTTCATTGTCCACAATGTTTTCAAAGTTACTTTCTTGAGACGCTTCAAAATCTCGATTGAGTGGGAATAGCGTGATTTTGAAGGAGTTGTCTACAATTTGAATTAAGCTTCTCCATGAAACCATAAAGAGCAGTGATAGAGTTTTCAATATTCCTGAAATAAGAACTATTTTTTATGGCGTAGGCATTCAATGGATTAATCGTTTAGCATCCAGTGGTAGTTTACATTCGCTGATCTCTGAAAAGACCTCAAAATTTTGTCTGTTAACATAAGCTAGCAAAGCTAAAAATAACCATTTTACTTTTTGTTACATGTTTCTGTCCATTTTTTTTCAAATAACGTGGTTTTACATCGAAGTTGAATTTCCTGTTGGAGTCAGTGGGTGTGACCAGCAGACAGGACCAACGCTCGGTCAATTTTCCCATATTCCAGCCTTGTTTTTTCGTTTCGAACAAGGTCGGGAAAAAAGGGGATACAGCTATTCGGCACAACCTAATTGTAAATACTATTTATTTGGTCTTTATAAACCTTTACACGATAACTTAAACGGCTCGTGCGCTCACGGGCGACTGAAAAATTGTGGCTACAGCTTATTTAACCCTTTTCTGTTTTAACTTTTTTTAGACTCGTCCAATTCAAAGGTTCTGCAGACGACAATTTATAGCGGACTTAATTTAAAAATAACCATTCAGTAGGGTAGAAAAAATTGTGGAAAAAGAAGAAATTGCTTGTTACAAGCAAATTCTTCCTTTCCCACAATGTTTTCTCGAGTATAAAATCACAAGGAACCAGTGATTGTATAGTAAAGGGTTCAGATATGATTGCTTATTTTTGGTCACCTACCATCATATTACCGACGTACTGCCGTATTTGTTACATTTGTTATCAGCATATTTAATTTCATTGAATGGTCAGATTTATCTTAAAGCGCCTCTATCCTCTTTTTCACCATCTTAGAGCGCATTTGTCCCTCGAATAGTCTAAAATATTGTCTTAGTTGATTAGTTTTAACTATTTGTTTACCGAAAGTATTTTTTTGTTTTTGTTTGTTTTGTTTTGTTTCTGTTTTTTTGTTTTTTGTTTTTTTTTCTTGAAACGCCTCTTTCCTCTTTTTTGTCATCTTAAGAGCGCACCCTCGAAAAGTCTTATACATTGTCTTAGTTAAATTGTTTTAACTATTTGTTTCAGCAGAATTATTCAATATTTTTTCATTAATACTATAATATATAAATGAGTATTTCATCCTAATTGTATCTTCTTGTATCTAGATATTTTCTGTCTGTTCCAAGAATTACGAGAAAAGGATCAATGCACTATCAATGTTATTATTGAAAATATCCAATCAATATATATCGATAGATAATCATTGTAGCCAATCCAATCAATATATATCGATTGATAATCAAAATAGCCCACACACTCTCAATGATGAATAGAACAGAACAGACAGTGTATTACAAAGTGTACCCTGTACATCATTTAATACAAATACAAAAACAACACAATATATTTCGTGATACAAAAGAACGACGATGAAAAAAGAACAAATAAAGACAATTCTACATACATGTACATAAAAACTTTATGGAGAGGGATGGTATACTACAGACTAGATTCATTAACCCTTTCACAGGCGGAAAATTAAAGTTGGTGGAAGTTTGGATTTTTTCAACTTTCTGGGTAGAAATAATTGTGGAAAATAAACAAAAAATGCTTGTTACATGCAATTTCTTCATTTAAAACGATGTTTCTGCAACTTGTTTTCGTGTTTTATCTGCTAAAATGCATACATTCTGATAAGCTGAAAGGTTCGTTTCATACCTCAATGAAAGAAAAAAGAGTACCGAAATAGTTTGTAAGCTTGTGCTCAAAGTAGTTCTATTCAAAGTGTCTTTAACTGGTAAAACATGTTCTTATTTGGTGTCTTATTATTCACATGCATTGATAAATCATGAAAATGAAGTTAATTCTATTGTTGTTTCCGTTGGGGTACGAAACTAAAAAAAAAGTAATCACACTTTCCTATGAATCAATTTTGCGGATTCATACAGTGTGAGCTATTTATATATGCTTATATATTGACACACTAACAACAAGCGAATATGTATATATTTTAGTTTTCATTTTGCCATGTCCTCTGGTAAATATTGATAGAATAAGGTTTTTGTAATTCATTCGTATCAATAAAGGATTAGAGATATTTGTAGTAGTTTGTTATTTGAAGTCGATTTCAAAACATAGGTACCAAATATTTGTCACCTCGATTTAGTGCTGTTGTTTTGGGGGGGTTTTTTTTTGTTGTTATTTGTTTGTTTGTTTTTCGTCGACGTAACATAACATTACCTTATGTTTATTCTCCAAGGAACAATGTTTTGTCCAATATTAGGTATATGTCAAATTAAAATTAAACATTGTGAGAGAGTGTTGACCTGTCATGTTTTTTGTTGTTGTTTTTTTATCATTATTAGTGTGATTTAGTAATGCCAATATCAGATCAAATACACAGAACAGTACATAGTATAAAGAAGTTACAGGAAGCCGGGAAAATTCAAGTCTGGTGTTGGTTTGAAGAAATGGACGGCCGGTTCACCCAAAATCTGTAGAGGCTAAGGGTGGAAAAGCTGTAGTTACTCATTTTTTAGAAATAGACCAGATATTGGAATTTTCATAAGACTACTGTACTTTATATACATACATACATATATCTATAGTCATTTAGATCGTCCAAAGGCGATCAAAAACGCGCCGTCTACAGATTTATTCATGCTGCACTCCCGACATTCAAGTCACCTAACGACGATGTACTTGTAGGCCGCGGCGCAGTTGAGAGCGCGCCCCACTCTCAAATGTGAGGTCCCGGGTTCGATCCCAGGTCGCGGCAAGTATTCCACCTGACATTTTTCTTCAACAAATGGGTGGATAATCGTAATCCTAAATTGGATGAGCAGCTGGAGGTTAGGAAAGAATGTAGTGGTGGTACTGGTGTGAGAAATACCATGGTTTGACTGAAATACTGTTAAAAGTGGCGTTAAACCCCATTCAAACAAAACAAACGATGTACTTGTACAAAAACAAACTCTCTAAATTCATATCACAGTCACGATACGTAATATAGTGTTTTTTAAATGTGTCTAAATAATAATGAAATGTAGATTTTCGAAGTCTAATTCTGATAGTCTGATATCATTTTATAGCTGGCAACTTGTAATAAATAACCCCCACCCACCCCAAAAAACCCTCATAAAAGGTAAAGGCTTTGTTTATTATAGTGTCACCCCTATTTAAAGGATAGATAGATAGATACTTTATTAGGGTAACGTAAACTATACAGTTTGTTGTTACACAACAATGATTATACAATTAATCAACAAGGTCAAACAAACATATGCAAAAAAACAAAAAACAAGTACATTTCAAAACCTTAGACGCATGAAAGCATCATGTATAACCCGAATTCGCTATTTTGACCAGTGATCTATATAAATGTACTTTAATAACTGTTCACTAAAGCGAATCCTGTTTTATTTACATGTATAAATATATGAATGAAGTATGGAAAAGAAACATTAATTTGAGAGAAAATTAGGAATTAGATAAAGTTTGTAGCATAGGAACTGATGATAGAATTTATTTATTTATAATAGTCTATATTTTAGTGTTTTTCTTTCATATCATAAAAAGTAAAGATTACAGTGGATTACCCATTTTCGAACATTATTCTACGTTTAAAGGCCTCTTGTAAATATTTAGCTAGATTCTTAAGTGTTATTTTATTGTTGCTATTAAGTAGCTCAATTAATTTAAACATGGATGGTTTATGTCTAAAGTGTTTCTTAATATAGTGTTTTCGCAAATCAGAATAAGATGGGCATAGAAGGATGAAATGGTACTCATCTTCAACTTCACCTGTGTCACAATAACTACAAATTCTTTGATTGTATTCTATTCGGTGTGCGCCGTAACGACCCGATTCTACTTTAAGATTGTTTGAAGATAATCGAATTTTTGCAATGTATTTAAAAAGGTTTCTAGGTAATAATGTAATATACTCTTCTGTGACGAATGAGTCTTTAATGCTTTTGTAAATCCTTGTAGAATTGGCTTCTTTAATTCTTTAAACAGGTCCAATTTTGGATAAATATATCAAGAACTCTCCTTTTAAAGATTAAAGGGAATGATTTATGATCAATATTTGATTGATAATTCCATATTTCAGAAAAAGGGTCAGCCTGTTTTGACTTATGAGACAGTTTTTCTTGTGTGCACCGTGCCTCCCGAATTCCTTCTCTTTGTTGCCAGGCGCCTGGCCTGCGGTAGCCATTCATTTAACTAGCTGACGACCCTCTAACCAATCGCGTCAGTTCTTACCTAGTGAGCCGGCTTCCATCTTTATTCCATCCTTCGACCACCCACTTCCAAAGCGGACGCCCTAACCACTCGGCTATGGAAGCGGTATAGTTGACGAATCGCAACTGTTATTCAAAACGTCGATTGGTCGATCAAGTCACTCATTTAAACCAAAAGTGAACTTGGAACTCCACCAAGTCTGTTCAGAATTTGTTGGTTTGGCGATGTAAACTTTGTAACTTTGACGTTTATTTATCAAACCAACGTTTTGGTTTTTATTTCATTTTCTTGGACCCATATTTAACCCATTCCCTCACTGATGCCTTTTTACGCCCCTAAAAATCTAAAAAGGATAAGATTGTGGAAAATGAAGAAATTGCTTGTGACAAGCAATTTCTTCATTTTCCAAATATTCTCGTGCAATACAAAAGTAAAAAGACTAAAGGCGTCCAGAAGTTTTCTACCTGATTTTACATTTTTTCCCAGATTTATTTCTATCTGAACTGTCACCTGTAAATTCTTTAACGATCTAAAATTTTGTCGTCTGTGAATGGGCTAAGGTGGATAAAACCAAGCATAAGAACTTCTGAAGACTCTTGACCAAAGTTTAACACTAACATGTGTTTCATATTCATGCCTTTGTTCTGAAATATGTTTGGATGACATTAGAGAATGATTCCTTATGGCATATTCAAATGCGAATATATACGAAAAGGGGAACTTCTTGTCCCTTGTGCAGTTTGGCTAAGCTTTTACTGGGCTAAAAATACATTTCGGCTTTCCTGAATGTACAGTGGCTGTTTTCAAATTTTGAAAAAAATCTTTCTCTATGCGTGTTTCACTCCACGGATGAACGTTCCTAGACTGTCTAAAAAGGTGAATAAATGGCATTGGTTTCGAATTTCACTTTATGGCTTTTGCTGCAACTTTACATTAACACACAAAACTTTAGACTCGTCCTAATTAATAGAACTTGCTGACGACATTTCAAATTGGCAGAAATCCGTTGCCTTGATATGTAGAAAATACTGTAGTATTGAAGAAAATGCTTGTAACAAACAATTTCTTCTATGTCGACAATATTTTCTAAAGCTTTTTTCTAGAGATGCAAAAATAAGGCGGGGTTGTTTGCGGGAATAAGTGAGGCTTAGATGATTAATCTCGAACACTAACTTCAGATCCATAGAGAGAGGTGTTAGCTTTAAACCTGCTGTTCAGGCTAGTCAACATTGACGCTTAACGCGAAAGCAAATGTTTAAAATGTTAGGCAAAGGCTCGATGGATGGGTTTTGTGGGTGGGTGGGTGAGTGGGTTGGTTTGTTGGTTGGAGGCTGGGTGAATGGATGGATGGATGGATGGATGGATGGATGGATGGATGGATGGATGGCAGGATGGATGGATGGATGGATGGATGGATGGATGAGGAGCAAACAGATAGAGAAACAGACAGTTGTATCGATAGATTGATAGATAGATCGATCGATAGATAAAAAGATAGATGGATAGATAGATAGATAGATAGATAGATAGATAGATAGATAGATAGATAGATAGATAGATAGATAGATAGATAGATAGATAGATAGATAGATAGATAGATAGATAGATAGATAGAAAGACAGATAGATAGATAGATAGATAGATAGATGGATGGATGGATGGATGGATGGATGGATGGATGAATGGATGGATGGCTGGATGGATAGATAGACAGATAGATAAAATGATAGATAGATAGAGTGATAGATAGAGTGATAGATAGATAGATAGATAGATAGATAGATAGATAGATAGATAGATTGATTGATAGATAGATAGATAGATAGATAGATAGATAGATAGATAGATAGATAGATAGATAGATAGATAGATAGATAGATAGATAGATAGATAGATAGATAGATAGATAGATAGATAGATAGATAGATAGATAGATAGATAGATAGATAGATAGATAGATAGATAGATAGATAGATAGATAGATAGATAGATAGATAGATAGATAGATAGATAGATAGATAGATAGATAGATAGATAGATAGATATATAGATAGATAGATAGATAGATAGATGGATAGATAGATAGATAGATGATAGATAGATAAAAAGATATAGGGGACAGAGAGAAGAACAGAGCGGGAGAAGAGATATAGAGGAGATGAAGAGAGACATCGAGACAAGAGGGAGAAAAGTACATAACTATCTTTTTCCCCGTCTTTATAGAATTGTACTTGTTTAAACTTTGCTTTCGTTCTTATTCAAGGTTACAGAAAATATAGATTAAATTACATTTCTCAAATCTGAAATAAGTTTATATATTGTTCTTAAACGTATTATTTCATCTTTTACCAGGCTACATTGAAATTGTCTCAAAGTGGTTGAATGTGAAGCTCCAAATAGAAGTGGCTTATGCACGCGTTTTTATCATCACTTGACATCACATAGTGAGAGCTTTTGAACGAAATTCTGAATTGCTCTTGTTTAATAACCTTGACGTCGGACATCGCTGCGAAATTTGTTTGAAAAAAAATCTTCCACAACTTATTTTTTTTATCTCATTTATTCACTCCTTTTTGTTTAATGTAACAAGCAACTTATTGACCAATCGCTGGCTCCCTCCCACTTACTACATTGGCCCCGCCCATTGACTCCAACAGGAAGTTCCGCTCCGATTTTAAACGGCGTTATTTTGCATATGGCCAGTAGCATGTAACAAAAATGTAGAATGGTTGGTTGGCGATCTAAGAGTCGTAAATAATAATAAGCTGCAGTTACGATGTTTTAATAGTCTCCAATCCAACAAAAGTGTCGCACACAAATGGCGACCAATGTCGAAGTTCAAATCTCAATTCCGGGCTGAATGAATGATTTGATTGGTCGATATATTCCTTGATTGACAGCCGCGATGTGTCAATTGATTAATTGCAGCTGTCAACCAAAAAACGATTGACCAATAGGGCCCAAAGGCGGTCTTTTTGCAACCGATGCGTGGTCAACGTTTCTGATAGAAAACAACATGTTTGAAAACGCGTTTCGTGTAAAATTTTCCAGAGACAAATCTTTCAGGACTGGTATGTTTTACTATTTTGTACAAAACAACGTGTTGATAGTACCCAGCGTATCGCGCACTTGACCTCAAGCGCTACATACCGTTGCACCGTTCCTGGGATGATGGATTACGCGAGGTCTGTGTAATCGAAGTACTGAAAGTACTGTTAGCTAGCAAAGCATGGTTGAATTGAGAAAATCTTTCCCTTGTTGGGTAGAAAACATTGTGGACATTGAATAAATTGCTTGTTACAAAGTTTGTTTTCCAAAGCTACGTACAACTTCTGTATATCAAAAATCCCTCGCGATCCGTCAAATGATCAATTGACCAGTCGTTGCTGTCACTCAAGGATTATATCGACCAATAAAATAAATCATTCAGTCGGGAATTGAGATTTGAACTCCGACATAGTAAGCCCTTTGTATGAAACAGTTTTGTTGTTTTGGCGACTCAAACGTCGTAACTTCAGCTTATTCATGCTGTAATTACGACATTAAGGACGACAACCAACCATTCTACTTGTTTGTTACATGTTAATTGCCATATTTTTTTTATATAACGCCGACTTCAATCGAGGCGTGACTTCAAGTCGGAGTCAGAGTCACGTGGGGGGCAGCGATTGGTCAACTCATGGCTTACCGCTGTCAATCAAAGTCGATTGGCCAATAGAATTCTTACTAAAGTCCAGAGCGGCTTTGCTTTTCTCCGATTTTTAACACTAAACAGGGGAATAATGTGTTTCGTCCAAATTATTTTCGTGTCTGACACTGCAATTCTCTAAGTATCATAAAATACGGTCTTTCCCTTCAAATGTTCCTTTAAACCCACTTGGAAAGGCAAACCAAGATGGCGAACAGAAATTATTAAAATCAAAATTCCTTAAAATCAATGCACATGGTTCCCAGGGCCGAAGATGACAAATTTGATTGAAATAAATAGGTAACAATTGAACAATGAAACTGTTTCGAATATAACAAATAGAATTGTCAAATATTAATTTTTGATAAGAAAAAACTCTCACTCGAATACGTTATTATGCGTAAAAAAAACTCGTCCTTTGGACTCGTTTTTCAACGACTAACAACGCATTCTCGAGAGAGATTTTTCATATCAAAAATAACCAGTTGATTATCCTCTATATTTTATATTACTGGCCATGGATTATGCAGAATAACGCCTTTTTAATATCATAGAGGAACTTCCTGTTGTAGCTTAATGGGCGTGGTCAGTGCTTTCTTTTCATAATAAGATATACGAAATTTATCATCTGAAGCTCATAAACTATGTCAAGATGTCATTATTTTTTTAATCTCACAATAGTTCAATATTTCTTACTCTCCTGTCGGGTTTTCTCTAAACAAAACTTGAGTAAAAAGGGAAATTTTTGGGTAGAGTGTAGATTATGTCTCAAGTTTCGTTGGGATTGGTGGATCGCGAGTGGCAATCAGAAAATCAATCGACCAATCAAATCATTCATTTAGACTGAAAATGAACTTTGAACCACTACATTTGCCGTTATTCATTAGAAGCATTTCTATTGGTTTAAGTGACTTGAACATCGTAACTAAAGCTATTCAAGCTGTTGGTACGTCGCTTAGGTCGCCAACCAACAATTTCAATTCTATTACATGCTGCTGGCTGTACGTTTTGCCAAATAACGCCGATATGATTGAAGTGGAACTTCCTATGGGAGTCAGAAGGCCTTTCCAGTAGAGCTAATGGGCGGGGCCAGATATCAGTTAATAATTGTCATGCTATGACAATTATACCATAATGGATGCATGTAAACGTTTCTTACGTTAAGCACAACAAACATCTAAATATCCTTAATTGTCCAATCGCGGCTGTCAATCAAGCTTTCAACTCCAACATTGACCGCAATGTTTGTCAACCTTTTTTGTGGTTTGGCGACTTAAACGTCGTAACTAAAGCTTATTTAAACCGTCGTTACAACGTTTAGGTCGCCAACCAACCTTTTTACTGTTTTATTACATGCTACCGGCCATAAATTTTGCAAAATAATTCCGTTTAAAAATCGAAGCGGAACTTCCTGTTAGGGTTTATGGGCGGGTCCAAGGGACCGGCTAGCGCGGTGTTTCTGTGTGGATTGGGCGTGAGGTTGGGGTTAATCCTAAGTCCTCGTTCAATTCAACAAATCAAACCTCGGATGTATATAGTAGGACTGTTTTAAAAATTCACGTGACAAACTTCAAAATGGCGATATTCGTTACGCAAAGTGGCTGTGTTAAAATCATTCTCATATAGCCTCTGTAAGAACTCTGTTTGGTCCTCAATGGAAACTTGATATCAGAGCAAAACAGGGAAAAACATAAAATAACAAAAGGGAATTTTCGTTTTTTCAGCTAGTCTGGGACTTCCGAACCATCCGGGTTAACCGAGATTACGTATTACGTTTTCATACACTGTTTCCGGCTAACAAAATGTACCATTTTGTAACATAATGCCCCGCCTTGTATACATCCGAGGTATGTTCCAAAGTTTACGGGAACGGCAGAATGTGTCCCGATTTGGTAGGGGAAGGGCAGTTCAAACCTCTTCACTTGTCAGCAAATACACAACAAGTAGTCACGGCAGGAATTCATCCACAAAATCAGCCAGGATCGGTTTTGGGCTTCGGTTTGAAAAAAATTGACTTTTTGTAATGAAAAGACTTTAAATCCTTGTAATGCTAAATAAAAATCGGTTTTCAAGAATGCTTTGAATTCAAAGCACTGAGAGCACTGAGAGCCCTTATAGAGGACATGTATTTCTTGTGAAAATCAATAACACAAACAGATACCGATTCAAAGGTACAAGCAGGTGGTGTAGACTAAGATCAGCCTGGAAGTATAAGCAGACTGATCTTTGTCTAAACCTCTTGCAAAAACCGGAATATTCCGGGATCAACATGATAATGCTGCCAAAACCCATCCTCAAAAAGACCGTCTCTAGGACACATCGTGTATTCATACAGTGTGATCAGTTTTTTAGGTCATACTTCGACGTAGTCATTTTGAGAATGTGACTTGTTCGTTGATAAATTAACCAATCGCAGGCCATGCTAAATGACTACAGATATAACAGTTCGACTGAGGAAACTACCGACATTATTTTGTAAAACAAGCAAATGATTGGTTTGCAACTTAAACTTCGTAACTACGATAAGGTGCATTTACGACATTTAAGACGACAAACCAACAAAATGCCTACGATAAATGTCAGAGTTTAGAGTTCACTTCCGATCTATACCGATTTTGTCGGTGGAATATCCGACCAAACGTGCCACAGTCGTGATATATTTAGTCGAATGTATCTTTTGGGTTCGGTTTTACAGACCCTCTTGTTCTATAACTCATTATACCAAGTTATATTGAGCTTCACTTAACCCATTACCAGGCAACCGACAAAATGTTACACTAGTTCAAATTCAAAAAAAGTATCAGACAACCAGGAATGATTGATATATTTTTAAAATCTCCATCTTTCAGGATGGAAAACTTTGTGAAAAATGAAGAAGTTGCTTGTAACAAGCAATTTCTTCATTTTCAACAACCTTTTTATTTATCATTTCTTCAAAAGGGGCGTATAAAAGTTGGATAGTATGGGAATGGGTTAATGCATTACTTAATGCACTGACTCATAAGACGTCAGCGTTTATCCTCAGTGATACCATTTGAACCGATTCAAAATAAGGTGTTGGGTAGATTTCGTTGAACGAAGAGCCTGAAAACAGAAAATGAAAGGAGTTGACGTTCTAAGTATATGCTTGCTATGTTTTGCGATGGGAACGCTTAATGAAGCAATGAACCTAACCTTTACGGATTGCGGTGAGATTTTTTTTAAATTTTGCTCAGTAATTAAGTATTTGCACTAATTCTCATTCAAAATCGTTCGGGGCAATTTTTTAGTTAAATCACTGTGAATTTTGTTTCCTTCCGCGTCTCTGCATTTATTAGTCCAGAGTGACTTTCGGATTGGTATATCGCCGCTGTCATTCTAAAACATGGTAACTACAGCTTGAATTAAACTGTAGCTACGATGTTATAGAAACTTGACGGCGATATGTACTTAAAGAACAGCGCGACCATTTTTCAAAACACTTTCGAGGCCAGTTGTTCTAATGTTTCGACGGAATAATCTTCGCGTATTTATACAGTGTGATTAGTTTTTTCGGTTCATACCTCCATGAAAACAAAAAATATTCTCTTCATCTCTTAAATGTTCGATTGACACCACGACCCAAAAGTTTCAGGGATGTCAAGGGTTAGGGTTCAAGTCATGGCTGCACCTCTGGTCCAGTGTCCTAGAGCGATTGACATGTAGTCGCTATAAGTCAATCAAAGCACTGAAAGTACTGTAAGCTAGCAAAGCATAGTCTTCCTTGCCAAAAGTTATCACGATAAACAAATGATGTTTAGTAACCAAGGAATAAACCCATTACAACATGTTAAAATCTTAGCCGGGTTAAAATTTTGAGATTTTGCCAATTTAAAGTTGGTTGAATTTAGAAAAGCTTTCCATTGTTGGGTAGAAAACATTGTGGACAATGAAGAAATTGCTCGTAACAAGTAATTTCTTTATTGTCCACAATCCGCCTTTTTTTCTTTTTTTCTTTTTTTTTTTTTTTTTTTTTTGAGAAGGTTAAAAAGCGGAATTGAGTAGGAATAGACAAAAAAGCATGTTTTGAAAGAATTCTGTATAATTTGAATAGAATTTACAATATTCCTTAGATACATAAGAACGACTTTTATGGCGTTGGCATTAAATGGATATAATGGTTAAGCCTCCAGTGGCAGTTTGCACTCGTTGAACTCTGTGAAGACCTCAAATTTTGTTTGTTAACTTAAGCTATCTTAGCTGACGCTTTGCTAGCTAAAAATCGACTGACCAGTGAGGTTATTCAATTAGACAGGATGTAAAAATTGAACGCCAACATTTAGTTTAGCCATGTCGTTGGGTTGGCGACTTAATTCTTTCCTGTTCAATCTCTGGTTTTTACACCCAAGTGAATTTATAATTAAGAAAACACTGTAGAAAAAGAAGAAATTACTCGGACCGAGCAGTTTTTTCTTTTTCCACAATATTTTCTAACCTACTGAATGGTTATTCCACTTTAAATTTTGGTTTTCATGGATATGTATAAAATTCAGCAAACAGGAAAGTAGTAGCCACATGCATCTCAAACTATAGCTACGACATTTCGGACTTCAATCCCCTATTCACCTTTTTGTTTTGTGACCCAGGCAATCTGGTCATTTATTATGCAAACAAACAACATTTGATATCACTGTTGGGGTCAGGGGCGTGGCCAGCGATCCTTCAGATCCCCTAAAGTCTTCACTTGTTACTCTTTATTCTTAGAAACATACAAAAGTGAACTTTATCTTGAGTAAACTGAAAATTGGTTGAAAGCGACGAAAGCGATGTAAACCCAATTCAAATATATATTATATAGTATCTGAATCTATCTCTGTAGTTACCACGGTTACCCCTCCAATCATTTATTTAACTTATTTGTTGCGTTGAGTTTTTTTTTTTTTTTTTTTTTTTGCGACTTTAACCTCGTGACTAAAGTTTATTCAAGCTGTAGTTTCGACGTAATTGGAAATAGGTCATGTTGAGTAGTTGTCTTAATTGACCAATCGCGACTGTCAATCAAGGAATCACTGACCAATCAGAACTTTTACTCAACCCGGACCTGAGCTTTTAACTCCGATATTTGCCGCCGTTTTGTTTACCTTTTATGTTGGTTTGGGGACTTAAACGTCGTAACTATTGAAGCTGTAGTTACGACATTTAGGTCCCTTAGCCAATCATTTCACTTTTTAGCTACATGCTTCTGGCCATAATTTTGCAAAATAATCGAAGATGAACTTCCTATCGGAGTTAATGGGCGGGGCCTAAGGAGTCAGTGGGCGGTGCCAGCGATTTGTTAATCTTATTATCTGGAGATTGGTGTCAGATCCAAAATCATATATGAGAGGGAATAATAAATTATTTTCGTCTCGTGTTTATAACAGAACAGAACAAAAGTCTCTTAATGACTTATAAACAAGGTATTTCATCATAGCATATACAAAACAAAAAATAAATAAACACGTAAATCAATATAGCGTTACGATATAAAACTAGTCATTTGCGACGAAAATTTATTAGAGAATGAATTAATGTGAAATGAAGATATATCAGTTTTTTATGTTGTTTGTTTGTTCTATCTTACCTCTAGGAAGAAAAGATTCTTTAAGAAATCTGCATAATCTTAGACTTAGACTCCCAGCATTCAAAAATTTTATTCTAATCTGTTTATAAAGAGAACATGCACAAATGAAATGGCACATATCTTCTACTTCATTTAATTCGTAAAAAAACGCAGAATCTCCCATTGTTCTGTATACTATTCAGACCATAACGACTGGATTGAATTCGGAGACAATGGGCAGATAATCTCATCTTCATTAGGTGAAACCTTACATCATGCGGGACCAAATCTAAATCGGATTCATACTTGAAAATTTGTCTTAAAATACTTATATTCTCCTTTTTTCATATTTATCTTAAAAACCAAACTACTCTCGTACAAAACAGCCTAAAAGACGTTGTTTGAAAATATCGACAAATTGTTGATTGATTGAATGGGGTTAAATGCCCCTTTTTACAGTATTTTAGTCATATCGCGGCTGAAGCACCTAACAATGGATTCCTGGTATTTCTCACGCCAGTAATACCACTACATTCTTTCCTAGCCTCCAGCTGCTACCTTACTTAGGTTTACGATTATTCACCCATTGGTGAGAGACAAATGTCGGAAAGAATATATGCCGCCGGGGATCGAACCAACGACATCCCATGATTGAAGATGAGGAGTCTGACGCGCAACCGACTGCGCTATGACGGCGGCTTAAACTTCAGATGCATCCGCTCTACTACTTTTATCCTTTTTAAAACAAAAAAATCCACACGAATAAATCAAGATTGATCCAACAAAAGCATCGAATAGTTGACAAAGTGTTTGGTGGTTTGAAGGTAAGTTTTTACACTTTATTAAGAGAACAGACATAGCCTTCTATGCTTTACCTGAGACATATTCGTTAATCAATTTAAATTTGCCGTTGATACTAAAAACTGTTCCGAGATAATTAAAACTGTCGACTACTTCAAGAGACACTTGCCGTTATACGTCCAATTTTCGTTCCTTTCTAAACCACCTCTTTTTCTGAAAACATCACCTTGGTTTTTGTTTCATGGACTTCAATACCCCACTCGAAACAATTGTCATGTAAAAGTTTTAGGTTAGCAATTTCTTCAATGTCCACAATATTTTCTACCCAACAAGGGAAGTATTTTCTAAATTCAACCATGATTTGCTAGCTTACAGTACTTTCAGTACTTTGATTATATAATGGTATAGTGATATCTACCCTCCATTGATCGGGGAATCAGCCCGAGTCTTAAATGGCGTTGAAAATTTCTCAAATATACATTGACAAAATATCGACCCCCTCGATCAAATACTCATACAATTGACAGTCTCTACCGTATGCCTTATTGTGTTTTAATTTTTTCACCACGGTTAAAATTTCTTTATGTGTGATCATATAATCAAGTTCATCATCAATTTAAAAAGTATTGAAATCGTAATTTGAACAGAATTCTTCGGCTTCTGCTTTTGTGCATTGAAAAATGTCTTTTTCTAGATTACAAAAATATTCGTGAAAATCATTCATAATAATATTATCAGGATATTCATTTCACCCTTTGTCAAAATGTGTCCATTTTTTTTTTTTTTTCAAATTTTCTAAACTCAACTTTTATTGTCTTTTCTTTCTACGACATAATGATTTATAATTGCGTTTCCTATATAAAGATATTTCCTACTTCCATCTGTTTTACACTGAAAAAAATGCGCACATGGGGCACATGTTGGTTTTGGTGTTTGTTTTTGAGGTTTTTTTTGTTTGTTTGTTTGTTTTTTATGTTTTTTGTTTTTATTGTTGTTGTAGTTTGTTTGTTTGTTTTATTGTATTGGGCTGTTGGTTTGTTGTTGTTGTTGTTTGTTTGTTTGTTCGTTTGTTTTGTAGGTTATATTCAGCATAAGAAATATGTTCTAGTTTATATTAGTAAGAATCCATTGTCAGAACAAGTATATTTTGGAAAAAACACCCACATCTTACTGCACAGTAGAATTATAGTCTAAAACATGCTGTATTTGGACGAGCTCAAGTTCTCTCATCTTAGTGACCAGGTTGGAGAGATAACTATTCGAAAGGGAATTAGACGTCTGCATATTTCTCTCAACCTTGACCTCGAAAAGTAAATCAATACAGAAAAGTGAATTTCCATTTTCATCAACTGTATACACCATAAGCTGTAATTTATTCTGAAAAAGAAATAGGATCTGTAAAGACATTTTCTTTTTGATAGGCTGATCTTAACCCTTGTCATGCTGAACCCGGAATATTCCGGTTATGGCAGGAGGTGAAGACCAAGATCAGCCTGCACATAAGTGCAGTTTGATCTTGATTAAACCACCTGCTTGAAGTTTTCCTTCCAGAGTTGTTCATGAAATCGATTTCTAAGGAAATAATGATTATTGAATAGCAAGTTTTATCGGTACTCCAAGTCCTTTGATTTTACAGCAATTCAGTAAAGTAATTTATACAGCATGACAACAGTTAAAGGATCTATGGCTCTCCTAGGAACTCATATTCTCACCAAAACGAATCCTTAAATCTTGTTTAAAAATGTTTACAGACGTCTCTACATATGATTTCCGAATAGGTCACAAACCCTTGAAGGCAACAAAATAATTTTGAAATTCATTTAATAGATGAAGAATTTTTTTTTTTTTGTTTTCATAGAGGTATGAACCGAAAAAAATAATCACACTGTATGAATACGCGAAGCGGATTCATACATAAGTGTGATTAGGTTTTTCGGTTCATACCTCCATGAAAACAAAAAATATTCTCTTCATTTCTTATAATCTAATAGTATCGAGCGAAAAAGGCAAATACAACAACAATTTTTATACTTTTTTGTATGGGACTTTTTTGTGCGGAAGCATACAAAATAGCTGCGTGCTTGAAATTTTGTTAACGGAGTTATGAATAATTTTTTTCGACCAATCAAATCGCCCGTTTTTGATAGACGAAACTAACAATTAAATTATTTTCGTTTTCTGTTCAGAAACATTTGTCAATGATATGATTTTCCGCGAAACATTTAGCGCCGTTTGTAAAATGGCGTAACGAAATTGCTTCGAATAGGCTTCGAATTCATTTCATAATTATTCTGCTATTATAATATCAAAATATTCAACGGGTTTATATCACTCTCAATCTTAAGGTCATATTATAACTTTTTTTTCAAAAGCAACGAATTTTTGTGAATTAACCCGAGGTCGTCTTTCCGACATCTGATAAAAGTCGCTAAGATTTGTGTCATGTGTCATTTCTCTTCGACAAATTTCACTTCCGGTTAATAATAATGATTTGATAGTCCAAACGAATTTTTGATTCACATCGACGATCCATTGAATGTTGAGCCCTGTCCCAAATATGCAAATTGACCAATCGCTGGCTCCGCCCACCTACTTCGTTATCCCTGCCCATTGACTCCAACAGGAAGTACAGGCTACGATTTTAAACGGCGTTATTTTGCAAAATATATAGCCAGTAGCATGTAACAAAACAGTCGAATATTTGGTTGGCGACCTAAACGTCGTAACTACAGCACTCATGTTATTTATGGACAAAATGAATGATTTCATTGGTCGACTGGATATTTGACTGACACTCCCGATTGGTCATTTGCACGAATAATAAAAAAAACGACACTAGAAGTAGGCACGTTAGCGTTATAACGTTGGTAACGTCGTTTCATTCAACCAATAACACTGTCCTGAAAAGCAGTTGCGAAACCAGTTGGTACGTGAAAACCCGTATTTCTAGTGATGGAATTATTTTATTCGTAAATTCTTTTCTGGTATACATGAACATTTTGTTCACAAACACACACACATATATATATATATATATATTGGTACACGTGTGCGTATGTGCGTGCGTGCGTGAGTATTTGTGTTTGTATATTTCCGCACGCGTGTGTGTATGCATTCGTGCGTGTGTGTGCGCGCGTGTGTGTGCGTGTGTTGAGGATGTGTGTTGGTGTATGTGTGTGAATTTAAACCTCGTCATTGCCTTTATATTTTCTTTCTTCGGACTTACTGATATAAATACAGGACTAGTTCTCAACTTAAAGGCCAAACTGTTTTGCTGTCCCTTTATGACTGGGCACGTCATGTATCTGCAGGCATTTCGCGGTGGAAGGGTGTGTGCTTTCCCGCGCAAAACAACGGTAGCCCCAGTTAATACTTTTGTCGAATTTACATCTGAAAAGAGAGATTTCTTTATACACACTGTTCCGTGGTTGACAGTTACAAATCAATTAGATTGTATACTGGTTTAACTTATTCCCACACAATGACGCTTTTAAACGCTTGCAATCAGTAAGGGTTTGAAAAACACTGTTATAAAAGAGGAAATTGCTTGTTACAATTTCTTCATTATCTACAATGTTTTCTAAATCTAAAATTTCACAAACTTTAAGTTGTCGTCTTCAACTCTTGTCAAT
Organism: Fragum fragum; assembly: GCA_946902895.1. Taxonomy (NCBI): domain Eukaryota; kingdom Metazoa; phylum Mollusca; class Bivalvia; order Cardiida; family Cardiidae; genus Fragum; species Fragum fragum. The sequence goes on from OX336366.1 coordinate 13,771,539, forward strand.
TTGGACCAGGCTAAAATGTTGCCGTTTGGTAATGGGAAAATTTTGGCGTCTGGTAATGGGTTAAGCCTCATTTCGAAGCCTGTATAGCCAGAGCTAGGATCAATGAAAAAAAGGGTTTTTCTAGATCCCAAAAATCGTTTGAACATTTACAAAGCGAAAAAAATGTGTAAACAACTTACATACGCTAATTCTAAGAGCAATTAATTTGAAAAGTTTGGTAGAAAACGTTGAGAAAAAGACCAAATTGGCCAAATTCAGTTATTTCTCCTATTGTCTCGATGTTTTCTTAGATATAATTTTAAGGATCAGTACAAGTTGAATGGGCGTAGTAAGTGACGGATCGCTGCACGCTAATGTTTCCGCTGACCACGCCCACTGGGCTCCGATAGGAAAATTTCGCTTGGATGAAAATGAAGTTAATTTTGAAAATTTTATGGCCGCAACAATGTAACATAAAAATGAAATGGTTGTATGGCGACTTTAGCGTCTTAACTATAGCTTGGATAAACAAAAAGTTAAATGCTTCTAAAAATATGAGTCATTGTTGGAGTTAAAAGTTAATTAACCCTCTCCCGTTAAAATACGGGATTTTACGTTCCTGTGATTTTCTACTTGAGAAAACATTGAATTCTTGTAACAAGCAATTTCTCCTTTTTCCACAATATTTTCTACCACATAGGATGGTCAGATTTCAAAATGCATGCATTTTTCAGTGTCGTCTGCAACCTCTTTCAATTTGGACTAGTCTAAAATTTCCAAAAACGGGAAAGGTTTAACTTTCGGTCTAACTGGTTTATTCGGTTTGTTGATTGATTCTTTGATAGAAAGCCGTGATTGGTCAATTGTTTAAAATATGTACAGAAGAGTATTTCTTGGTTTTATTGAGATAAAATTTAATTCTTAGTTTCGTCTATCAAAAACCGGTGTTCTGATTGGTCGAAATAATAGTCATACCTCCATGAACAAAATTTTGAGCTCGCAGCAATTTCGTATGCATCCACACAAGTTATTTCCACCAAAAAAGTATCAAAATTCGTACGTTTTTTTTTGTTTTTTTTTTTTTGTGTGTGTGTGTGTGTCTTTTTATTTTTTTTTGTTGTTGTTGTTGACTTTTTTTTGTTTTTTCGCTCAATGCTATTAAATTATAAGAAATGAAGATAATAGTTTTTATTTTCATGGATGTATAAACCGAAAAACCTGTTTAAACTTATAAATGAATCCGCTTCGCGTAATCATGCAGAGTAATTAGAATGGAGAGAAAACATTGCGAAAAATGAGGAAAAATGTTTGTTACCAGCAATATCTTCATTTTACATAATGTTTTCCCAATTGTTTATCCGGGGGGGGGGCGTCCAAAAGTGTTACTGTTTAGGAATTTTAATTGTAACAAGTTATTTCTTCAATATCCACAATGTTTTCTTCCCAAAATAATAAAGATTTTTTCAATTTCATCAACAAGATATGTCCTCTGCAACTTTCTCGAATTTGGACCAGTCTTAATTCTCGTAATGGCTTGATCTTAATGTTCTGAAAATCTCAACTGAATAAACTCATTTGAAACACCAAGCCGCAAAATATTTCACCCTTCCTTGTTCATTTCCTTGTTTTAACGTCCATGTGGTTTTTATAATTAGTAAAACATTGTAGAAAAAGAAGAAATTGCTTATAGCAAGCAATTTCATCTTTTTCTAAAATATTTTCTACCCTAATGAATGCCTATCTTTCAAATCAAATCCACTTTAAATTTTTATCTGCAAAACTTTTGAATTTTGACGGTCTAAATTTTTCAAAACAGGAAAAGATTGAACTGTATAAAATATACTTGTACAAGTTATAGTGAGTGATCAAAGGTCTGATAACGCACTATTGCTTGTACATCTATACTTATCGATCTAAAAATAGATACTCACAGGGCGTGAATATTACTTTCGTCAAATAGGTGTCACCGGGTATGATGACGCAGGGGTCTGATTCGCACGGCGACACATTAACTGACGTCACCTTTGCTCCTTTCGAACCTGAAGTATAATCAAGGAATTTTAGTCCTCACAACCTAACTCTTTACCTTTTTTTCAAAACTTCAGACTTTCCAAATTCAAAGGGATAGCAGACAGCATGGTAATGTACATGAAAATGATAGAAAAGATTGTGAGAAAAGAAGAAATTGCTCGCTACAAGCAAATTTTTCTTTTTCCTCATTTTTTTCTGATTCATAATATCATAAGCACGAGAAAAGCATTGATTGTACGGAAATTGGTAAAAAGGTCCATCTTTGCTTATGAAAAGCATACTTTCGTCTTTAACCCTTTCTCGTTTTTCGACATTTAAGACTTGTCAAATTTTAAAGAAGTTGCAGACGACAATTAAATGTGGTTTATTAAATATTGTTGGAAAAGATGTATCCAAATTTAACGGAAACGGTTCATACCTTCGCGCCATCGGAAAAAAACATAAACAAGTATTTCATTAACGGTTTATTCATTCGCCGCATCAGAAAATAAACATAAGATAGTATTTCCTGTAGGTTAATGCATTCGCGCCATCAGTAAATTAAACATAAACAAAAAATTCAGCCTTCTAAATATAAACGGTTTATACATTCGCGCCATCAGAAAATAAAACACAAAGAAGTATTTCCTGTATCTAAACATCACCAGTTTATACCTTCGCGCCATCAGAAAATAAAATATAAACAAGTATTTAAACTTTGTTAATATAAATGGCGTTCATTGACGGATTGCCGTCGTTCATAAAAAGAACGAGAGTCCATCAATCAAACATCTAGACTATGGAATTCCAATATTGGTCGTCCCTCATGTTGAATATTTGTTGGTTTGGCTACTTAAACGTCACCGCCACAGCTTATTTAATTTAATTGATTATAGACTATGCGAAATAACGCCTTTAAACCATTGCCATGCTGAATAAAATCTTTTCAGAAATACATTAAAATCAAAGGGCTGGAAGCGCTGGTAGTACTCGTTCGATGGTCAATACATCTTTTAAAAATTAATTTCATGAACAACTCTGGTTTGAAAAGGAAACGCAGGATGTGTAGACTAAGATCAGACTGCACTTCTGTGCAGGCTTATCTTATCTACACCTCCTGCCAAAAAACCGGAATATTCCGGGTTCAGCATGACAAGGGTTGATTTCGAGATCGAACTTACTGTTGGAGGTAATGTGTCCACCGATCCGTAAGTATAGAGTCTGCGATTCCATGTAAGTGACCAATCGCTGCCGCCAATCAAATAATAATCGACCAATGAAAATATATTAGACTGAAAATTGACTTTGAACTCTAGCACTGGCAGCCATTTACATGAAACATTTTTGTTTGTTAAACGACTTAGACGACAATTCAAAATTCATGATATTTTAGATTTTTTTTAGCTTTTTGTGTAAGAAAACATTGTGGCAAATGGAGAAATTGCTAGTTGACGAGCAATTTCTCCAATTCACACAATGTTTTCCAAACTTGTTTTTCTTTACGGGCATCAAAAAGCGCCATTGATCGGAAATGGTTCAATTGTACAAAACATTTTAAACATCAGATATAGATGTTCACATATAATCAAATTTGAATATCTTGGTCAGAAATATAAAAAAATATTATTAACATATCCAGAGTCCAGAAAAATAAAGATATCTAAGTCATGCTTGTATCTCAAGGCCAGTTTTAAGTTGTAGTTACGATAACCAACAAAAATGCTAAACTTCTGTCCGTCTCTGTCTCTCCCCTCTCCCTCTCTCTTTTTCTCTCGCTCTCCTTCTCTGTCTGTCTCTCCCTCTTTTTTGTCCTTCTCTCCCTCCCCCTCTTTCTCTCTCTCTCACTCTCTCTCTCACTCTCTCTCTCTCTCTACGTCTCTCTCTCTCTTTCTCTCTTTTTCTCTTTCTCTCTCTCTCTCTCTCTCTCTTTCTCTCTTTTTCTCTTTCTTTCTTTCTCTCTCTCTCTCTCTCTCTCTCTCTCTCTCTCTCTCTCTCTCTCTCTCTCTCTCTCTCTCTCTCTCTCCCTCTCAAACACACACACACACACACACACACACAACATACTTACCACAATCTCCGAAGTTTATGGCCACAGCAAGTGTAGCCAATATCAGAACTCCAAGAACTTGATATAGTTTCACTGTGTTATTTAACCCCATCCTTAGTCCGTGTTATCTACCTGCGTACTGGAACCAGTTTTGGGGGAACCTTTTTTTATAGTACTTGTATGTGAACTACGTGTTAGAGAGGTCTTACTGGGTCAACAACTGAGACAACTAAGTTTTTACGACTATTTCTTTAATTTCCGAAAGCTATTATAGGAGTATGTTCATATTGACGGATTGCTGCTGCCAATCTAAAATAATTTAATTGTTAGTTTCGTCTATCAAAAACGAGCGATCTGATTGGTCGAAAAATTTAATTCATACCTCCATGAACAAAATTTTGAGCACGCAGCTTTTTTGTATGCTTCCGCATAAAATAGTTCCATACAAAAAGGTAAACAAAATTGTAAAGTTGTTGTATTTTTGCTCGATGCTATTAAATTATAAGAAATGAAGAGATTTTTTTTTTTTTGTTTTGTTTCATGGAGGTATGAACCGAAAAACCTAATCACACAATGTATGAATCCGCTTCGCGTATTCATACAGTGTGATTAGGTTTTTCGGTTCCTACCTCCATGAAAACAAAAAATATTCTCTTCGTCTCTTAAAACAAATGATTAGCCAATCAAATCATTCAAATAGAAAGTGACTCTCCAAATTTCTGCGAATCGACCAATCGCTAGCTCCACCCACTAACTGAATTTTAACACAAAATATTAGAAAATAAGACAGATAAAGCAGGTCAAATGGGGCTTCTATTCTAAATTTGAAACGTACACACCTATTGCGAGACGACAAAAATAGGCCAGTCTAAACTGAAATGATGTACGGACGTAGATTAAAGTGCATTTCAACTAAAAATATATAAAAGGGAAGAAACAATAAACAATTTGATAAAAACAGAAAATACTTGCTTCAAGTTATTTCTTCCTTTCCCTCAATGATTTTTTGAGCTCCATAATCCTCAACCTATTCCCACGTTGGTAAAGGATGAAGCACTTTTCGTGCTTTCGGATAATCCAACAAACCACGTTGTTTCGATCCTGGGCCTCAATATTGTCTTTCAAATGGCGGATCGGTATTTCCGTGTACTGACCTCCAAGATTGCAGTTTGACTGGGATATCCAACGATGTTTGTTTGCAAATATATGACCAGGAAAGATAAATTGAAAAACGTATCGATAGTTTGTGACCTAGCCTTAGCTAAGCTGTAATTGACCAATCGCTGGCCCCGCCCATTAACTTCGCTGACCATGCCCACCGACTCCAACAGGAAGTCCCGCTTCGACTTATAAACGCAGAATTAGTGGCCAGTAGAATGAAACAAAAAAGTAAAATGGTTGGTTGGAGACCTAAAATTATTCAAGCTGTAGTTACGACGTTTAAGTCATCAAACCAACTATAAAGGTTAACAAAATGGCGACAAATGCCGGAGTTAAAAGGTCAGGTCCGGGCTGAATAAATTATTTGATTGGTCGGTTGGTTCCTTGAATGACAGTCGTAATTGGTCAAGTGACCACTAGGGACTGTAAATCATGGGGAAAAAAACAGACAATCAATTCAATCATTTTGACCGGAATTTTAGTTTGAACTGCAACAATTGTCGACATTTATGTGACGCATCTTTGTTGGTTTAGCGACTGAAAAGTCGACAATACAGCTTGAATAAGATGTAGTTATGACGTTTAACCCGTTCCGTTTACGACGTTTATATCGCCAACCAACAACTCTACTTTTTGGTAAATGTTACTGGCCATAGATTTTGCAAAATAAGGCCGTTAAATATCAAAGCGGGACTTCTTGTTGGAGTTAAAGGGCGGTTGTGTATATGTCCGTTTGTTAATCGTCGCTAACGTAGCAGATGGCCATATTAGCGACGCCCCCAGAAGACGGGGGTGGTGCAAGGATACAGGACATAGCTACTGAGAGCTCAGCCTGGTTCTTTAACATGCTCGGTTGATAGCACCGTGACACAGGGCCTCGGTTTAACGTCTCATCCGAGAGACAAATAGTTTGTTTGTTAATATGGTCAGCCCAGGGCTCGAACACGTGATCTTGAGGTTTGAAGTCAAGTGCTCAAACCTCAAGATCATAGGCGCGGCCAACGGAGTAAGTGGACGGGGCCAACGATTGGTCAGTTACAAGAAGTCAGTTTCTTCCATCACTATGCTCGACGTCCTGGGTTCTTTTAAGAGATGAAGAGAATATTTTTTGTTATCATGGAGGTATGAACCGAAATATCTAATCACACTGTATGAATACGCGAAGCGGATTCATACATAAATGTGATTAGATTTTTCGGTTAATACTTCCATGAAAACAAAAAAATCTCTTCATTTCTTTTAATTGAATAGCATGGGGCGAAAAAGGAAATATTTTACAAATTTTGATACCTTTTGTAGTGGACTATTTTGTGCAGAAGCATACAAAATCACTGCGTGCTCAAAATTTTGTTTATGGAGTTGTGAATATTTTTTCGACCAATCAGAACGCCCGATTTTGATAGACGAAACAAAAAATATATTATGTACGTATACTTTGTTATTTCATCTTTATAATTTTTTAATTCGACATTTCTAAAATGTTGAGGTCTGTAAATACGTTTATCCATTGGAGTCTATGTTATCTTATGAGAACGATTTCAAATATCGTTCTTTTACTCGTAACCTTTTCTGTAAAAGCGGCAGAAAATTGTCGTCTGGTAATCAGTTAATCCATTTCTTAAAGAAGAACTCTCAGACTAGTCCAAATTCTGGAAAAAAAATTGAAGACGACATTTTAATTTATTATCTACTGCCCAGTCTGGTCGTATGACTATTTTCAAACATATTCTTCGTTTCCCTTTATGTTTACCTTTTTCGCCTTTTTTCTTACTGCTTCTTTCTCGTGAAAAAAATGAATTCGTTAGGAAAGTGTTAAACAGGGTCGGACAGTTTAATTCAGTTTACCAGTAAATATTTAACCCTTTCCCACACAATCCCTCCTTTATTCGCCCTCAAGAAAATAAGCATTGGAAAACATTGCGAAAAATGAAGAAATTGCTTGTATCAAGCCATTTCTTTATTTTCCACAATGTTTTCAAACCAAATAGACAAAAAAAAAAACAAATGAAATTCCATCAACAAAGTTCTTTCAAATTGGATAAGTCCAAACTTTTGTCATGCGGGAATGGGTAAACAACAGTAAAACCTCTTTAGTTCCTCTCATATTTACAATATACTTGTTCGTATGTTCGGTCATGTGCTAATCAAGTCGGGCAGAAAGTATCACGATAATAGAAAATGTTAAACCAAAGTCCAACCTTTGCAGCGAGTCTTACTCATTTATAACTTACTTAAATTTCATTTCTATATATACAGATATATAAAACTTACATAAAACAAACTGGGACCTGTCAGGCTGAAAAGGACATAATGTGACAGATCGCGCCTGTCGATTAAAAATTATAGACCAATCAAATTATAAATTTTGACTGGAAATGAAATTTGAACTTCAACATTGACTTACAATTATGTGGTGGGCTTTTTGTTGGTTTGTGGCCTTAAACGTAGTGAATATAACTTGATCAAACTGTAGTTAAGATGTTTGAGACGCAAAGTAACCCTTTTGTCTGTATTTTTCGGACAATAAATTATTGTAAAATAATGCCGTTAAGTACCTGAGTGGAGTTTCCTGGTCTAACTCTAGAGGGCATTGCCACCGATTCTTTAATACCATGAAAATACAGTGAAAAGACATCGGACCAATCAAAGATCAATTGACCAATGGCGACTTTTAGTCAGATATTGAGTCGTCAAATGACATCATTCATTTAGGCCAGAGTAAGGTTTGAACTTCGACCTTGGCCGCCTTTTTTGTTGCTTTGATGATGCAAACGTCGTAACTACAGCTTATTCAAGCTGTAGTTACGACGTTTAAGTCGCCAACCAACCATTCTACTCTTTGTTACATGCTACTGGCCATAAATATTGCAAAATAACGTCGTTTAAAATCGAAGTGGAACTTGCTGCCGGAGTCAATTGGCGGGGCTAATGTAGTAAGTGGGCGGGGCCAGCGATTGGTTAAATAGAGGTTCTGTTTCAAAAATAACCCTATATACGGATAGCTGGACTTTCTAGCTCCCGATCTTAGTCGGAGTGCCGAATGACTGATCGCTGGCCCCGCCGACTGATTCCGCTGGAATGCCTACCGACCCAAGCTGGAAGTCTCATTTCGATACAAAGCTACCTTTATTCTGCAAAATTTATGTCCAGTAGCATGTAACAAAAAGTTAAATGGTATGTGAACGAACTTATTGTCGTAACTACAGCTTATACAAACACAAACAACAAAAATGTTTAACAAACCGACGGCCAAAATTTGAGTTCTTTCACCTCCGGTCTAATTGTGTGATTTTTACTGGTCGATTGATTTTTGATTGACAGCTGCGATTGGTCAATTTTAAACAGTTTGTCTAGGTTTGATAATTTCAACTTCAAAGGAAGCCATTCTTTATCTTACGTGACCAATTTGTCCTTCCCTATATCTACCCTTATTTTAAATTACATCCACACTTGTGTATATGGCTCTATCGACGTGCGATCATGGTTAAATCTACGTCAACCGTACCTTGAAATTTGGTCAGGGTGTGGAAATTTCACAAGTGTCCTTCGACGGTCAATGATGTCTTGACATTGCTTCTTCCTTTTAAGATAAAGGTTTAAGAGCGGGACTTATCTAACCCATAACCTGACGACAAAAGTTTAGCCTAGTCCAAATTCCAAGTAGTCGCAGGCTGGTGATATCCTAAATTCGTTTATCTTTAATCTCAATTATAGGATCCTTGATCTCCAACAATATACTTGAACTTAGGTATCTAACAACACTAGTTTGAACACAATGTATGGTCTTGGACAAAAGTATAATAAGAGTACTGAAAGTAGTGTAAGCTAGAAACGTTACATAGTTAAATAGCATGCTTTTGAAGTAGCTTTTTACAATTTGAACTAAGTTGATTCATGTGGCCATACAAAACATAGCGCATAGTGAAGAGTTTGCAATATTCCTGAAATCCATAACAACTACTTTTTATGGCAAAGTCATTCATTGATTAAGCCTCCAGTGGCAGTTTGCACTCGTTTAACTCAGACAAGATCTCAAAATTGTGTCTTTTTACTTTTGCTATATCACAGCCAACGCTAGCTAGCTAAAAGCCTTTGCTTGCGAAGGGAACGTCGTCAATTCAATTTAAGATCTGTTTTAACGACTTTTAAGTCGCCAACCAAATGAAATCTTTGACATGACTGCGAGATGTCAAGTTTTCAATTCAAGTAGTATAATGGATTTAATAGGCCAATCGATAGTTATACACTAAACCTTGCGACCCCTCATTCTGAAATATTACTTAACCCATTCCCACACAGTCACGCTTTTGGACATTCTACCCTCCCCCAAGAGAAGAACTGGGAAAACTTTGTGTAAACGGAAGAAATTGCTTGTAACAAGCAATTTCTTCATTTTACACAATGTTTTCTACACAGAAAGTTGAAAAATCTAAAATTTCATAAACTTAAAACTGTCGTCTGAGACCCCTTTCAATTTGAATCGGTTTAAAATGTTGTCGTCTGGCAATGGGTTAAATGGTTTACTGGTGATGAAATTAGGACTACTAATGATACTATAAATGATAATTCATGATTTCATGAAAATAATTAACCAAATTATTACACTACAAAGAAAAATGTCGCAATTCGACTGGTTAATAAACACCTGACATAGAGTCATATGCACGGCACTGCGGTATGACAGCACGAAGGAGCCTCGCTGGTGAAATTGAAAACATTTTAATGGTCGACTCTCGCTTCGTCAGTTGTAAAACTTGATTTTCAATCAGTTAAGCTAATAATTTTGTACAAAAAGAGGTCTTTTTCAGATAACGTCTTTTGTTGCGTTTTTCCTCAATGAATGTGTGTTTGTAAATGAATACTGTCTATGTGTAGTTAAAGGTCAAATGTCACAAGGATAATTTTGCAGAAGATCGCTGGCAAAATTCTGTATTTTTCTTTAAATTAAATTATCTAAATTGTGTAAATCTTGCTGATCCCGACATTTTCCAGGTCGGCCCACTCTGCTGTGATTTGAACCCAGACCTCCCAATATAGTAGAGTGAGTGTTCGCCCATGAACTTCAGGGAGTGAGGATATCAAATGCATTTCCACAGCTTTATCAATCTCATAAATACACTTATGCTTTAGCGAACATGATATAGTTCATTCCTAAAGTGTACCAAACTTTTCAAAACAAACTAGGGCTATCACTAAATGTGACTATACTCCAACCAGCACGTTATCAGAAACTCATTCCTTATTAGTTCAGAATAAAAATGTGACACATAGGTAATACATAGGGACTATGACAACAGTGTCTTTTTCTAGTTGTTGTTATTGTGTTCGAGAATCGTTCATAGGTATTTTTTATTGGATGAGACCGAAGGTCGAATCCAATTAAAAGAACCTTCACACGATTCGAGAACACGATAACAACAAATAGAAAAACACGCTGTCGTAATATTCCTTTTATTATATACCTTTAGGACATGACATTAAGAAAATTCTCTTAAATGATTAAGAAATAACCAACTTCCGAAAAAAAACCCGAACGTCAATACACAAAAAAGTAGTCCGTGTTTAACAGTACTCGACAAATACGATTTTTTTATACACGCCGAATACGGATGTTTTTTCTGTCGAGTTGTATTTGATATCAAGATTTTAATCGGTATATAATAAAAGAGCATAGATGATAAGTTTGAGTCCAGAGCATGCAATACTGTGGAATAAACCTCCGTCAACATTAGTTTAGCGCAATTACATGATCAAGGGGAGATAACTAGAGAACCGAGAATAGTTAGATCATCAACGAATAACAATTATTCAACACTGATAACAAATTGAAGGGGAGCAGTAAGTTTTTAATCTTGAAGAAAATTCTAAATAGGGGAAATATTGCTTTTTCACATTTAATAACATTTCCTTGAATTTGAATATAAAAAAATAGGACAAAAATATTAGATATCACAAATTTTGAAAACTTAACCATTTCCTTTCAATGTGTCAATTTTCCAAAGAATATTTCGATGTTTTGATAAATTCGACAAGGAGGGGAAATTTTCCATAAATAAATGGGAGAAATGTATAATCTAGGAAAAGGTGGAGAGGGGGGGGGCGGGGCAAATATTCTCCGTTTATTTTGTCTGAAAAACACTTAGGATACAACCAGGGAAACAATCATAATAGCATGTTTGAATTGGATTTCAGTGCACATAGATCTACAGGAATATAGTCACGGGCAACAATAAATCCGTGGAATTTGCACGGGTATAAGGGGAGATAATTCATGAAACCAGTGTTAGTATTGTCATGAAAACTGTACTTGTAACAGTAGTATTGTTGTTACGTTGAGTTCAGTGCATGTAATACTTCAGGGCCCCATTTCACTACAGTTTCCATAAGATTTTTTTAGATAAAACTAATGTAAAGCCTAAATTCGTTTTACTAAACTTGCGTAAGTTTATCGTAAAAGTAGGTGCAAGTTGATTGACATCTTTTTTGACATTTCACACACAAACATCACCTTAGATATAATGAAGTGAAGAAAAAAAAACAGTATATTAATACTTTAATTTGCCATTAATACTTTAATTTGTCGTAACCCTATTATTGCAAGAATGACTGATATATTCTGACTTCACGTATTGATGAAAGACGTTATCATGACGCACAAAATACAATGAGCTACACTGTTTCGGCTAGGTATCAATATAAAGATTACATTGAAACCATCGTTATCTTCCGATAGGTGGCATTTTTCAAATACTGACCTATCTAATTTGAGCATTTTAGGTAGTATCATTCGTGACAACTCGGCCGATTCCGTCGAACTACATTCAAAATGTCAGCGCCCAAGAAACGCACGCTTCGAATTTTTCATGTCTCTACTTGGAGCACAGGTAAGACATGAGTGCTTTTGCAATTAAAAATAATTATTTTTCTAATTAATTTTGGGCGACTGCTAATTTTGATTTTCGACTATTGTAGGTTTTATTGCAATTATCAACTTGCTACTTTTTGGCGATATAATATGGAGTTATGTGTACGACGTAGTAATATCTATCCCAATCTGGATAAGTGATACGGTCCCGAAGACAGGTCAATCTTCGGAGAATATGACATGCGCAGACAACGTTGAAACCATTCATTTGGGCAGAGAGTTAGTAGACTGATCATATTTGAACGAAATGTAGACAATGGTCCAAAGTTAAAATAGGAAATAAGTATATTTCTACTGACCTGCTTATTTTGCAGAGACGAAACATTTAGATAAAAAGAGAAAATTGTTTATTATCAATGTCTCCTTCCGCTAAAATGTTTTATTATCATTTTTAAAAGTATTTCTCGTGTGTAGCTGGCGGAACTTGGTGAACTCTTAGCGTATAAGCAACCGAGAGAAACATCTACCATCGTCAATCTTTTTATTCGTGAATAGTGTTATTATAATTTAATAATTTAGTGAACTTTTCCCAAAGGGTCAATATAAATACGACGTACTATGAAAGTGTAAGATATATTGTCAGCCCGATTAGCTCAGTTGGTAGAGCACTTGGCTTCAAACCTCAAGACCACGGGTTCGAGCCCTAGGCTGACCATATCAACTAACAAACTAATTGTCTTTCGAATGAGACGTTAAGCCGAGGCCCCGTGTGACGTTGCTATCAACCGAGCACATTAAAGAACCAGGCGGAGCTCTCAGCAGTTTCGTCCTGTATCCTTGCACTATCCCCCGAAACAACTAACCGTCTTCTTGGGGCGTCGCTCATATGGGCATCTGCTACGGTAGCGACGATAGATAAACGGAAATACACACAGTGTAAGATATATGATAAATGTCCACTTGACCAATCGCTGGTCCCGCACACTTATTTCTTTTGCCCCTCCCAATTGCTCCGATCGGAAGTTCCGCATCGATTTCTGATAGCGTATTTTGCTAAATGTTTGACCTTTAGCATGTAACAAAAAAGTAAAATGGATGATTGGTGATCTGAACGTCGTAACTACAGCTTGAATAAGCTGTAGTTACGACGTTTAAGTCGCTTATCCTACAATAAAGGTAAACAAAAATGACGCCAATGTCAGAGTTGATAACCTCAGGTCCGGGCTGAATAAATTATTTGATTAGTCGGTTTATTTCTTAATTGACAGCCGCGATTGGTTAATTTTACTATTCTAAAGATTTACGATCTTACATGTCTTTTATCGTAACTTTACGCCAAAAGTTACTCTAATCTTAGTTACGAACATACTTAATAAAACGCACTTACGATTAAAATATGAACGTACGCAAAAACGTATGGGAAAAAACGTTCCTAAGGACTGTAGTAAAACGGCAGCTAGAAGAATGACCCAGGACAATAATAATTCCGTCAATTTCACAAGATGTACGGGCGGGTAATTCAGAGACAAAAAAATAGGAAGATTTTATTTTTCCACGGGGCATCCTGGTTCACACACTGTAACATGCAGTCTGTAGGAGAAATACTCAGACACTAAAAATTTAGTAAATTTCATAAATCCAGGGGGAGATAATTCAGCATCCAATACAAGTTCTGTGATGAATATTTTACATGCACGAGTTTACACTACTAGTTAGTTACATTATGTTTGAAATTAAACAATTGCTTGTTGCAAGCATTGTTTTCATTTTACACAAGGCTTTCCAAATTGTCAAAAAGCGTTATTGTGTAGGAACGAGGGAAGTATTTTCGTGAAATTTAGCAAAAAATCATACAGAAAACATTTTTCTATTTCAAATTTACTTTGAAGAGCTGGAAGAACCGTCGACGTTACGTATCACTACGTCATGAGACATTAGTAGCATACGTTACGTCCTAGCGATCCGCGTGAAAAGAAAAGCAAACATACAAATAGACCAAACCAAAGAAGTTTTAAATTAATTGTCGTAAAAAAGATGAGATTTCAAGGCTATAGAATACGTCAAGTAGTTGTGTTACTAATGTGACGTGACATGAAAAAAGAAACCACCCAGGCGACTAATCAAATCATTCATTCAGCCCGGAATTGAGCTTGGCCGACATTTGTGTGAAACGAAACATTTTTTGTTGGTTTGGCGACATAAGCTGTAGTTACGACGCTTAGGTCGCCAACCAACCATTTAAGTTTTTATTAAATGCAGCTGGTCATAAAATTTGCAATATAACGCTGTTTAAAACCTAGGCGGAACTTCTTGTGGGAGTCAATTGGCGAGGTCAACGGAGTAACTGCGTGGAACCAGCGATTGGTCATTAGTAAATGCCTATCGCATACACACACTCACACCTGTACATACACTCAGTCGACAATATTTAATTGATAATTTTTTCTGAAATCTGTAGGTTTGGGTAGAAAAAACTGTGGATATAAAGAAATTGCTTGTAACAAGTAACATGCAATTTCTTTTTTTCTACGATGTTTCCAAAAGCTTTTTTCGGGGGAGGGGTGAAATAATCAAACAACTGTGACGTCATTGCATTCGAATATTTTCAAAAGTTATACAGGTCAGTCATTTAGACAAGGTATGATAAACTGTATAATGGTCTTTCAAGTACACAACTTGTCCGTTAAATCCATTAGCGCATCAGACTCCGAATCTTTAATAATGGGATGTCATGGGTTCGACCCCCGGCGGCGGCACATATTCTTTCCGACAATTGTCTCTCACCAATGGGTGGATAATCGTAAACCTAAGTGGGATAGCAGCTGGAGACTAGGAAAGGGTGTAGTGGTGGTACTGGTGTGAGAAATAACAAAAATCCATTATAAGGTGCTCCATCCACCGCGATATGACTGAAATACTGTTAAAAGTGGTGTTAAATCCCATTCAATCAATCAATCAATTAATCCATTACCAGTCAACAAAATTTTAGACTGGTCCAAATTGAAAGAAGTTGCAGACGACAATTCAAGATTATGAAATTTAGATTTTTTTCAACTTTTTGGGGTAGAAAACATTGTGAAAAATGAAAATAATTGCTTTTTTCAAGCAATTTCTTCATTTACCTCATTGTTTTACTAATTGGTTTTCTAAAGGGGCGTCAAATGGGTTAAATCTGGATGATTTAATTTTCAGTTTCATCTATCAGAAACAAGCATTCTGGTTGGCCGAGAAGAAATATTTATACTTCCATGAACACAATTTTGAGCACGTTACTGTTCTGTATGTTAGCGCACGAAATAGTTCCATTAAAAAATTGGCGAGCCTATCCTGCATTATAAGACAACAGCGTAGATGGGACAGGTTAATCAGTCTATAAAAAATATATAAAAAATTGTAAAATATTTGCTATTGTCGCTAGATGTTACCAAATTATAAGAGATTAAGAGAATATTTTTTGTTTTCATTGGGGAACGACAAACTTATGTATGAATATTCATATAGTTTAATTAGTTTTGTGTGTGTGTTTTTTTTTTCCATACCTCAATCTTAACAAACAGAAAATCTATTCATCTCTTAACCCTTGTCATGCTGTATAAACTACCTTACTGAATTGCTGCGAAATCAAAGGGCTAAAAGCACTGGTAGAACTTGTTAATCAAAAATCAATATGTAATTTCACAAACGACTCTGGCAGGAAAAGTTCAAGCAGGGGGTGTAGACCAAGATCTGACTGCACTTATGAGCAGGCTGATCTGGACTATACCTTCTGCCAAAACGGAATATTCCGGGTTCAGCATGACAAGGGTTAAATAGACCTGGATTTGGTTTGATTCTTGTTTCAGCGTTTCATTATAGTACTCTAAAACAACCACCTTTCTGCCGACGCGCCACATTATTCATACGAGCATACGAAGTAAAAGAAACCGGAGACAGTAAGAACAAAGATTTTCTCGATTAAAGATGGAGTTGAATATCGCAATAAAGCTGTACCAAGTTTTTGGTGTATGTCTGATGATGACTTCACTTGTTCTAGCTCTACAATTTCAAGATTGTGGTAAGATTTGTTTGTCTGTCTGTCTGTCTCCCTCTGTTTCTGTCTTCCCCGCTCTTTATCTCTCCCCCTCTCTCTCTCTCTCTCTCTCTCTCTCTCTCTCTCTCTCTCTCTCTCTCTCTCTCTCTCTCTCTCTCTCTCTCTCTCTCTCTCTCTCTCTCTCTCTCTCTCTCTCTCTCTCTCTCTCTCTCTCTCTCTCTCTCTGTCTTTCTCCCTGTCTCTCTCTCTCTTTCTGTCTCTTTCTCTGTCTCTCTCTCTCTCATATTTTTACAGAGAGATAGAAAGATAGATAAACAGAACAAAAATAGAGAACGACAGACAGAGAGCGAGAGACAGCCACAAACGACAGAATAGATTTTACATTTGTAAAAGCATTTAACAGACGAGGAGTCAGGTAAAATGATAACAAATTCATTTTAGTAAATCTTGTTTTAAGCGACCACTGAAGAACGATCAAATAGTTAAAAGAATGGTCGTTTAAAAAACCTTATTGTGAAAGATGTGAAAAAGGGTTGATTGGAATGCATTCAGAAATTATTTCACAATTTACGCTTAGCCCTTTACTGTACAATCACTGCTTTTTACGTCCTTCTGATTTTGTACCTGAGAAAACATTGTGGGAAAAGAAGAAATTGCTTGTAACAAGCAATTTCTCCTTTTTCCACAATATTTTCTACCCTATTGAATGGTTATTTTTCAAATTAAATCCACTTTAAATTGTCGTCTGCAAAACCTTTGAAATTGGACAGGTCTAAAAAAATTTAAAACATGAAAGGGTTAATCCTATGCTTATGGGACTCACTAGAATCGTGTCATTGAGGCGATTGTAATGAGTCCCAAAATGATAGGATTTTGTTACGATTTTTAAGACAATGCTTTCACTCCATCAGATATTTTGCTTTCTAAATGGGGAATTCAATCATGGTCGCTTATTTGAAGTGTTCGCTTAAAAGACAAGGACGCCTAAGTAAGATCGACTATATGTTAATAAGTGGGTACTAAATAAACATTGTATAAATCAAATTGACCATTTTTTTCAATAAAGGATCAATCGACCAATCAAATCATTCAGTTGGACCGGAAGTGAATTTTAGTCTCTGACATTGGCCGACATTTGTGCTAAGAAGTTTGGTTGGTATTGGGACTTAAACTTAGTTACGACGTTTCGGTCACCAACCAACCATAGTGCTTTTTTGTTACATGTTACTGGTTATATGTTTTTGGAAAGTAACGCAGTTTAACCCTTTCCTGTTCAAACCCGGGATTTCACGTTGCTAATATTTTGTACTTGAAAAAACATTGTGGGAAAAGGTGAAATTGCTTGTGACAAACAATTTCTCCTTTTCCCACAATATTTTCTACCACATAGGATGGTTTAATTTCAAATTGCATCTAATTTTTATTGTTGTCTGCAACCTCTTCCAATTTGGACCAATCTAAAATTTCACAAAATGGGAAAGGGTTAATATCGAAGTGGAACTTTCTTGACGAGGCCAGTCATTCATCAATTTAACCTCGGGTAACAAAACTTCCTCTTTATGCCCAAGTTCTAACGGAGTCTAAGCCATCGCCATAGCTATTTGCTTTGTCTCAAAATTTTAGAATCGATCAATTTCAAAGGGGTACCAGACGATATTATAACGTAAGTATGATTAGAAAAATAGCCATCCTATATGATTTTAAATATTTTGAAAAAGAACAAATTTCTTTTTACAAGCAATATAATCTTTTTCCATGATGTTTTCTTAAATGTAAAATAACAGGGACGTAAAAATCGGGGATTATACGGAAAGAGTTAATGTGTTAATCCTTTTCCACACAATGTCGCTTTTTGACGCCCCTCAAGAGAAACAATAAGGAAAAATCGGAACAAGCAATTTCTTCATTATCTACTTTGTTTTCTACCCAAAAAGACAAATATTTTTGAAATTTCATCAAAATGAAATTGTCATTAGCAACTTCCTTGAATTTAGACCAATTTTCTTGTTTTTGAATGGATTAAACAAAAACTAATCGCTGATATTTTAGAATCAGTAGAAACAATAGTTAACGTCGTTAGTGTATTTAACACATTCCCACAAAATAATGCTTTTTAACGCCCATAGAAAAAACGATTTGGACAAGCATTTTTTCATTTACCACAATGTTTTCTATCCAAGAAAGTTGAAAAAATCTAAAATATTATGAACTTTAAATTGTCGTCTGCAGCTCCTGTCAATATGCCCAGTCTAAAATTACGCAGTCTGTTTGTTTGTTTGTTTGAAGTGGGTTTAACGCCGCTTTTAACAATTTACAGTCATACCGCGGCGGCTTTGGATTCCTAGTATTTCTCAATCCAGTATCACCATTTCCTAGCCTTCAGCTGCTATCCAACTTAGGTTTACGAATGTCCCACCCATTGGTGGGTGAAAATAGCGGAAAGGATATGTGCCTCCGCCTAGGATCGAAACCATGACACCCCATGATAGAAGATTTGGAGACTGAAGCGCTACCAACTGCGCTATGATGGCAGCATTTTGCCGTCTGGTAATGTGTTTAACACGACCTTCTCTTTTCTATTTCAGGTTCAAAAGGAGCAAAGGTTAACGCCGTTGACTTGTCCCCGTGTCACTCCGACCCCTGTATCTTAAATCCTGATCATACCTATAAACTAAATATAACATTCACGACTAGTAAGTGTCCATTCATTTACCATTTACCAACAATATATTGTGTATACGTAAAGTCATGTTAAACCCATTACCAGACTGCAAAATTTTTGACTGGCCCAAATTGAATGAATTTGCGGACGACAAGCTAAAGTTTATGAAATTCTGGATTTTTCAACTTTCTGAGTAGAAAACATTGTAGAAAATGAAAAAAATTGCTTGTTACAAGCAATTTCTTCATTTCCATAATGTTTTCCAAGAGCTTTTTTTTGGGGGGGGGGCGTCTAAAAGCCCTACTGAGTGGGAATTTGTTAGCCCTTTCCAGATTTTTTGAAGTTTTAGACTGGTCCAAATTCAAAAAAGGTTTCAGTCGACAATGAAGAAATTTGAAAGCAATTCAAAATGAAACCATCCTATGTGGTAGAAACTATTGTGGGGATTAGGATAAATTGTTTGTTACAAACAATTTCTCTTTTTTTCCAGAGTATTTTCTTAAGTATACAATCACAGTGACGTAAAATCTCGGGTTTGTACAGGAAAGGGTAAAGAAGTAGAAAAGTGGATGCGATCACATTCTTCATTTAATTTGATCCCTTTTTATTAACTTTAACTTTAAAATATTGAAAATTTTTGTACTAACTTTTCAGAATGCAACCGTGTTTAACAGTTCTGTGCGAAAAGTGTTATTGGTGAATGATTATTCTTTAACTCATTGCCACACAACAAAATTCTAGAGCTGGCCCAAATTGAAAGATGTTGCAGAAGTCAATATCAAGTTGGTAGAATTTAAGAAATCTTTGCCTTTTAGGGTAGAAAAATTGTGAACATTGAAGAAATTGCTTGTTACAAACAATTTCTTCGTTTTCCACAATGTTTTCAGTGGCTTTTTTCTTGAGGGCGTAAATAAGAAGGGTTGTGTAGGAATGGTCCTGAAAATCCATATTATGTGTTCCATGATATCTAATACGCTATTTTTTGCCATGTTATTCAGGGTGTATAGTACCGTTTCCTTGGTAACTATTTTATAATTTGAGCGGGTGCGTGACATTACTAACCAATTCAGATGTGCGCCAAGTAGAGATTCAGATCAGCCTGTGCATCCGCACAGTCTGATCAGAGTATTCACTCTGCGCTCTGTAGATAGATATTGACTCAAAGCTTCTTTAAACATTCAGCGAATATTCTAATTGCTCCGAATGGCTGTCCAGGGTGCTCAATGGAGGAGAGTCACGCACCTGCGAAATTGTTGGAAATGTCACGCACAGGCTCATTTGTTTTTATTTAAAGTCGGATCTTGACAAACTTCACATGAAACACAGCATTTACAACACTCTCCTCCGCCTTCTCATTTCTGTACCTCCCCCTTCCAATTTCTAAATCATGTGCGCTTATTCTAAATTAAGTGTAACATTTCGTTATATCTTTATTTTTGATACATCTGAGGTAATTTTCTTTCTTAGATATATAACTAAAGTATGTGCGTAACTTTTCTTTATTGATCAACAGTTATTGTTGATGTGAAATGAAGTCATCATAAAAGTGATACTCTACTAGTAAAAGTGACGTACCGCTTGCCACGCCCACCGACTGTAACAGTAAATACCATTTCGTTAGTAAACGACGTTATCTTGGAAAGTAGCATGTAACAAAACAGTAAAACGGTTGGCTGGCGACTTAAACGTCGTAACTAAAACTTGAATAAATCAACAAAAATATGGAGTTCGGAGTTGAATTATTTGATTGGTCGATTGATTTTTTGATTGCCAGACGCCACTGGTCAATTTTAAAAATAATTTTATCATTAAGTTCAGTCTATTTTCTTCATTTTTTAGATGAGGTTATAACAAAGGCCAAAGCTTTTGTAAAAGCAGAAATTTTGGGAGAAGTTTACGAATATCCAAGGGGAGATGCATGCAGGTTCATGAAGTGTCCCATTGAAAAGGGGCTGCAAGAAAGCATGGTGGCTCGGATGGCCATTAAATCAAATTTTCCACGAGTAAGTTGAATTGCAAGCAAACCAGACAACTATAATCGCCTCAGATTTTACATTTTGGCGCGGCCATAGCGCAGATGGTAGCGTGCCAGACACCCAATCATAGGGTCCCGGGTTCGATTCCCGGTCGCAGCAAATAACCTTTCCGACTATTGTCTCCCGCCAATCGGTTGATAATCATAAACCTAAGTGGAATGAACAGCTGGAGGCTCGGAAAGGATGTAGTGGTAGTAATTATGAGAGAAATAGCAGGAACCTTGGTAAGGTGCTCAAGCCGTCGCGATTTGATGGACACATTGTTAAAAGCGGCGTTAAATCCCAATCGAACAAACAAACATATTCATATTCAAAATTTACCCTTGTCATGCTGATTCCGGAATATTCATGATTTGACAATTGCTTTGGCAGATGTATAGATTAAGATCAGCCTGGACGGATGTGCAGTCTGATCTAAGCCTGCACTACCTGCTCATATTTGTTGTTTGGAGAAAAGAATGAACACAGCATCGATCTGACACTGTCAAAGTTTTTAAATTACGATGAAAAGAGGATAAATATTTAGCAGAACAAGGGTTAAGAGCTGTGTGTGTTACGTTTCCAACAACCAGTACGCCAAAGTAGGACTAGGATCAACCTGTCTGATCAAAGTCTGACCAGACGCTCGGGAGAAAGCTACTGGCTCAAAGTTACTTTGGGGGGGGGGGGGTTGAAGAAAGACTTTATCAATACATGGTGTGCTAAAAGTGTTTTATGTCTGTACTGTAACCAATTTCCACACATTGTCACTTTTTCGATTCCCAAACGAGATAAAACTCTTTTTAAAACATTGGTGAAAATGAAGAAATTGCTTGTTGAAAGTAATTCCTTAATATCCACACTTTTTCTAAATCTTTTTCCGAAAGACAAAGATTTTAAATATTTCATCAACTTGAAATTTTCGTGTAAAACTTCTTTGAATTTGGAAATGTTCGTGTCTTGTAATGGGTTAAGCATATGTGTAATTGTTGGATCCATAGCTACGTTCGCTTAACGCCGACATGAAGTTCGTCTTAGATATTTACCCTTGTCATGCTGAACCCGGAATATTCCGGTTTTGGCAGGAGTTGCAGTCAAGATCACCCTGCACATAAGTGCAGTCTGATCTTAGTCTACACCTCCTGCTTGCACTTTTTTCTGTCAGAGTTGTTTATGAAATTGATTTCTAAAAGAAATACTGATTTTTGTACAACAAGTTCTGTCAGCACTTTCAGCCTTTTAATTTTACAGCAATTCAGTAAGGTAATTCATACAGCATGACAAGAGTTAAGCGGCGTTATTTTGAAAACAATGGTTAGTAACATGCAATAAAAAAGTATAATAGTTGGTTGACGACCTTAAAGTCATTTCTTCAGCTCAATTAAGCTGTAGTTACGATGTTTACGTCGCCAAACCGATAAGATGTTTTACATAATTGTCGGATTCACAGTCCGGTTTATATGAATAACGTGATTGGCCAATCGGTCTTTTGTTTGACAAGAGCGACCCGTCAATTTGTTGGAAATGTCTCACACATGTTCAGCCGATTTTTGATCTCCAACCCGAAACAGCTAGATACTTAGTCATAATTGAAGGAGTATTAATGGCTTGTACAGTCTAATATCTGATCTAACCGTAACCTTCTATTGTGACGATAAACCGTCACGGTGTATTTTTCCAAATAGATAAAGCTTATCCCCTGGCGAAACCCCTGATCATGTTTCTTTTGACACCAACGTGAAGAAAATGAAATCTCTTCAACTGAATTCAGAATCATGCGTTATTTCATTGTCAGACACGATTAATCGGCCTAAGCGATTTTCCTCTCTCCTATATAAGGTTTAAGAAAATGCTTTAAATTTCAATAAATGCATTGTCCTATAAATAAAAGCGGTGTGCAATTCATAGTCACAATAACCTGCACATTATCCCCTAATGCCCTCAGCCACCAAGGTTTTTTCTAAAGCTTATTACGATTTTACAAAGGGTCTAAAACTTTCATGATTCCAATACTTGTGGTGATCAACCGTCACATTTTTTCTTGCCAGTAACAACTAGCCGTCCTTCTCCCTAGGGCTATAATAGATTTTTACTTCACTATTAGATTCTGATGGTCAAGCATCACAACGAAAGTTATTCATGTCACGATGATCCATCACAATGAATGATGACGGTTTGCATTATTCTCAACCAAATTCTGAACGGTGGGATCTCGTTGGTACTCATAGGGACGATTGCACCCAAGAGAAGTGACAGTTATTAAAACTTTTGCTGTAGACTTGTCTGATTCCATTGGAGGGTTTTGCAGACGACAGTTTGGGGTCGATTTATTTGAAATACAATCATTCAGCAGGTCGTCTACAGGTCTTTAAACTAGAACCAGTCTAAAAAATTGTCGTCTGGTAATATAGCTTAAAGCTTAGCCAGAGTGAAAACGTCGCCATTCCTTTTTTCCAAATTTTCTTGGACTCTTTTATCATTTTTTTTTTTTTTGTTTGTTTTGTTTCAGACCAAATTTGAAGCGAAATGGATGACATTAGATGAGCGCGGAGAGAAAATCTTCTGTGTTGGACTACATTTAGAGGTCCGAGATGAGATAAACATGCTGAAGCCCAAATCCCTTTCTGATGTTCTGCTGTCCTTTTCTCGACAACCTGTTGACAGAATTTGAACTAGTCCATATTCAACACGTTTAACCCATTCCCACAGAGTGAAATTTTAGACCGGCCCAAATTCAAAGAAGTTTCAGACGATAATTTCAAATTGTTGAAATTTTCAAAATCTTTGTCGCTCTTGGTAGAAAACAATGTTAGTATGCAGAAGTTGCTTCTTACAAGCAATCTTTTCATTTTCCACATTGTTTTCCAGATCTATTTTCTTGAGGGGCGTAAAAAGGAAGGATTGTGTGGGAATGGGTTTAACTGATATTTCTACCGTATGTAAACCCATTCGCACCTAATCCCGCATTTGTACGCGACGAAGAGATATACCTAAGGAAAACAATGTGAGAAAACAAGAATTTGCTTGTTACAAGCAAATTCTTCTTTTCTTCAAATGTTTTCTACCTCATTTGACCCTTATTTTTTTAATTCAAACCAACTTTTTAGACCAGTATACGTTTTTTTTTTTGGCTTGGGATTGGGTTAAGCCATTACAAAACTATTCCGCTTTTAACGCCCACCAAGAACAAAACCAGCGAAACAAGGTAGGAAATGAAGAAATTAATTGTTAACAAGCAAATGATGTTTTACTTTCCCCAAAAAGCAAAGATCATTAAAATTTCATGAACAAAAAGATGCCGTCTGCAACTTCTTTTTAAATTAGACCAGACTAAATTTTAGTTAAGCTATGTCAAGTGTTGCTGAAAATGTAACCAGTCAGACGAGAAGGAACCTCTCGGATATCCTTCAAACAAAAACAAACAAAAATTCATAAATGATCTAGCCTCTTACATGAAGTTCTTCGAAAATAACAATTTTGTTGTTGTTGTCTGTTGTTTCTGTTGTTGTAGTCAACCCATTTAGATTCATGGAATTCTGACGGGAGAGCGAAAGGTTTCGACCCTTTTTAGTCTTCGCAGTCTGGCCAAAGTAGATACTTTCGCACTGTTTTCGCTTAACGAGTTCCAATAGTTCTGACATCTCAACTCTATGAAATCAAAGTACTGAAAGTACTGTAATCTAGCAAAGCATGGTTTTATTAAGTAATCTTCTTTATCAAAGTTTATCATTATTAGCGGAATTTAAATAACCTTTGCTTTGTAGGGTAGAAAACAGTGTGGATAATGACGAAATTGCTTGTTACAAGCAATTTCTTCATTGTCCACAATGTTTTCAAAGTTACTTTCTTGAGACGCTTCAAAATCTCGATTGAGTGGGAATAGCGTGATTTTGAAGGAGTTGTCTACAATTTGAATTAAGCTTCTCCATGAAACCATAAAGAGCAGTGATAGAGTTTTCAATATTCCTGAAATAAGAACTATTTTTTATGGCGTAGGCATTCAATGGATTAATCGTTAAGCATCCAGTGGCAGTTTACATTCGCTGATCTCTGAAAAGACCTCAAAATTTTGTCTGTTAACATAAGCTAGCAAAGCTAAAAATAACCATTTTACTTTTTGTTACATGTTTCTGTCCATTTTTTTTTCAAATAACGTGGTTTTACATCGAAGTTGAATTTCCCGTTGGAGTCAGTGGGTGTGACCAGCAGACAGGACCAACGCTCGGTCAATTTTCCCATATTCCAGCCTTGTTTTTTCGTTTCGAACAAGGTCGGGAAAAAAGGGGATACAGCTATTCGGCACAACCTAATTGTAAATACTATTTATTTGGTCTTTATAAACCTTTACACGATAACTTAAACGGCTCGTGCGCTCACGGGCGACTGAAAAATTGTGGCTACAGCTTATTTAACCCTTTTCTGTTTTAACTTTTTTTAGACTCGTCCAATTCAAAGGTTCTGCAGACGACAATTTATAGCGGATTTAATTTAAAAATAACCATTCAGTAGGGTAGAAAAAATTGTGGAAAAAGAAGAAATTGCTTGTTACAAGCAAATTCTTCCTTTCCCACAATGTTTTCTCGAGTATAAAATCACAAGGAACCAGTGATTGTATAGTAAAGGGTTCAGATATGATAGCTTATTTTTGGTCACCTACCATAATATTACCGACGTACTGCCGTATTTGTTACATTTGTTATCAGCATATTTAATTTCATTGAATGGTCAGATTTATCTTAAAGCGCCTCTATCCTCTTTTTCACCATCTTAGAGCGCATTTGTCCCTCGAATAGTCTAAAATATTGTCTTAGTTGATTAGTTTTAACTATTTGTTTACCGAAAGTATTTTTTTTTTTGTTTGTTTTGTTTTGTTTCTGTTTTTTTTTTTTTTTTTTTTTTTTTCTTGAAACGCCTCTTTCCTCTTTTTTGTCATCTTAAGAGCGCACCCTCGAAAAGTCTTATACATTGTCTTAGTTAAATTGTTTTAACTATTTGTTTCAGCAGAATTATTCAATATTTTTTCATTAATACTTTAATATATAAATGAGTATTTCATCCTAATTGTATCTTGTTGTATCTAGATATTTTCTGTCTGTTCCAAGAATTACGAGAAAAGGATCAATGCACTATCAATGTTATTATTGAAAATATCCAATCAATATATATCGATAGATAATCATTGTAGCCAATCCAATCAATATATATCGATTGATAATCAAAATAGCCCACACACTCTCAATGATGAATAGAACAGAACAGACAGTGTATTACAAAGTGTGCCCTGTACATCATTTAATACAAATACAAAAACAACACAATATATTTCGTGATACAAAAGAACGACGATGAAAAAAGAACAAATAAAGACAATTCTACATACATAAAAACTTTATGGAGAGGGATGGTATACTACAGACTAGATTCATTAACCCTTTCACAGGCGGAAAATTAAAGTTGGTGGAAGTTTAGATTTTTTCAACTTTCTGGGTAGAAATAATTGTGGAAAATAAACAAAAAATGCTTGTTACATGCAATTTCTTCATTTTAAACGATGTTTCTGCAACTTGTTTTCGTGTTTTATCTCCTAAAATGCATACATTCTGATAAGCTGAAAGGTTCG
>OX336366.1:15002927-15427649 GCA_946902895.1 Fragum fragum
CTTCAATCTGATCAATCTCTTTCATGTCATGAAAAAAGTTATTTATTTCAGAATTCTCACAAAGACTTGCTTCAGTGTCACAAATTTCACCAACATTATTATGCGTTATTGCATTCCTTATTTCAGTTCCCTTTTCAATTGATGATTCCCTTACCACAGAATGATTGTACACATTTTTTCCAAATATGAGAGGACCTTTAGCGGACAATGTCGCTACACAAACTTTGGGAACCGGTCCCTTTCTCCTATCTTCATTGACTGTGTATGCTGGAGGAAGCCAGTTTTCATAGGGTTCAAACTTAGTTGATATCATACACTCAGCCAAACCTTTTCTCTTACCAAGTCTATACAGGTTATAATTACTGACTTGTTTACTCCTAAGGTAACTCAGTTTGCCTTCATGTATTCCAGGGTATGAGCAGTATAAATACACTGTAATAGCATACTTCAGGAAGGAGTCCCCAATAGTTTCTAGCCTTTCCAGACTGAAGAAGTCATTAGCATTAGACATCGTGAGAGCTTGTAGAATGACACATGGACTTGGTCCTACAAATGTGGACATATCTACATCCTCATCGAGATATATCAATGGCTCCGGAAATTCATAATCCTCCAGACACTTTTGAGATTTCTTGTCAGGTGTATTATGATTTGAATCAAACTTTCCAATATTGTCAAATACATCTTCTGATTGTTCCCTGTCATTTTTAGAGTTTTCATTAAAACTTTTCGAATGTGTTTCATAGTCAGTTTTGTTAGCAGGCAATTCTCCAGATACAGTTGTACTTGAAACAGATTCTTGCTTGCTTTCTTTATTGTCTTTGAGAACTTGTCCAAAATCTGTTTCACTAGATATATGATAATTTTTCAAGTTATCAGATCCACTTTCTGCCCTTATTTCATCATCATTATTTTCCTTTTCAGCATTTTCATTGATAGTTGTATTGCATTTATCTGCAGAAATCAATCCATTTTTATGGGTTAAAAGCTTTGCATGTTTCAAGTCAATATTTCTATCTTCATTTAATGAATTGTTGACCTTTTGTTGAATATTATCCCTATCTATCTTATCAAATTCAATATTTCTGCTTTGATGATCTAATCCATTTACTACAATATCTTTCTTATCAACTTTGACACATTGTGTACAGTTAGTAATTGTAAGATTATCAATCCCAAGTTCAGCACTCAGATCAAAACATGCAGCACATTCAGATTTAGTACCATCTTTGATAGTGGCATTATTGTCAATAGAGTCTGCTTCACCCTCCCAGCCTCTATCATGGAATGTATTGAGAATTTCAGCATTTTGTTTATAGTTATCACAGTTCTCTTTTAAATATGATTGATCTTTGTTGAATTCTTTAGAGGTAGGATCCTTCATATTGTTATGAAATATGAATTGGATCTCCTCCTCAGGAATTCTATTTGCACAATGCCCTGTAGTAGGTCCTGTGTTTGAGCAGGCTGATATGTGGCAATTGGATGTTTTATCACAGGTTTGTTGTAGGTCAT
The DNA here is from genome assembly GCA_946902895.1 of Fragum fragum. Lineage (NCBI taxonomy): Eukaryota > Metazoa > Mollusca > Bivalvia > Cardiida > Cardiidae > Fragum > Fragum fragum. The sequence continues at coordinate 15,004,443 of OX336366.1, forward strand.
TGAAACCAGAAGTATGAATAGCATCTTCATATTCTGGCATATCAGCATTGATTGTTTGATCCTCATTCCTTTTTTCATCATTGTTCGATAAGGAACTCTCAGTAGGTTGTATACCTTCATCCCAACATCCTTCTCCCTCCACAATGTTGTCTTGACTGGCAGGACAAGATTCCTCCTCTTTCATTTCATTAATCTTGCTAACATTAATTTCCTTCTCATTCAAACCTTTGTCAGAATCTTCAGTTAATTTGTCTGTATCAGTCTTCAATATTTGAACATCACTTTCTGTCTTATTCCCAGAACCTTCAGTTCTCTCTATAAGGCTTTCTTGACCAACTTCCTTTGCTTTGTCGAAATTTTGTTCATTATTTGTATCATCCTGTTCCTCCTCATTTTCAGAATCAGATTTATCATCATTTCTAAGTTTTAAATTTTCAGGATTTGTATCAAAACCAAAGTCTAGTCTTGGAAAACGAAAATTATCTTCTAATTCTGTTACCCCAATCTTTGTTTCAAAGGCAACATTCTTACGGATTTCTTCAGCAAGGAGGAGATAATTCATCCTGTACAGTATGGCCGGCAGGCAGACAGCTTTTCTCCAGAGTGATGCAGGGAACACATGTATGTCACACAGCTCTGGGACGAGAATCTGCTTCTGTTGGAGATTTTCACGTCTAGCTTTCTTTGTCTCCGCACTACTTGTTGGTAGAGCCACACCTTTTTGGTTCATGTATCTAGGTATGAGAAGGTTTAATCTAGCGGAAGTATGGTCTACATCAAGTAATGGCTGGTCCACATTGGTGATCTTTAAACCATATTTTGTTGTGTAATATTCAGCAAATGTTTTATAAAGTTCTGGTGAAGGGAAAGGTGATTGTGGATTCAGATCCTGTCTAATCTCTGCTACATAGAAATATTGGGGTTGGTCCATGTTTCTGTATGAGGGCATGACAACAGCATCTTCAAAATCTTCTTGTCTAAATGTAAAATCATCCTCTGCCTTCTTAAAGCAGCTTTGAGATTGTACCACTTTTTCTGTGAATGTCCAATCGATTGATATGGATGTGCTATCATCACGGTCTGTAAATAGTATTAACAATTTGATTTTGTGAAACACTTTTACCCCCACAGCAGCTTTTTTTTCTTTCAGAAGTTTAACCACAAAAAATGACCTTGACCTTATCAGATGACCTTGACAATGGTATCAGCAGATGTAAATTAATGTCAAACATTGTAGCTTGAGTAGCATGGATGTTACATGAAAATGTTAAGTTCACCGATTAAATTTTCAGGAGACAGATACACAGACAGATGGATGAACAGACATACAACTGTAAAACAATATGGCCCAATATATCTATGGGGCATAAACATTTCAAGACAATGAATATTACATCCCTTTAACATACTAACTTTGAAATGGGTTGCTACACACAACTAGTAGCCTTAGATTACCTAAAACTGGAGGCACAGCATCGCCTGAAACACCTTTGAAAATCTCATCAGAAACTATAGATGGGCTTTAAACCAAATTTACAGGAATGATCCTTTGGTGAACTTTGATGTAAAATTTGTTTGAAATCCATCCACTAGTTTCTGATGAAATTTTCAAAGTTTTCACTCTATACCAGATTTGGAAATTAGCCCCACACATAAGTGCAATGTTATAATCAAATCAAAATTCTTTGAAGGGACCTGATCTAGTGTTACTCAAGGTTCATTCTTGTGAAATTTGGTTGAAAGTATATTGTTTTCTACAATTTGACCTAGACACCCACTTTTTCACCAAACTAAAGCCAATTTAAACCCTATCTGATCACAGTGTACTTTCAAAGCTATCATTTTGAGCAGAGCTTACAATGACTGAGCAAAAATAGTGGCCTGTTAATTGTTAACATAAATGACCTTGAATTTGACCTTATGACCTGTTTTTGACTTAATTGAGTTATCAGTAGAATAAACTCTCTGAGTAAGTTTCACATTGAGTCAAAATTATAGCCCAGAGAGTGAATATATTGGAATTGTAAGCAAGATCCCTTTTCCTGTATTTCCATGCAAGACAGTCTCTTTTATAATAAAGTTCATCCATATGATCTGACATAAGTTATAGGCAAGTTTCCTTTAGACAAAGCCAATACTGTGGCTCTACAGAGTCGACTGTGAAATTTCCATTAAGATCTACAGTTTTCTACTGGAACATTCTGATTAAGTTTCATCAAGATTGAGTAAAGACTGTGGCCCCTTTTCCTGTGTTATCCTATAGAACCTTCCCATAATCTATAAGGTTCATCTTTATGACCTAGCAAGTATCCTGACCAAATGACATGACGATTGAGCCAAATTGATGACCTCTAGAGCATTTACAAAGAAATTGTCATTAAGGCCCCTTTTCCTGTGTTTTCCAATAGAACCTTTCAATAATCAATAGGGTTCATCCTTATGACCTAACAATTATTCTGACCAAGTTTCATGAAGATTGAGGGTAAATTTTTGGCCTCTTGAGTGTGAACAAAGAAATTGTCATTAAGGCCCCCTTTCCTGTGTTTTCCAATAGAATCCTCCAATAATTGAAAGGGTTCATCCTCATGATCTAATAATTATTCTGACCAAGTTTCATGAAGATTAAGCCAAAATTGTGGCCTCTAGAGTGTAATCAAAGAAATTGTCATTAAGGCTCCTTTTCCTGTGTTTTCGGAAAGATCCTTCTAATAATCAATAGGGTTCATCTCCATGACCTTATGATTATTCTTGCAAAGTTTAATGAAAATAGAGCCATATTTGTGGCCTCTAGAGTGTAAACAAAGAAATTGTCATTAAGGCCCCTTTTCCTGTGTTTTCAAATAGAACCCTCCCATAGTCAATAGGGTTCATGTTCATGACCTAACAATTATTCTGACCAAGTTCCATGAAGATTGGGTCAAAAATGTGGCCTCTAGAGTGTAAACACTTCAATTGTTGATGCCCCATGCCAGAAGACAGACATTCAAGGATCACAAAAGCTCACCTTGAGCATATTGTGCTCAGGTGAGCTAAAAATTCTGACCATTTACATCAAGAATGAGCCAAGATTGTTACCTTTTTGATGTGTTCATAAAAAATTCACCAATAAGTTCCCTTTTCATGTGTTTTCAGGTAGAACCTCACAATTTTTTTAATAGGATTCATCTTAAACACCTGACAAGCTATCTTGCCATGTTTAAAAGGGACCAGGACCAAATAATAGTCTCTAGAATGTAAACACTTGAATTGTTGAATTCAATTAATGGACATTGCACAATAGAAGACAGACATTCAATGATTACAAAAACTCATGATATGCACTTTGTGCCCTGGTGAGCTAAAAAGAACTAGAACTTGTCACAGTATGTTACTTAATACCCCCGCAAGTGCTTTCAGTGTAATGAGAGCTTTAACAATACAAGGACATAGCTATTGACTTTGCTTCTCTAGAAAGGAGGAGTTCGCGACACAAAATTGGTAGTATAATTAGCTGTCTACAAAGCATAAATGATGTCTAAGTTCAAGGGGAAATAATTCTTGAACCAGAGGGAATTAAGACTTCAAAATTGCGTCTTGCAAAACTTCAACATGTGGTTAATCTTTGTATAAAGTTTCAATGGTATTGAAGTAAAACTGAAGGAGGAGTTGGCGACACAAAATTGGTAGTATTTTATATACAGACAGATGGACACAAGGACAGACATACAGATGGACAGACAAGCTGATTCCAGTATACCATTCGTTTTGCAGGGGTATAAATATGTCATACAAATGGATGCGCTGCTTGCACACTTGCCACATGACCTTCAGCTGTGACCTTGAACTTGGAAGTACCAAACATATGCATGACACTGGTACTCATCAAGGGAAACAACTGTGCCAAATTGTTTTGAAATCCATCAATAAATTATAGAGGAAATGCTCTGGACAAAAAATTATCAAACACACAAAGCCACCTACCCACATACTCACACATAGACAGAGGTAACTATATATCAGCCAACATTACGCTGCAGCAACATAAAAATCTTGGAATGCAAATAATGCTTGTATCAAACTTATACAATAACATGAGCACAGAATATGGATGCCAATGCTCGGCTGCTTGACTGCTTGATCATGGGTAAAACTTACAAGTCCAAAACTGGTCCAAATTGAAAGAAGCTGCAGACAACATTTCAATTAGGACATAATTGGAACAAGAGGACCATGATGGTCCAAGATCGCTCCCCTGAACCATCTGCTGTTAAAAAAATGCAACTGGTGCCAAATAATTATAACCAGTTTCATGAAGATTAATTAAAAACTGTGACCTCTAGAGTGTAAACAAAGAAATTGCCATTAAGGCCCCTTTTCCTGTGTTTTTCAATAGAACCTTCCCATAATCTATAGACTTCATCCTTATGACCTCATGAAGATTGTGTCAAAATTGTGGCCTCTAGAGTGTAAACAAAGAAATTTTAATTAAGGCCCCTTTTCCTGTTTTTTTTAATAGAACCCTCCCTCAATAATTAGCGTTCATCCTTTTGACCAAACAAATATTCTGGCCAAGTTTTATGAAGATTGAGCCAAAATTGTGGCCTCTAGAGAATTAACAAAGAAATAGCTATTAAGGCCCCTTTCCTGTGTTTTCAAATAGAACCCTCCCTTGATAATTGGTGTTCATCCTTGTGACCTAACAATCATTCTGGCCAGGTTTCATGAGGATTGAGCTAAAATTGTGGTCTCTAGAGTGTAAACAAAGAAATTGTCATTTAGGCTCCTTTTCCTGTGTTTTCCAATAGAACCCTCCCATAACCAATAATGTTTATCCTAATGACCTAAAAAGAATCCTTCTAAGTTTAATGACAATTGGGTCAAAACTGTGGCTTCTAGAGTGTTAACACTTCAAATGTTGACGCTGACCGACAGACGACAGACAATGAAAGATCACATGCTAACCATGAGCACTTTTTTCTCAGGTGGGGTAAAAATAAATGCAAAATAGGGTAGAAAACATTAAGAGAAAAAGAGAAATCACTTGTTACAAGCACTTTCTCTCTTATCCACAAATTTCTATATGATCTATTTCTTCAAGGGGTCAGAAATGGTTATATCAATGTGTTTTAACCCATTACAACACAATCCCACATTTTTACGCCGCAAAGAAATATAGCTTTGAAAAACATTGTGAGAAGAGAAAAAATTGCTTGAAACAAGCAGTTTCTTCGTTTTCACAATATTTTCTATCCCATATGGTCATTATTTCTTCCTTCAAACAAACTTTGTTTTGTTGTCTGCAACCTCTTTCAGTTCGCACCAGTCTGAAATTTTGTCATTTAGGAATGGGTTTAAAGGGTCAAAAATATTTATTATGTCCAACCTTGTTTTATGAGTGGCACCAGAATATATCCCATCGGAGCTTCCTCAGGCCAATAATCCATAGGATCCTTTTCTAGACGCAGCACATTCGATATCAGGAATCGGTGGAATGTTTGAAGCTTTTGAAGCTCTTCATGATGAAGGGAAATATCTGACAACATCAAATCTACTGACACAGTTACCTCCCCTGATCTAGTAAACACTGGGAATAGTGGTACCTGGATAAAAAAATCAAACCTGAATTCTTGTTACACTCCTGTTTGATTTTCACCAATTAAAGATAGAGTAAAAAGGGTCATAAAGAGCGTTTATTTGCCCAGAAATTCATGCTAGGAAAATGATACCATTAGGGATAAATTTTTCAACAAATGTACATCGAACACAACAACCATTTCCTTAATGTGGGACGGCCTAATACCGGGGGAGGGAATTCCAAACCTCATCACTAAACAACAAATAGTCCTAACATTAGCACACATGAGTACAGTGCAGCAGTGGTCTGCCATTTCGCAGAACAGGAATTTAGACTTCTAGCTATCGCAAAGACTCGAAAATACCATGCCAAAAGGGGAAACATGAAATTTTAAAGGAACTACATAAGGGTGCAACCGGTCTAGGCTAAAATGCGAAGTGGTGTTTGACCTAAATACAGCTTGTGGCATCACTAACATATATGAGCAAGAACCATGTTGGCTTTTAGTTTCACAAATTGCATATCCCAATGTAATGTTTTATTCTCTTTAACTCACATTCACTATTGATTTTATCCCTGATCATGAATCCAAACAAGAGGGCCATTGGCCCTGGGGCACTCACCTGAGATAAAGGCTCTTTTTCTTTCAACAGTCTAATTTCATGATAAGGTTAGGATTATGATACAAGTGGGCCACACTTACATATTAAGACTATGAACCTGATGATCCAAAAGTCTTAATTACAAATTCAAAGGCTTAAGTGCTGATATGAAAGAAGGAAAAACTTTTTCCTCCCTCTGGATCCATGGGTTATAATTTCAGAAATAAGAACGCCCCCCCCCCTCGGCTCAGCCCCTGGAGACCCAAGGTTCATAATTTAAGCTATTTTGTAAGAGATCAATATACTGATACTTCATGCAAAATATCAAGACTCTACGCCTTCTGGGTCAGGAGGAGAAGATTTTTAAAGATTATTTTTAAACTTCACTTTTGTTGCCATGGCAACCAGAGTTTTTAACATATTTCAATTTTTTTTACCTAATTTAAGGCGCACCACCTAAGGAACAATTCTGAAAAAATTTGGTTCAAATCGGCCCAGTGTTTTGGGAGGAGATGTCATTAAAAAATTGTTCTTTATTTCTTTTTACACCCCATCCCCCTGGGACTCTGCCCCTGGGGACCTGAGGAGCATGATTTTAGCTATTTTGAAAGAGGTCAATATACTGATACTTCATGCAAAATATCAAGGCTCTACGCCTTCTGGGTCAGGAGAAGATTTTTAAAGATTATTTCGAAATTTCACATTTGTTGCCATGGCAAACAGAGTTTTAAAGGGATTTCATTCCTTTTAGCTATTTTCAAAGAGGACCACCTAAGGAACATTTCTACCAAATTTGGTTAAAATCGGCTCAGTTGTTTGGGAGGAGATGTCATTTAAAAAGTGTTATTTGTTTCTATATAAACCCCACCCCCAGGGCTCCGCCACTCAAGACCTGAGGATCATGATTTTAGCTTCTGGGTCAGGAGGAGAAGATTTTTAAAGATTATTTTAAAATTTCACTTTTGTTGCCATGGCACCCAGAGTTTTAAACAGATTTCAATTCTTTTAGCTTTTTTTGAAGGGGACCACCTAAGGAACATTTCTGCCAAATTTGGTTCAAATTGGCCCAGTGGTTTGGGAGATGTCGTTTGAAGAAATTGTTGACGGACAATGCACAGCAGGCAAATGCCAGACGAAAGGTGATCACAAAAGCTCACTATCAAAACAGTGTTTGTAAATCTAACAAGAGGCCCATGAGGGCCTGAGACGCTCTACTGGTTATTAAGTTTTCCGTTAAAGAAATCTGATATTTAAGGAAGTTAATTGCTCAAAGAAGAATGCATAAAGAAAAAAAAAGGGGCTTTATCCCCTTTATCATTTTAAGCAACAATCCTCAAGGCCCCTTTTCCCATGTTTCATGACGGATCCACTCCATTTCCGAAAGAAAGTTACCTTATGACCCTACAATCATTCTGTGAATATTTCATCAGAATCTGACAATAATTGTGGACTTAATCACATAAACAGGATTGTTTTGAATGAAAATCAATAAGGCCCCTTTTCCTGTGTTTTCTGATGGATCAATTTCATTTCAAAAGGAACTTTCCTTACAACCCGACAATTGTCCTGTGAAATTTAAAAGACAACTTGATAATGATTGTGATCTTCATCACATACACAAGAATGTTTTGAATGATAATCTCTAGGCCCCTTTTCCTGTGTTTCAAATGCCACAATTATTCCATGCATCTTTGAAGAGAATCCAATAAAACTGTTGACTTTATTGTGTTAACAAAGATATTAAATTCAAGTTCTCATAGGGCCCCTTTTCCCGTGATATTTTACTGTTGGTTTTATCATTCTATGAATGTTAAAAGTGAATCCGATGAAATATTGGAAATTCCTTATGTTTACTCGAATATTTAAAAAAAATAATCATATGGCCCCTTTTTACATGATACTTGATGGATTGTACCCAGTTCTGAAAAGAACCATCTAAGTATTTGTACAATCATTCTGTGAAATTTTGAAGTGAATCCGGTAAAATCAAGGGACATCATTGTGTTAACCAGAATATTTAAGAGAGTTTTTCATAAGGCCCCTTTTTATGTGACCCTTGCTATAGTCAGATCCACTGTCAAAATCAACAATTGGAATGATGGTACAATCAATCTGTTTAATCTGTGGAATTTATTGTGTTAATGAGTTTATAGTGAAATATTAATAGGGCCCCTTTTCTCATGATACTTTACAGAACAAACAAAATTTCAAAAGGGAACAATTTCAATGAAGGTAGAATCATTCTTTAAAAGTTAAAGAGAATCAATGAAAACAGTGGACTGAATTGTGTCAAGAATTTTTGTAACTAAATTTTCATAAGGCCCCTTTTTCTGTGAAACTTAACAAATCAGACCCAATGTACAAAGGAACAATCCTAATGATAGTTTGAAGAAAATGATAAAGACTGAGGACTTTATTGTAATAATGATGTTTTGTAATAAAATTTTTATAAGGTCCCTTTTCTTGTGTCACTTTACCAATCAGACCTAATTTACAAAGAAACAATCCAAATGATGGTACAATCATTCTATTAAAGTTTGAAGAGATTCTGATAAAGACTGAGGGCATTGTTGTGTTTATGAGGATTTGGTAATACTTTTTCATACAGCCTCTTTTCCTATGATACTAGACAGATCAGGCCCAATTTGGAAAGAAACAATCCTTATGATGGTACAAACATTCTGTGAAAGTTTGAACAGAATCTGATGAAAACTGCAGACTTTATCTTGGTGTCAAATTTTTAAAATAAAATTTTTATGTGATTTTTATGTGTTTTCCTGTGATACTTGAAGGATCAGGTCTCATGTCAGCATCAACAATCGTGATTATTGTACAATGATTCTGTGAAGGTTTGAATAAAATCCAATGAAAGCTCTGGACTTGGTTACAAGGATTACAGATTCTCTAAAGGCCCCTTTTCCCATGATACAAGACAGATCACGCCTAATTTGAAAAGAAAGAATCCTTATGATGGAATAATCATTCTGTGAAAGTTTTAACAGAATCTGATGAAAACTGTTGACTTTATTGTGGTACAATGATTTCAAAATTAAATTTCATAATGCTCCTTTTCCTGTGATACTTGACGGATCAGGTCTTATGCAAACATCAACAATCATTATTATTGTACAATTATTCTGTGAATGTTTGAAGAAAATCCGATGAAAGCTCTGGACTTGGTAACAAGGATTTATAAATGAAATTTTCATAAGGCCCCTATTCCTGTGCTTCTTGAGAGTTCAAACCCTGTTATGAAAAGAATGATAGTTATGACCTTCCAATCATTCTGTGAAAGTTTCAACAAAATCTAATCAAAGCTGTGGGCTTTATTGTGTTAACAGGGTTTTATTAATTGAATTTTCATATAGCCCCTTTTCCCATGTTACTTGATGGATCTGAACCAATTCCAAAGGGAACTCTTCTTACAAAAGTATAATTATTCTGTTTGAGTATAAAGACAACCCCATCTAATCTGTGGACTTACAAGCATTAATTAAGTCAATCAGGTGAAATCTAGGGCCATTACATGTTAACTAAGATTTTTTTATTAAATTTTCATAGGGCCCCTTTTCCCAAATACCAAATTTTGAAAGGAACAATTCTTATGATGGTACAATCATTCTGTGAAAGTTTGAAGTCAATCAGATGAAAACTGTGGACTCTAGAGTGTTAACAAAGATCTTTGAATTAAATTATAATAAGGCCCCTTTTCCTATGTTTCTTGAGGAATCATATCCGATTCCAAAAGGTACAATCCTTATGATGGTACAATCATTCTGTGAAAGTTTGAAGAGAATCCGTTGTAAATTGTTGGCTCTAGATTATTAATGAGAATTTTTTATTAAACATTTCATAAGGCCCCTTTTTCCTGTGTTTCTTGAAGGATCATACCAAATTTCAAAAGGAATAATCCTTATGATAGTACAATCATTCTGTCAAAGTTTGAAGGGAATCCGATGAAAACTATTGACTCCAGAGTGTTAACAAGAATTTTTTAATTAAATTTTCATAAGGCCCCTTTTCCCCTGTTTCATGATAGATCAGACCCATTTTCGAAAGGAACGATCCTTATGATTGTACAATCATTCTGAGAAAGTTTGAAGAGAATCCGAAGAAAACTGTGGACTCTATCGTGTAAACAAGGATTTTTAATGGAGTTTTTAATTGAATTTTCATAAGGCCCCTTTCACGTGTTTCTTGACGGATCATACCCAATTTCGAAAGGAACGATCCTTATCGTGTTAACGAGGATTTTTAATGGAATTTTTATTAAATTTTCTTAGGCCCCTTTTCCCATGTTTCTTGACTGATCATACCAAATTTCGAAAGGAACGATTCTTATGTTAGTACAATCATTCTGATGAAGTTTGAAGAGAATCCAATGAAAACTGTGGACTCTATCTCGTAAATGAGGATTTTTTAATTAAATTTTCATAAGGCCCCTTATCACGTGTTTCTTGACGGATCATACCCATTTTCGAAAGGAATGATCCTTATGATTGTACAATCATTCTGAGAAAGTTTGAAGAGAATCCAATGAAAACTGTGGACTCTATCGCGTAAATGAGGATTTTTAATTGAACTTTTAATGAATTTTCATAAGGCCCCTTTTCCGGTGTTTCTTGACAGATCATACCAATTTTCGAAAGGAATGATCCTTATGTTGGTAAAATCATTCAGTGAAAGTTTGAAGAGAATCTGATGAGAACTGTGGACTCTATCGCGTAAACAAGGATTTTTTAATTAAATTTCAATAAGGCCCCTTTTCCGGTGTTTCTTGACGGATCATACCCATTTTCGAAAGGAACAATCCTTATGTTGGTACAATCATTCTGTGAAAGTTTGAAGAGATTCTGATGAAAACTGTGGAGTCTATTGCGTAAACAAGGATTCTTAATTGCATTTTTAATTAAATTTTCATAAGGCCCCTTTTCCCTTGTTTCTTGAAGGATCATACCCATTTTCGAAAGGAACGATCCTTATGATTGTACAATCATTCTGAGAAAGTTTGAAGAGAATCCAATGAAAACTGTGGACTCTATCGCGTAAACGAGGTTTTTTAATTGAACTTTTAATGAATTTTCATAAGGCCCTTTTCCGGTGTTTCTTGACAGATCATACCAATTTTCGAAAGGAATGATCCTTATGTTGGTACAATCATTCAGTGAAAGTTTGAAGAGAATCTGATGAGAACTGTGGGCTCTATCGTGTAAACGAGGATTTTTTAATTAAATTTCAATAAGGCCCCTTTTCCTGTGTTTCTTGACTGATCATACCCATTTTCGAAAGGAACGATCCTTATGTTGGTACAATCATTCTGTGAAAGTTTGAAGAGAATCTGATGAAAACTGTGGACTCTATCGCGTAAACAAGGATTCTTAATTGAATTTTTAATCAAATTTTCATAAGGCCCCTTTTCCCGTGTTTCTTGACGGATCATTCCCATTTTCAAAAGGAACGATCCTTATGATTGTACAATCATTCTGTGAAAGTTTGAAGAGAATCCAATGAAAACTGTGGACTCTATCGTGTAAACGAGGATTTTTAATAGGATTTTTAATGAATTTTCATAAGGCCCCTTTTCAAGTGTTTCTTGAAGGATCATACCCATTTTTCGAAATGGAACGATCCTTATGTTGGTACAATCATTCTGTGAAAGTTTGAAGACAATCTAATGAGAACTGTGGAACATATCTCGTAAACATTGATTTTTTAATTAAATTGTCATAAGGCCCCTTTTCCTGTGTTTCTTGACGGATCATACCCATTTTCAAAAGGAACGATCCTTATGATGGTACAATCATTCTGAGAAAGTTTGAAGAGAATCCGATAAAATCTGTGGACTCTATCGTGTAAACGAGGATTTTTAATTGATTTTTTAATTAAATTGTCATAAGGCCCCTTTCCCTGTGTTTCTTGACGGATCATACCCATTTTCAAAAGGAACGATCCTTATGATGGTACAATCATTCTGTGAAAGTTTGAAGAGAATCCAATGAAAACTGTGGACTTTATCGCGTAAAGGAAGATTTCAAAATTAAGTTTTAATTAAGCCCCTTTTCCGTGTTTCTTGACGGATCTGACCCAATTTCGAAAGGATCGATCCTTATGATGGTACAATCATTCTGTGAAAGTTTGAAGAGAATCCGATGAAAACTGTGGACTTTATTGCGTAATCAAGGAAAAGTTTAAGGGATGGACGACGGACGGACGGACGCACGGACACCGGACGGGAAAAAGCCATCGCTATAGCTCTAGTGGCCTTCGGCCAGTAGAGCTAAAAATTGAGTATGTAGCTTTGATTTTACCTGTGGTATAAGGTTTGGTGTGAGAATCCCAAAACCTCTTGGAGTCTCTTCAGGGGCATAAATTCTGCGTCCCCTGGTGTTTTGTTCATCAGTTATAGCCCCTGTCAATGTCATGTTGATCAAATACAGTTTACAACAAACTTCTGAAGATGGACCACTGTGTAATAAAGCTCCAGCAACCTGAACACATAAATGAGAAAGTATAAGTAACACAGAAGATGTTTTGAAAACCAGAATTTTTTTTTTCAATGTGTGGTATATCATAGATACCTGTCTGTTTTATATTGTAGAGAAGTTGCCTTATTTGTGTACTTTCTGGGTATTGCCAGGACTAGTATAAAATTCTGAAATAAGTTGAATTTTTGAATGGCATCTTTTTGTGAAAAAGAGGTAACAAACTTTGACTCGAATTGTACAAAAACAGACTTGTACTCCCCATTAGTATTTCTTCACTCAAGTAGCACAGCTGACCTTTGATCTAAGTGACCCATAAACAGGGTACCTCCTTGGGCAATGGATAATATTTGTAAAATGTTTCAAGGTCCTAGGTCAAATGGCTTACAAGTTCTAGCACTGAAACAGTTATGACATTGATCTTTGACCTATGTGACCCAAAAGTAATGGGGTACTAGATCATTGGCAAGAATTGTATGAATTTTATAGTTGAGGGTTGATTGGTTCAAGCGTTAGATCATAGAAACAAAAAAGTCTTTGGAAACAAGAATTAACAGATGGACAGACGGACAGACATGGTATAATCCATATACCCCCTTTACTTAGTAGGAGGGAGTATAAAAGTCAACTTACTCGCTGGTGATTTAAAATAGGTTCTCATATTTCGTAATATCCCCTTCAGGACTGCCAATGCCATGAATGCCAAGGTAAATCGTCTGAAACGTTTTTGTGTATATATTAAAAAATAACATTCTAGGCATAGTGGAGTTTGTCCTTATGTTAATTTCTCCTTACCTTTTTACAGTAATACTGTTTTCTCTTTGTGGTCCCTGGTCGAGCCTCTCCTTGTAAATCTTCCTCCTCTTCTCCAACCTCCTCATCTTCATCTTGAAACATCTCCTTACCTATGGGCATCAGATTGTCATCAAGTTCACCTATAGTTGTATGAAATAGAATTCAACCAATTACAGGATATAACCCATTACCTGATGACAAAATTTTAGACATGTCCAAATTCAAAGAAGTTAAAGATGAAAAATTCCGGCTGTTGAAATTTTGAAAAACTTTATTTTTCAGTCTAGAAAATATTGTAGAAAATGCAGAAATTGCTTGTCTAAAGCAATTTTTTTAATTTCCACAATGTTTCATGAAGTATATATCTTGAGAGGTGTAAAAGTTGTGATTGTGTGGGTATGGCTTAATCATCCCAACATCTTTAATGTTTAAACTTTTACTTGACATCAAAATCCAAGACTGGTCTAAATTGTAAGAATTTACAGAAAGTAGCTTCAAGATGGTGAAATTCATTTTTTTGTAAATTAGAGTAGATATCATTGTGGATAATGATGAAACTGATTGCAACAAGTAATTTTTTCATTTTCCATTATGCTTTGTAAATTTTGTTTCTTAACCCATTTCAAACTAGTCAAAATCGGAAAAGGTTGAGGACAATGACTTTAGGCTAATGAAAAGTTTTTGTCTTTTGGGGTAGAAAACAATGTAGATAGGGAAGAAATTTCTTAAACTAGTAATTTCTTCATTTTCCACGATAGTTTCCAAAGCTTTTTTCTTTGGGGGGTGGGGGTCCAAGAGTGTGTTTTATTTGAAATGGGTTAAAGCTTAGCTATACCTAGATATCTATGAGTCCTACATGACGAAAGTGATCAATCAACTGAATGCAATTGAAGGTTCCTTCGGAAAAGTGAAGTTGTACTAAAGGTTTAACAGAACACTATTGTAGCCTTTAAAAATCATATGCAATTTCTGTATTTTTCAAATTAGCCCTTGATACATATTACAAGGTACAAAAAGAACAGAAAGACTGAAGGAAAACAAGATGTGTTTGTGAAACACTATGCCACCGAAACAGCAATTCTTTAGAAACGGGAAAAGGGTAAAAAATTTGACCTTGACCTTGATGAAATGACCTTCCCCAAGTGCGACTTGTTGAGACCTATCTACATACCAAATTGCATTGTAACTTAATCAGGGTTGAAGTTATAGGAAAATGTTTAGTTGGCAGGTTAAGTTTTGCAGACAGACAGACAGATGGACAGACAGACAGACACCGGTAAAACAATAGGCCCCCGTTCTTATCGATGCAGGGGCATAAAAAAAGCTGTAATCTTTCCTTTGTGTCAAAAATCAAAGTCAATACCATAGGCCCACAGGGATGACTGGGTTAGCCCAACTGTGTTGCCTCCTTCGATATAGACTTTATCCTTTTAATTATTAATACTGACTCTGGATAATACAATCCAGAATTTTGCTGCACTATAGATTTTGTGGGAAAAAATTGCTTGTAATCAATTAATTTTTCCTTTTCTTGAAATTTTTTCTATACTTTTAAGTGCATTTTTTCCTTTTAAACCTACTATATAATGTTGTCTTCATATTTTGCAGTTTGGTAAGGGATAAAGACTCAACCAAATTACCTGCTTTATGTAATACTTCACACATCTTCAATGCCACAGCCTGTTTAGCTTTCAACTTAGACTTCATTGGAAGGCCCTGGAAATTATGACACTATCACATTACAATTAAGGACAAAATTTTTACCAGATAGCAAAATTTTAGACTGGTCCAAATTGAAAGAAGTTCAGACGACGATATCAAAATGATGAAATTTTAAAAATCTTTGTATTTTGGGTTAGAAAACATTGTTGATAATGAATAATTTGCATATTACAAGCAATTTCTTCATTTTCTACATTGTTTTCTGAAGCATTTCTGTGTGAGAATGGGATACAGACAAAGATAAATGCAAAGGTCTTTTCTTAATGCAAGTCAATTCATTAGCCCCTACGAAATTCAGATTGAAGTGCTGTATGTATGTTCTGGATTACAACCAAATGACAAAATTTTGGATTGGTCCAAATTGAAAGAGGTTTCAGATCATAAAACAAAGTTGGTTTAAATGAAAAATTAAATGTCATATGAGATAGAAAACATTGCAAGAAAAGAAGAAATCGCTTAATGCAAGTAACTTCTTCTTTTCTCACAATGGTTTCCAAAGCTCCATTGCTTTGACACATAAAATGTAGGATTGTGTGGGTTAAGGAATCTCATTTTATAGTATAGATCTGACACAGTTTAATTGATCCAAGCTATACAGGAGCATTTTGGTATTTCATAAGACCCAAGTTCAAATGAAATATCAAATGTTTCTATGCAAAGACGATTCAAGTCAAAGTTTGGATTGATAATACACCACATTATATGATTTATTATTTACATGTACCTTCAATTGTTTTATTCAACTAAAGCCCACTACTTACTACATGTATTTACCTATTGGTTAGAAACAAATATTACATGTCACATTGACATTTATCAAGGATCTACTAAACACAAGAATTACACATGTAAAAGCCTAAATATTATCCTGTTTACAATGATGGTAATTTCTTCTTAACTATCATGAATACAACTCTAAGAAACCTCGAACATAAAAATGTGACCTTGAACTTGATACAACAATAAAGCTTCACGCTAGGAATGTAACAAGAGTACAGCTTGCAGATGCCAATGCCAAGTTTTTCAATGGTTTAAAGTGAGTAAAATATCTATGTTGAAAAGGAGGCATAATTCATTCAAAATTAAATGTTTTTAGAGTTGTCCACCTTATTGGTATAGATTGCTCTTATGGTAGTAAACATATATTCAAGTTTCAGGTGAATGTATTCAGTAATACCAGAGACATTACATATTGTCAAAGTTTTTTGACAATAATGCAGGACACTGATGCAGACAACCACCAGGCCATAGCAATACCTCGGGTTTTCTCTGAAAAAAGCCAAGCTAATAATGAAGCCTTGATATCCTCACTTAATAATAATCATTTGACCTCAAATATTGACCTGCCCTAAATTGTTCACTGAAATTCTTTCTTGACATTTACTGAAAATTTTGAAGCAGGGCTACAGAAATTTGAAAATTTAAATCGGCCCGGGACAATCCCCCCACCCCCCTCCGGTTGCAAAAACTAATACCCTCGCCTTTTTTCACCTTTCCCGGACGTAAAAAGGGTTCATCATTCATTCAGTACTTGCCTTATTTTTTTCTAATTTTCCGAGCATGATTATAATCTTCAAGGAGTGGAAGATAGATGAAAACAACTGACAGATCCTACTTTCATTTTGTTTTTGACAATTTGGCTTTGCATATATTGCAATTCCGGCAATGTACGGCAATTTCCACGAAATTCCAAAATGTTGTATAATTAGATAGACAAATGTATAACATTATTAAAATTTCCGTGCTTTACAGAATATTTCTGTGATGTATGCAGTATTAGATATCCATTCTGATAAGATTTCGAACATCAAACTGATTCTCTATTGCAAACAGTTAACAAAACTCGATACCTAAAATTCAGTCAAGCGTGAAACTGTGGCTAACTGCAAATTAGGTCCACATGCTAATTATCGATTTTTGGCACTTTTGTTAATCCCTTAATCTACAGGTAACATGTGAAACCCTTGAATTATCAAGTTGATTTATATAGATGGTTGGCGAGTTTATCAATATTTCAGCTTGAAATTTAATGAAAATTTTGGACCGATTTTGGTGCTATTTTGGGGATTTCAATAGGCCTGACAATTCAAAATTCAGTCCAGACCGGCAATTTATCGGATTTCTGGAGCCCTGCTTTGAAGTCAGCACCAACAGAACAATTGAGTAATAATGTCTCAAGACTATAGACAGATGTATAGAAGTGCGTAGAGACAACTGGGTCACTCTTTGCTTCCCAAATTCTTTAACCCATTCTTACATAGGCTTTTTTTACTCAACTCATTAAAAAAAAGTTGGAGAAAGCATAGTGGAAAATGATTTTACAAGCAATTTCTTCATTATCCATCAAGATTTTTTTAAAATTCCATCAATTTGAAATTTTAATCTGCATCTTCTTTGAATATGGACCAGTCTAAAATCATTTTGTTTGATAATAGATTAAGCAAACATGAAAATTCAAGTTATAAACATAATTGACCAATTGTGGCTGTTAATCAAAGTAACATTCAAACTAGCAAATGATAGACTGGAAGTAAAGTTTTAACCCCTACATTTGCCACCGTTTATGTGAAGCAATTTTGTTGGTCGATGTTTTAAACATCATAACTACAGCTTCTTTCAAGCTGTAGTTAGTTACAAAGTTTAGGTCACAAACCAACAATTCTACTTTTTTGTTACATGCTACTGGCCAGAAAATTTGCAAAATAATGCTGTTTAAAATTGTAGTGGAACTTCCGATCAGATTCAATAGGTGAGCTGACAAAGTAAGCTGGTATAGCCAGTGATTGGTCAATTATCAAGTCAAAGGATTTGCTTGCACTTTGTGTAACTGCAACGTCTTTTCTTACCTCTAACTCCTGTTTTATAGGAGAGTTTATAGGAAGGCGTAGTGTAGCTTTATATAAAATATCATCACCATCTTGTAATTGAGTTATTCTACATGTAGGTGTCAAGTGGGTAAAAGCATCACTTGGCAGTTTGGCACAATATCTGAAAATAATTTTATTTTTAGCTGCTTCTACCAAAAACAATTATATTTCTTAGATTAGTTGAAAAAAATTATTCATACTTCCATGAACAAAATTATGAGCACACAGCTATTTTGAATGCTTCCGCACAAAAAAGTACTGTACAAAAAAGTATAAAAAATTGTAAAGTTTTGGCTTTTTTCACTCAATACTATTAATTATTAGAAATGAAGAGAATATTTTTTGTTTTGATGGAGGTATGAACCGCGTATTCATACAGTTTGATTAGTTTCTTCAGTCCATACCTCCATGAAAACAAAAAGTATTGTCTTCATCTCTTAAATGAGAAAACATGTATCCTTTCGCAAATTGCCCAATAACATACTAGTATAAGTATTGTTACACATACAAAACAAATAATCTTTAATCCATCACACAAAATCCCGCTTTTTAGGCTCCTCTAGAAAAAAACTTTGGAAAATATTGCAGAGAATGAAGACACTGCTTTATACAAGCCATTTCTTCTTTAACCACAATCTTTTCTACCCCTAAAGATAGATATTTCATAAATTCCATCAACAAAAATTGTTGTCTGCAATTTCTTCAAATTCAGACCAGTCTAAAATTTGATTATGTGGGTTAAAGGTTATAGGTAAAAGACTCAACTTTAGCTAAGGAGATGGCTTGCCATAGTACTTGTTCTTAGCTATTTCTTTTTCCTACAGTGTTTCTACCATATAAGATGACAATTTTCCTATTCAACCCATTCCCACACAATTTTTTTAGACTGGTCCAAATTGAAACAAGAGGACCATGATGGTCCTAAATCGCTCACCTGAGGCATCTCCAAATTACAGTACTTTTTAGTATAAAAAAGACACAACTTTAGTAAATGAATAGATAAAAGATATATAAGATTTATGGCTTTGTACAAAACAATCCAGTAATGTTTACAATAATAATGAATGCCTTTGGCTTTACAGTTTAATCCATCACCAAACTATCCAGAATTTGTCACCCTCAGGGAAAATAGGTTTGAAAAATACATAGTGAGAAAGGGGTGACAAGCAATTTATCCATTTCTCACAGTGTTTCCTACCTGAAATTCTTTGTATTTAGATTTCAATCAAACTCTAATTACTGTCTGCAACAATAATGGTGTAATTTTAGCAACCTTGGTAGAGAACAATCTGGATGTACTATAAATCAAAATATGAATGCATTACAACTTATACATGAGGAGTGGAAGATATTTGAACATGCTCTTATTAAGCGTTTTTCATATCTTTGGATGCCTTTGGAAGGGCCATGTTTGTCAAAAGGATATAAACATGATAGATAACAATAATGCTATCCTTTGTTTTTAATGTAAATGCTCTAGAGCCTATATTTAACTAGAACTCTTTCAATGCAATTTACGCAATTTTCGACCCCAGGAGCAGAGACATTTTTTATCCTAAGAGCATATTTTCCTGTTACATAGTACAAAATTATTTAGTCATGCTACATACCAAATATGTATGCCCTTTACCTTATACTTCGAAGGAGAAGACTTTTGATGTTGCTCTAATTGAGCGTTTTCAAAATTTTTGACCTCTAGGGCAGTGCCATGTTTTATCCCAGGGCTAACATTTTAGCTAACATGGTAGAGAACCATCTGGATATGCTTTATACAAAATATGAATGCCTTAGACTTTGTAGATTGGGAGGAAAAGACTATTGAACATGGTCTAATGGAGCTTTTTTACAAACTTTGGACACCCAGGGAAGGAGTGTTTATTAACCTACAGGCATAATTTTATCAAAACTGATAGATAACAGCCAGGCTATGCTACTCTCAAAATATAAATGCCCTCCTCCATAAAATGAAGAATTTTTTTTAACATACTCAAATTTTGCGTTTTTCCCAATTTTTGACCCCTAGTGCAGGGCCGTTTTTGACCTGAGGAAGACAACTTTTAGTGATATAGTACAAAACCATCTAGTTATGCTCCATACCAAATATGAATATCCTAGACCTTATTGTTTAAGAGGAGAAGTCTTTTGAAATTGCTCTAAGTAAGCATTTTTCAAAACTTCGGACCTCAAGGGCGGGGCCTTTAAGACACCAGAGATTAAATATTTAAAAACTTGGTAGAGAACCAAATGATTAAGCTCTATATAAAATATAAATGCCTTTGGCCTTGTAGTCTGTGAGAAAAAAGACAACATAAAATTTCTAAAATTTCCCATTTTCAAATGCCACGGTTACAAGAGTTTTTCACGGAATTAAATTCTTTTAACAACTTCTGAAGAGCTTCAACCAAGGAACATCCCTGCAAAGTTTCAGCTTGATTGGCCTACTGGTTTAGGAGGAGAAGATTTTTAAAGATTTTTACAGATTTACTAAAGATTCCCATTTTCACATGCTGCGGCAACCATAGTTTTTGACGGAATTCAATTCTTTTAACAACTTTTGTAGAACTTCATCCAAGGAACATCCCTGCAAAGTTTCAGCTTGATTGGCCTACTGGTTAAGGAGGAGAAGATTTTTAAAGATTTTTAAAGATTTACTTAAGATTCCCATTTTCACATGCCGCAGCTAGAGTTTTCGACGGAATTAAATTCTTTTAACAACTTTTGTAGAACTTCACCCAAGGAACATCCCTACAAAGTTTCAGCTTGATTGGCCTACTGGTTTAGGAGGAGAAGATTTTTAAAGATTTTTACAGATTTACTAAAGATTCCCATTTTCACATGCCGTAGCAACCAGAGGTTTTGATGGAATTAAATTCTTTTAACAACTTTTGTAGAACTTCACCCAAGGAACATCCCTGCAAAGTTTCAGCTTGATTGGCCTTCTGGTTTAGGAGGAGAAGATTTTTAAAGAAATTGTGGAAGGATGGACAGACGGACAGACGGACAACGACCGATCACAATAGCTCACCTCGCACTTTGTGCTCAGGTGAGCTAAAAAGCTGCAGATTACAATTTCAAGTTGATTTTAAGTTTTTTCCTCTTTTGGGAAAGAAAACATTGCAGATAATGAAAAAAAAAATGTTTGACACAAGTAATTACTTCATTATCCACAACATTTTTCAAATCATTTTATTGAAAGGAATAAAAAGGAGGTACTGAGTTGGAATGGGTGAATTAAACTAAATTCAAATTGTTTTCCACAGCTAATTTAATTTGTACTATAATTTAATGTTAATTAAAAGTTAGTGAGCTAATTAGCTAGATTCAAGGTGTTACTAAAAAGCTGCACTGGAAGTCGTTTTGCTCATTTTTTCAACACTTAACAATGCATTCATGAGAAAAATTTTTTCATATCTGGAATAACCAGTTGATTATCCTCTATTGATTGGTTTGTAAATATTTTTAATTGACAGCCACAATCTTCAGTCAGGCAAAATTCTGGGTATCATTTCTTTTCAGTTCACAAACTAACCTGTTGACTAGCATTATTGCACTATCCAGAGTTACAGACAGAGTTTCCTCCCCTGTGTATATCACATATGGCTTGACTGGCACATCTTCTTCATCTGGGTCTACGATAGTTTGCTCATCTATACTTTCTTGTTTACATCGACCGATCAAAACCTTAAAATTCATTACAGAAATGAATGCAATCTTAACTTTGGATACAATGAACAGTTGTAAATGATTTCTCTAGCAATACATGGAGAAATTGCTTGTATTCTTACCAGCTGTAATCAAAGGCCTGAACAGCCTCAAATGCAGTCAGGACTGTATATTAACAATTAGTATGATAATTGAGGTCATTCTCTAATTTGTCTTAAATTTTCCTTATCATGAAGGAAATGCTATGAATTTTGAGCTAGCAAAGCGTCAGCTTTGGTAGCTTAAGTTAACCTACAAAATTTTGAGGTTGTCTCAAAGTTCAATGAGTACAAACTGCCGCTGGAGGCCTAACAGCTAAATCCATTAAATGCCTATGACATAAGAAGTAGTTCTTATTTCAGGAATATTGCAAACTCTGCCACTGGATTTTATGGCCACATAAATTAACCTATACAAATTGTAGACAACTCCTTTTGAAGCATCTCAGGAAAATATAGCTTTAGAAAACATTGTGGACAATGAAGAAATTCCTTGTAACAAGCAATTTCTTCTTTGTCTGCACTGTTTTCTACCATACAAGGCAAACATTTTCTGAATTCAACTAAACACGATAACCTTTGACAAAAAAGATAACTTAATAAAATCATGCTTTGCTAGCTTACGGTAGTTCCAGTGCTTTGATTTATAAATTGTTGCGCAGACTAACAAATGCCAATTAACATTGATTTTGGATCAGTAAAACTACTGATACTAAATTAACTAAACAACAAATCCAAGACTGGTCCAAATTCAAATATGTTCCAAAAGGCAATTTTTGGCTGATGAAATTTATAATTTTTTGCCCTATGAGGTAGAAAAAATTCCATAGCCTTTTTTTTCTTGGTGTGATTGTGTGGGGATTGGTCAATAAACCACCACATAATCATGTAAACTACATATATAAATCATGGATAACATACCTTTTCAATTTCTCTGTAAGTTTTTAATTCGGTTTGAAATTCATCAAAATGTTCCTCTTCTATCAACAGAGTGTAAGTTGCATCTCTGGCCCTTGCCCTACCCTGGTATAAAAAAAGAAACATCAGAATAGCTATAAGCAATTCTGAGTTTTAAAGACTCTAAAAAGTTGAAATCATTGCATTAGTGCAGAGCAAATGACATGCATATACTCTGTATAGGCAATCATAGCCAATTTTTACATTAACCAATTACATGTACCAGACAACGAAGTTTTAGACTAGTCAACTTCAAAGATGCAGCAAGAGACAATTTACAGTTGATTTTTTTTGTCTATTGTGGTAAGAAACATTACGGATAATAAAGAAATTGCTCATAAGAATCAGTTTCTTTATTTTCCACAATGCTTTCCAAAACTTATTTTCTTGAGGGTTCTCAAAAAGTAGGATTGTGTGGGAATGAGTTAAGCAATTATAAGAACACAAGTATTTTTACTAAATACTTAAAACTTTATGACGTTGAATAAGGAACAAGAGCAATTAGGATGCCAATGATTGGCTGATCAAGTGATTGACTTCTAAGTCAAAAAAGGGGCATAATTGATCTACTTTGTTAGCACCACCCATTGACTCAGACAGGAAGTCCCGCTTTGATTGAAAAAAGCGTTATTATGAAAGATTTATAGCCAGTAGCATGAAACAAGAAAGTAGTATAGTTAGTAAGGGACCTTAACATTGTAACTACAGCTTGAAAAAGCTGTAGTTACAATGTTTATGTTGGGAAACCAACAAAAAAGGTTAACAAAAATGGTGATCAATGTCGGAGATCAAAACTCATTTCTGGTCTCAATGAATGATTACATTGGTTGTCTGGTTATTTGATTGACAGCTGCCATTGGTCAATTGGTTTAGACATGCATTTAGAATTATTTCCTTTTTTTGTAAATGTTGCTCTTTTTTTATAGTGAACATATAATCAGAATTTCAAGTGAATGTATTCAATAACACCAGAGATGTTACTAAATGTCATTTTTTTTTGACAACGATGATGCAGACCTTGCCATAGCAATACCTCATGGAATCCTCTGAAGACAGCTAAGAAGTTGAAATCAGGATATATGAAAACCTTTAATCAATCATGAAACTTTACAGGACCTTAACCTTAGAATCATATAATTTGAGATACTCCAGATGTATTATTTCACCAAAATTTAAATACACCATAAACCTGAATTAGACACATTTTTTTCATTTCCCCCAATTTTTTATTGTTTTTATATTCAGTTTTCATATTGAATACAGTTAGATTTGTCATCGGCATGTTCTTTCAATTTTGACCAGCCAGAAATTGTACCTATGTAAATGGGTTTAGTGCACATCTTAAGTTTTTTAGCATGAACCATCTTTATATACCATTTAGTCTTTACATTTAGCAAAGGCAGCAAATTTTGCTACCCGCATAAAGAGTTTTCAGAATACCAGTATGTAAATATAGTATAGTCAACAGATCCTTTTATCATGTCACTTACTTTAGACAAACTGTATGACTTGTAAGATTTTGGAACATCAAAACGGCAGACAAAGTTGCATTTTGGGATATCAACTCCTTCTTCTAAGATTTTTGTGGATACCAGCAAGTTGAGTTCCTGCATTCTGAACTTCCGCAAAATTTCCTCCTGTTTCTTGTACAACTTCTGTTTCTCCATTTTACCTGTCAGATGCATGCTCTTTACAAAACACAATCCTTCATCCCATGCACAGACTTCTTCAATAAACTTGTTAAGAGCAAAAGCTTTATGTTGATCATTAACAAACACAAGACCACAAAGGTATTTATCTTCATCCAGAGCAAATGGATCTGCTGCTTTCTTATCATCAGGAACCTTTTTGATCGCAACATGTACTTGTTTGTTGCTTTCAGATTTGTTAACAGAGTCACTTTCTTCGTTATCAGAGAAGTCAGAGTCCGACATATCTGAGTCCATATCCAGCATCTCATCACCTCCAATACCATCCTCCTCCTCATCATCCTCGATTCCAAGATCTTCGCTGATGATGATAAAATCAGTTTCTGGACGGTATTTACGTAAACAATTCATTAGACTAGTGACCTTGGGTGAACTGTATTTTAGTAGCTCATCTACTGAGTATTCACAGAGATTAAAATGATCCTCGAAAACCTTGGATACCATTCGTAGATTCGTAGCACCAAATTTGAGAAATTTCTTATGTAAGGCAACAAATTCTTTCTGCTTTTCAATTTTTTCAATTTGACCAATCAGCATGTCTGCGAGGCAAGCAGCACACCACGGTCCAAGCTCACGAAGAACATTATGGCACTCGATTAAGGCAGCTTTAGGAATTAGACGAGGATCCCTGTCATCTAAATCTTCATTAATTTCAATATTGCACTCATCTAAAAAATCTATTGCATTCTCAAGTATATCAGCTAATTGTTCACTTAAACCAGTAGTGTCCTCATAATCTGCACATTCTATAATTTCTTCCTTCGGTTTTACACCATATCGCTCAAATAGAACTAGTGTTGACGTCTCTGCCACTGACTGAAGCCCATTCTCTATTGCAGAAATTATGTTACCAAGTTCTTTAGGATTCTGGTTTTTAACAGTAATAATGGCTGAAGTTAAACCTAGAATCCTTGGTTGAGCAGACTGATCTGTGGATACATAAAGTTTCATAATCTCTTTGTATGGGTGATCATCAACAACCAAGTGACAATCGTCAAATACCAGCAGATTGACCTGATTTATGTGGATAATGTTGTTTTGTAGAATAGATAGAAAACTGCTGCCTGTGAGAATTAAAACCTCTGATCTGAAATAGAGTAGTAGAAGACTTTTGTATGAAAACTTCGACACAAGTTAAACCATTACCAGGCAACAAAATTTATGATTGGCGTAAATTCAAAGATGCTGAAGATGTTGATGAAATTTAACAAGCAATTTCTTCATTTATTGTCCACAATGTTTTTCAAAGCTTTTTTTCTTGGTGTGTCAAAAAGCGTGAAAAAGAGAAGTTGAAATTGAAAATTTGTGGATTAAAAAAGACACTAGATGGTTGTCCCAGGACAACTGCTATTGAGCCCACAAAGTTTTGACCATCAACTTGACCTTGACCATCAATTTTAGTGTTTGACCTTGAGCTGTCACCTTGAACATAAAATAATCCAAAAAATTCTTTGAAATGGCACATATACTCATGATGGAGAATAATTGTGTAAAATTTATTTTGAAATCCATTTATAATTGTAGGAGAAATGCTCTTGACAATTTGCAATTTTAGTGTCTGACCTTGAACTTTGACCTTGACATTAGAACTATCCCAAAATTCTTTCAAATGGCACATCTACTCAAGATGGAGAATAATTGTACCAATTTATTTTGAAATCCATCCATAATTGTAGGAGATATGCTTTTGATAATCACAATTTTAGTGTTTGGTAAGAGTCATAGCAACACAACTCCTTTGTCTCTCTCCAGTTTGTAGAGAGATAACTTGCATGCCTAATCAGGCTGAGTACAAAGAGGCTGAGATTGAATGTTGTGGTTGTACTGGTATGAGAAATAATAGAAAACCATGGTAAGCTGCACCAGCAACAAAGATACAATAGGACCATAATGGTCCTAAATCGCTCCCCTGAGTATGATGGTCCGTGGCTTTAAAATACAAAAAGCAAAGCCCACAGTCTAATTATTTTGGAGAAGATGTTCAAGGGTTTTCTCTTTTAATCCTAGGTATATTGATGATCCCATCATAAAGTGCTAAATTCCTGAATATGGTTTTGCTTTGAGGTATAGACTTCAATACATACCAAATACCAAAGCTCTAGGCCTGATGGTTTATGAGAAGAAGGTTTTCAAAGATATAATTCTTTATTCCTATCTAAAATAAGGGACTAGGGCTAATATTCAAAATAGGGTAATTCTTTGAAGTATTTTGGTAGAGGGTCAATAACTAATGATTTGTACCAAATAACAAAGCTCTAGGCCTAATTGTTTTGGAGAAGAAGATTTTCAAAGATTTCCTTCTTTATTCCTCTGTAAATTAGGGATTGCACGGAAAAGGGCTAATTTTCATAATATGGTAATTCTTTGAAGTATTTTGGTAGAGGGTCAATAGATGATGATACATACCAAATATCAAAGCTCTAGGCCTTAAGCTTTGGGAGAAGAAGACTTTCAAAGATAAGCTTCTTTATTCCTTTGTAAAATCAGGGATAGCACAGAAGAGGACTAATTTTCATAATATGGTAATTCTTTGAAGTATTTTGGTAGAGGGTCAATAAGTGATGATACATACCAAATATCAAAGCTCTAGGCCTTTTGGTTTGGGAGAAGAAGATTTTCAAAGATTTCCTTCATTATTCCTTTGTAAAATCAGGGATAGCACATAAAAGGGCTAATTTTCAGAGTACAGTCATTTTTTGAAGTTTTTGGTAGAGGGTCATTAGGTGATGATATGTACCAAATATCAAAGCTCTAGGCCTTATGGTTTAGGAGATGATTTTTTAATAATTGCTTATGGACGGACAGATGGACGTTTGACAATTACCGATCACAATAGCTCACCTTGAGCACATTGTGCTCAGCTGAGCTAATAATGAAATACTGTTGAAAATGGTATTAACCCAAAACCATACAATAATGCTTTCTGACGCACTGGAGAAATATAGTTATAGAAAGCTTTGTGGGAAAAGGACAAATTGGTTGTAACCAGCAATTTCTCTATTTCTCACAATTTTTGATACCATATATGGCATTTCTTTTCCTATTTTCATGTGGTTTGAAATGTCACCTGCAACTTCTTTCAATCTAGACCAGTCTTAAATTTTTCTTCTGGTAACCGATTTACTAAACCATTTTAATTAAATGTTGTTTTCTTAGATGACAATTCAAAGATTCAATCGACCAATCAAATCATTCAATTAGACTTAAATTGAACTTCTGACATTGACCGACATTTATTTAAAGCATTCATTACTTTTTTGTCTAGAGTTACTGGCCATGAAATTTTTCTAAATAATAGTGAAGTAGAACTTCAGGTCGGAGCTAACTAAGCTCGGCAAGGGTTGTATTACTTCAAAGGAAAATTGAAATGCTTTACATAGTTAAGTTTTATCACTTTTTATGTCCCTCACTGTATGAAGGCAACGAGCTATTCAGTCTAGACTGCTTTTAATTTTGACATCAATTTGGCGAATCGAATGTTTCAACGATATAGGCAAAGCTGTGATTCGGACATAGAAAATCAAGAGTGTAGCATAAAGGGTAAAACAGCTGCATTTTGGTATTAAAATGACAGACTGCACTATTCTTGATATACATATCCAAAAGGCTCCATTTTGTTTCACTCATCTATATCGACTGAGTTAACCCATTATCAGAGGGCGAAATTTTATACTTGTCAAAATTGAAAGGAGTTGCAAATGACACTTTCAAGTTTATGAATATGCAAAATTGCCAATATTCTTTCTGTCATCATAATTTATATGAAACCTATATTTGTCAGATATTTTATTCATACGGGCAAGATTTTTTTTCAACATCATACATAGAAAACATTATGCTAAATGAAGAAATTGCTTGAAACATTTTTCCCGATCGCTTCTTTTGAGGGGCGTCAAAAAGCTTCAGTGTGTGGAAATGGGTTAATGATGAAACTAAATGTTGATATATTGAACTTACTTATCCATAGATTCTGACAGTATATTACTAGTTTTTTGAATTCCTTCAATACATAAAATTTTCATATCAGTCTGATGTTGGATGGCACACATCTGTGGTTGAACCATATCATCTGCATAATATCAAAATGTACACAAAATGTTAACCCTCTCCATTTTTTTTGAATTTTAGAAAAGTCCAAATTGAAATTGGTTGCAGACAACAATCAAAAGGGAGTGCAATTTGAAAAGAAACCATCCTATGTAGTAGAAAATATTGTAGGAAAAATGAAATTGCTTGTTACAAGCATCTTTATCTTCTTCAACAATATTTTCTCTAGTATAAAATCACAAAAGAAAAATCCCAGGTTTGTAGAGGAAAATGTTCATACATGTTTGATGTTCACCTGCAGGCATCTGACACTGAACTATATCCTCTGTAAAACACTTAAGTACACTTAACATTTTAAAGTCAATGCAGCCCTCTGTCATTGAACAATATCATTTGAAGAAAACGGAATTATACATAACATCTTCACATGGGAAATTATTATAAAAACACTGGCTCATTCAATACTCAACAATAACAGTCAAAACAAGTTGGCCATTGGCCAAAAGCGTTCACCTGAAATAAAAGCTTAGGAGTATAATGCATGGTATTTATCAAGAAAATCACTAGTTTGAAATCCCAGATTGTGCGTGTTCACAGGCTGATCTGATTTTCACTAGGTGCACCTGTGAAATTGCTATAAAAGCACTGGCTCAATCAATACTCAGCAATACTAATCAAATCAAGAAGGCCATCTGCCCAAAGCGCTCACCTGAGATAAAACTTAGGAGTATTATACAGGGTAATTATCGAAGAAATTCACCAGTTGGAAATCCAACATGCCATACAGACCATACTTTTAGTTGGGACCAAGCTTGAACAAGAGACCTTTGTATTAACCCATTCCAACTCAAGCCCTCCTTTTTACGCCCCTCAAGAAAAAAGCTTTGGAAAACATTGTGGACAATGAAGAAATTGCTTGTATCAAGCAATTTCTTCATTATCCACAATGTTTTCTATCCAAAAAGACGAAAAAATTCAAAATTCAGTTCACTTGAAATTGTCGTCTGCAGCTTCTTTCAATTCGGACCAGTCTAAAATTTTGCTGTGTTGGAACTTAACTCTTGTCCTGCTGAATTAAATTCTCTACAGAAATGCATTTATTGCAAAGGGCTTACAGCACTGATTGCACTAAATATGGGTTAAAAATTATTTGAAAAATTAATTCTTTATATAAAGGACTAAAAGTGCTGGATGCACTTACTGTAGCTTAAAAAATATTCAAAAAAATCAAACTGTTTATACAGCTATGGTTTAAAAGAGAAAAGCTCTTGGTATAGACTAAGATCAGACTGCACATATGTTTATAATGCCAAAGTGTGCCACGTCATCGCGCAGTCGATAGCGCGTCAAACTCCTAATCTTCAAATATAGGTTCGATCCCCGGCAGGAACATAATTCTTTCCAATATTTGTCTCTCAACAATGGGTGGATAATCGTTAACCCAAGTGGGATAGCAGCTGGAGGCTAGGAAAGGATGTAGTGGTAGTACTGGTGTGAGAAATACCAGGAATCCATTGTAAGGTGCTCCAGCTGCCGCAATATGACTAAAATACTGTTATAAGCAGCGTTAAACTCCCAATCAAGCCTGCCAAAACAGGTCTATTTTTGGGTTCCGCTTGACAAGTATTAATCCATGATTTCTACAAAAGCCCTACTTCTTTAGTGCCCCTCGAGAAAAAAATTTTGGAAAGCATATTTTTTTGAAGATGAAAAGAAATAGAAAGAACTTGTAGCAATCAAATTCTTCTTTTTCCACAATGTTTTCTACCAAAAAGATGAAAAAACAAGATGTATTTGTGAAACACAATGCCCCTGCCACACCTTGGTATCTGACTTTGACATAATCACATGACCTTGTCCTGAGGAGATGCATATTATGGAGATGTATCATCATACAAACAGTGTTCTCCCGCGATA
Source organism: Fragum fragum (assembly GCA_946902895.1). NCBI lineage: Eukaryota > Metazoa > Mollusca > Bivalvia > Cardiida > Cardiidae > Fragum > Fragum fragum. Next base: position 15,034,796 of record OX336366.1, read on the forward strand.
TTCTTGCGTAAAATTTGTGGATGTCGCATTAAATTTGGCGTAGGTGCCAAAATTGTCGCGGCTGAAATTCAGCATTGGTAAAGCATTTCTATAAAACTATAAATTGACACTTTTACTGTATTCAAATAGCCAATAAAACAAGGAATGATTTATATTCACAGTAGGAAATAATCTAACTATTCTGTACTTACATAAGTTATGAAAGATTATATTTTGTTGTTAAAAGAAGTTTGCAGTTGTGAGTGTACCAATATCTGGACATGACATATCGCGACCGTTTTTGTCCAAGTTAATTGTTGTCAATAGTTAATATAGTGACAAAAGTTTACACAAATATTCAGAATTACAAAATCTCTGTTTATAATGATTTAAATTGATTTACAGAGCTTTAAAACAATTATATTTTGATTTTTTACTGGCCCTTTCCTGTCGTGGAATTTAAAGCTCTGATAGATCCCTCAGACCCTTCTCTTGATACTTTTGAATGGCTGGTAGAACTTTGTTAGACCCAAATCTTTATACCTGCAATACATTCTGGTCCTGTTTCAGATTAGATCAGTCTTAAGTTTTGTCTACTTGTAATGTGTTAAAAAGATGTTACAGATATATGAGTCACAAATGAAACAAAAAGTTTCAGTGAAATTGGCTTTGGGGTTATGCCTGGTTATGGTGTAATACAAAATTGTATGACTTGTCAAACTTGGATTGCACAAAACGCACACACACAAAAACCACAAATAGCTAAATATCTTGTAATTCACCGAAGCATTTAAATGATAAACTAAACTGTGCTGCTCTCAATTTTTTGTGTAATCAGCAAAACAAAATTTATGATTGTACCTGAAATTGCAATTATGCTTTGATGATAAGTGTTACAGTGAAACTGAAGTGTCTTTTTCATTCAGAAAATGTCTCCAAAAATTATGGGCTGAGGAGACAATTGTCCCCTATTCTGAAAATCCTTGGCAGAACACTGTGCAAAATATGAGCATTGTATCTAGAATGGGCTGGTAGTAATTGGCAATGTTAACTTTTTTGATTAAGTTTTGCAGACAGACAGACAGACCAACAGACAGACGGACAACAGTAAAACAATATGCCCTGATTTTTCGATGCGGGGGCATAAAAATCCATTTACTTGAAATTATCATCTGCAGCTTCTTTCAATTCGGACCAGACTAAAATTATGTCTTTTGGGAATGTGTGATCTATCTCATCTGACAGCAAATAGTGTCAAACCTGAATTAACCAGAAACACTGTTCTCTTTCCACCTTCTGCTAAAGCCCGGTGAATACTATGAGCCATTTCTTTCATGAGCATTACAGCAATGAAAATCCTCCCAGATGATCCCATACATATGATGGTGTTTCGTCGGAGGGCAGAATCAAGCAGCTCCACCTGGATAACACAAAATATAATAAATGTAGACTCATTATCACACAAACTATCACTTAACCAATTCCAACACAGCAAAATTTAGACTGGTCCAAATTGAAAGAAGCTGCAGACGACAATTTCAAGTTGATGGAATTTTAATTTTTTTCGTCTTTTGGGATAGAAAACATTGTGGATAATGAAGAAATTGCTTGTTACAAGCAATTTCTTCATTGTCCACAATGTTTTCCAAAGCTTTTTCCTTGTGGGGCGTAAAAAGGAGGGATTGAGTTGGAATGGGTTAACCAATTACCAAACTGCAAAAGTTTTGACTGATCCAAATTGACAGGAATTGCAGATGGAAATTTAAAATTTATGAAACATTTTGGGTAGAAATCATTGTTTGAAATGAAGAAATTGCTTGTTACAAGCAATTTCTTCATTTTACACAACATTTTCCCGATAATTTTTCTTGAGTGGCATCTTATCTTATTTATCTTATTTATTTAGATATATACTGCATAAATAAATGAATTTAAAAAAAATCAGATATGAGTATTATTTCAATATTAAGTTTACAATAGAAAAGATAAATTTATAAAATACAATAAAAAGCTACTTATCTGACAAATATAATGATGCTTTATATCCAATATCATAATGTTGTTTTAAACAAACTGCTATAAATCAACCAGGCTAATAAAATCCAATCACAATGTAGTAGGCTAGACCATTATTTCAAGAAGCACTGTTAACACATTACCAAATGAAAAATTGGTAAGAAATAAGATTTAGGATTAAGTCAGTAAAAAAAAAAAAAAAAAAAATAGAAATATATTGTTGAAAAATTTCTCCTTTTCCAATAATGGAAAACAGAACCAACATATTGACGACCAATTGCGTCAAATACGGATTGCGTGGTAATGGGTTAACAAATCGTTTCACAAAGACGAAAGCCGTAATCACAACCGTTAGGATATGTTAAAATATTCCAATGTTAGTTCACATCTCCACTTGAATTGAATACACTAAAACTGTAAAAATATATACAAACGGTTAAATTTCAACTGTAAAATAATAAGAAGTCCAGGTAAAACAGAACATGTATATTATGCAAACAAAATTCACGTGTTACACAGGACTGTGTAATAGATAAGAAGTTAATTGTACGGACGAAATTGAACTTGACAAAATGTTATTATGCGGCATTCGTCTTTTGAAAATAAATAACCCCAAGATAACTCATATATTTCGCGTGATTATTTAAATTATTTAAAGAATGTAAATATCTATTTGTAAACCTATATAAGAACATTCTTTGTAATATATTTATATGTGACGATGTACTTTGTACAAGTCTAACAATAAAATTTTCTGTCTGTCTGTCTGTCTGTCTGTCTGTCATCAAAAAGTGTCACTTTGTGGGAATGGGTTTAATTGATTTCATTTAATCCATTACCAGACAACATTATTTTAGACTGGTCCATCAAAAATCGTAGACTTATCGAGTAGAAATGTAGTGGAAAATGAAGAAATTGCTTGTTTTCCAAAACTTATCTCGAGGTGTGTGTGTGTGTGTGTGTGTATAGTAATTGGAATACTATATTTTTCCAAATTATAGTAATATTTGTTACACACAATTTACTTCTTTTTCCACAATGTTTTCTCGAGTATAAAAACACAGGGACATAAAAACCAGGTATGAAACTGGAAAAGGTTAAATTGCCTTTATGGTATTCAGTTTTTACGCTGCTGCAGCCTGCATAATATGTCTCTTTGTAACTTTGATTTGTTTGTTTTGTTTGAATGGGGTTTTACTCCGATTTCAATAATCTTACAGTTATATCGAGGCGGAGCACCAAACAATGGATTCCTGGTATTTCTCACACCAGTACACATCCAAGCCTCCAGCTGCTATCCCACATAGGTCTATGATTATCGACCCATTGGTGAGAGACAATTAGTCGGAATGGATGAGTGCCGCCTCCGGGGATCGAACCAACTGCGCTGTGACGGCGGCTTGTAACTTTGAATACTTGGTCTAACAGATGACACACTGAAAAACCTTTACATTCATTCATTCTGTATTTGTTAGTTCTTGTTACCATGACTAATTTCTTTTATTTAGTTACATTCTTGCTTGAAGTTTTAAGTCTGAATTTTTCACCTGTTCACATTTTGAAGTGGAATGGTTGGATACATTTTTTTCTGTGATGGGGGAAACCTTACACAAATAGTCAAGAAAATGTCCATATAACATACACATGTATATGAATTTCATTAGATATGGATTCAGTGGATGTATCTAATTTAAATTTTCAATAACTTTCACCAACAACCTAACACTGATGCTTCCTCACACCCTGAAGAAATATGATCAAGGAAAACTTTGTAGGAAAAGGAGAAAAACTTAGAAGGAAAATGAGAAAATTGGTTGTAACTAGCAATTCCTCCTTTTCTACCTTTATACCAGTTTTAGTGCAATTTGAAATGTCATCTACAACTTCTTTCAATTTGGACCAGTCTACAATTTGGTTGTCTAGTGACGGGTTATGTTAAAGATTGAGGGAAGAGATGAAAGCCAAACTCCCCTTACCTGATATGTTCTTGCAGTAAAATCATCTCTGGGAAGTTCCTCATTGCGTAGATGTCTTGGAAGCCTCTTTGAACCAAAGTTACGCACACCCATCTGTTATGAACAAAAAGATAAAGACTTTGTGTTTTAACAGTGAATTAACCCATTCCCACACAATAACACTTTTGATGCCCCTCAATCAAGCAATTTCTTCATTTCACACAGTGTTTTCTACCCATAAATTAAAACAAAAATCTAACATTTATTAACTTAAAATGTCACATGCTTATCCTTTCAACTTGGACCAGCCTAAAATTTTGTCATCTGGTAATGGGTTAAACAATAAGAAATACACAACAAATCAAGGAGGATTTTAACCTTCTTGTCTCTTGTCTCAACCCATTACCTGACAACAGAATTTTAGACCATTCCAAATTGAAAGGAGTTGCAGACAGCAATTTAAAGTTTATGATAATTTAATTTTTTCACCTTTGTGGATGGAAAACATTGTGAAAATGAAGAAATTGCTTGTTACAATCCATTTCTTCATTTTACACAATATTTTCCGATTACTTTTTCTTGCGGGGTGTCAAAAAGCTGTGTGTGTGAATGGGTTAAGAGTTTGCTTTCTCTGATTTTAAGTATCTAACATTAGGATAGATTAACAGTTTTTGCAAGTCTTCTGTCCATTTTTTTTGTTTGTTAAATGAAATTTAAAAAATCTTTGTCTTTTATGGTAGAACAAGCAATTTCTTCATTTTCCAAGATATTTTTCAAAGCTTTTTTCTTAGAAGGCATAAAAAATCAGGGAATGGGTTAAGTTTTATTTAAGCCTCCCATTACGGCCGATGCATCTTGATAAGTTTCAATTCTTCTTTAGAGAAGATTGTCATTCATTAAAAAAATTATATTCAGGTAACCTCTTCCTATATGCCATCATTGTGTACAGTAAGTACAGCATAGTGCTAATGACCTGTTGGTTGAATGGGGTTTAACACCCATTTTACCAGTACATGTATTTTAGTCATATCTTTGCGGCAGGAGCACCTAACCATGGATTCGTGGTAATTCTCAAATCAGTACTAACACTACATCCTTTCTTGGCCTCCAGCTGCTCATCCCACTTGGGTTTAAAATAAAGAATGTACATGTACATATCTCTTTTTTTTTCACCAATTTATGTTATCTAAAGGTAAAGGTGAGGCAAATTGATTGAATGGTATTTAACCCTTTCCTGTTTTTCCCGTCCAAATTCAAAGGTTTTGCAGACGAAAATTTAAAATAGGTTTTATTTGAAAAATAACCATTTACTAGGGAAGAAAATATTGTAGAAAAAGAAGAAATTGCTTGTTACAAGCAACTTCTTTTTCCACAATGTTTTCTCAATTATAAAATCACAGAGACGTAAAAACCAGGGATTAACCAGGAGAGGGTTAACAAAACTTTTAAACCACTTTTAACAGTATTTTAGTCAGATTGCAACTGCTGGTGCTCCTAACCATTGATTCCTGATATTCAATACACCAGCACTACCACAAAGTCCTTTCAAAACCTCCAGACACTAATCCAACTTGACCATGCAGTCTGTGTAGTCTGATCTTTGTCTATACGTCCTGCTAAAACCCAAACATTCTGGGTTCAGCATGACAAGGGTTAAGAAAATCAACCTATTGTTGGGAAGCCAATGATAGAAAGGAGATAAGCTGGGGATCAAATCCTGACCCCATGATAGCAAATTGTAATATGGAATAATTTTTATTAGTTTTTTCTGCCTACGTTAAAGCTTGTATTCGTTGATCATTATCACTTAACCCCAACACATAACCTTATCCCAGTCATGAACCCAATACCACTCTAATTCTTTCTTCCCTAGAGCAATTTGACAGTAGGAATGGTCTACATTGGGATGTTAGGTTGAAACATGATGCACAAAGCTGAACTTGACACTGCTAATGTAACCAATACAATCTTTTTTAACACTGTAAATCTTTTACACATTCTCTTTTAAATAATAACATGCATTTCTTACAATGATCCGGTGGAAGGTGTTCCCTCCCAAAAAAAAGCAGTTTTGATAACCTGAGAAAAATCAGTATCTTCTTCACCTCAATTATTGTACATCTACGAAAACTTGTGTTCCGTACAAATCAAAAAATCTTTATTACCTAACAATATAGGTTTAAATATCTGACGGACCATTGATTTATTTTTATTAGATTTTGGTTCAAATTTATTGATAACGTCTTTGCATTACTACTGCAGTTATCCTGCATCTTATAAAAAGAGTGACCATGAGAACAAAAAGAACCTGAAGAGGAATTTCAACTTTTGTGATTTCTCTTTTCCTTAAACATTAAGCTCAAGCTAACATTTTCAACATGGCTCCAAATTTCATGAAATGTTGTTTTTGTGCTAAATTTTTTCAACTTTGAGGGTTTAATACCCTTAAACCTTTATCTGCAGGCTGTAAAATTGGACGTTAGTCCATGAAGGCCCCTCTTTACTTCGTTAGGTTGTACAAATGTGGGTGGTTATTATGCAAACATGATGGCTTAAACTTATTATGATTCCAATCCTCAGGGTTTAGGTGTGATTTTAAAATATTTACTGAGTTTGCAGATACATGATCTTTGGACAAATTATACCAAATAGGTTATCAAAGCTCAATGGGGCTTCTACGTTTATCTTGCATAATAATATACAGTTGTGTCCGGTTATCTTGCTCATCCTGTAATCTTGCGCACTATGGGAATTTCTTATTAGGGAAGTTATTTGGTCAATTAAAGCTTGTCTGTCATGATTGTTTTATTATTTATACTAACTAAGATTGGTCAGAAAGCACTTTGAGTAAACATTTTTACTCGCTTATGATGTTGTTTGCGTATGATGTCATCCTAATTAAGTATTCATAATTGATGGGGGTTAACGCCACATTTATCAGTATTTCAGTCATATCGCGAGGCTGGAGCACCTAACAATTGGTTCCTGGTATTTCTCACACCAGTGCTACCACTACATCCTTTCCTAGCCTCCAGCTGCTATCCCACTTAGGTTTACAATTATCCACCCATTGGTGACAGAGAAATGTCGGAAAGGATATGTGCCGCCACCTCGGATCAAACCTATGACAAGTATTCATAAACCTAATTTACCGTGTTTTTGCTGTAGACTGGATATGCTACTTTACCTTCCAATCATGCTGAATCTTTTGGTACACTTACAAATTAAACTCTTGAAAACAATAAATCAAGCATTTACTAAGATCTAAAATCTACTGTTACATAAATTTCTCCGTTGTAATGCAATTATTGTTGGCAAACATCTTCTCCTTCTAATTTTGCCATTCTTTTAACTTAATGATATGATGGCCCTGGTCACATTTAACCGAAGCAGAATGAATGTGTGTTTTTTTTCAGAGCCACAATAATTTGAAAATTCATCTCTATGGCATCATACTATGAAAGAGCGCAAGATCACTGGATAGTTGTACACTCCGAAAATCATGGGGTAACTGTTTACTTGCTCAATTTTTGAACTATAGAAATAAACTTTCATTCAAAATTTTGTGCCAACGTATTCATAAAGGTATCGAGTAAACTGTAAAATAAAATGAGACCCGTTTTAATTAATTCTTTTTAGTTTGATACTTTATGGTTTTCTTAAGTGCTCAAGATCATATGACAGCAATGGAACTATTCACGATAATTGAGAAATGACAATAGATGAAACTTGAAGCAAAATTATGATCTCTTAAAGTTGGCAGTTAACTAGCTGCGATATCGTAGCCCTCTTTCTGATAATCTGTTGGCGAGGGATACGACACCCCCCTTCTTTGCGCTTTGTTGCAAGTCCTAATATTGTATGTTTTGTGATAAGCGACTCTCTATGTGTGAATTCCTTACATACGTTAATATTATGGACAAATTATATCAAAATAGTAAGAATATCAATTGTATCAATCGTTTAATACCGGTTTCTTTTGAGTTTATAAAATATTTCCCAAGTTTGGCGGCCATGACATTTGGTTGGTCATGTGATCTATTATTACGTCACGTTGTTTACTATTGTCATGTTATCAAAACAGGTGCTCGTAATAAATCATAGTATCCGTTTTTACCTACCATTGATAAAAGTTTACGTTCAAAGATACTGAATCTTCAATATCTTTATTTTATCTATCAAATTCAGTTAACTCTTGAATTACTTTCATATAACTTTTTTCTTATTTTCTATCAGAACTGTCCTGTTTTCAAAAAATACTATGTGTTCCAAATATGGTGACCTTAATTCTCATTTGCTGACATTTTGGCAGGAAACCCGAGATCTCAAGAGATCTCGCTGTCAAACTGCAAAAATGGCTGACATTTGATTCAAAATGGCCGAAAAACTTTGAGTTTTCGATGGTGCAGCAAATTGAGACTTAAATGCATAAAATATCCGACATTTTTTATATTTACATTTATTTACATGGATAGATAAATGGTTATGGTAAATTTTGGTATTAAACTTGTGTCTGTACTATTTACACAACTTACAATAATCGACCCCAAAGTGCATCACTCCGGGCACTGCAACAAAGAGCGAAGAAGGGGGGTGTCGTAGCCCTCGCCAGCAGATTATCAGAAAGAGGGCTACGATATCGCAGCTAGTAGTTAACCAGTCATGCAAAGTGTAGGGGGATTCTTCCTCATTCCTTTCTGGAAATTTGACATGACAAAACTATTTTCACATCATCTGGGACAAAATCCTGCTCTCGTGAAAATTTTATGAGGATAACAAGAGATTTTAAGAATGCCAGAGTTGATGGCTTGAACTTAGATTTCACTATTGCATTTCTTAGGACAGGAAAACGTGGTTATAACAAACAAGCATGAGTTACATTAAAAATCATATACCCTTCGAGAGTTCGTCATATCAGTTTGTCTCTCAAATTTGATCCTTCAAAAAGAGTTTAATCATAATTTTTGTTCCTCTACAAAGGAGGCATAATTTACTTGAACACCGATTGGCATTCGGATTGATTCTGACACCATCGCTTACTGGACTAACAAACCGAAAGCGAAACTAAGGGAAGTGTAGACGCCTCCGATTCTATTAGACTAGAAAGATTCCTTTTCAAGTTTGCACTCTTTCATGGAAACTCCTGATATCGAAGAAAAAAGAGTGAAATGCGTAAGAGCCTTTGAAAAAAAATTCTTACAATGTACCGTAAAATGTGCTGTTTCAGAAAAAATACTATTGTGTGGGGGGGAACATTACAAAGTTCCATTCAGTTTGCAAACGTCTTCTTTTGTCGTCAATCACCATTGTACCATGATAATCATATTTCATGCCCCATATATAAGTGTGGTAAAAAGCAGGTTTCAAAGCAATATCTTTCCATATAATGCAGGATACATTTGAAATGCCAATAATATAGATCATGCAGCAGTTGTTGGGTGATTCTACATGTTGTCTTAACCCTTTCCTGTACATTCACTGGTTTTTACGTCCTTGTGATTTTATACTTGACAAAACATTGTTGGAAAAGAAGAAATTGCTTGTAACAAGCAATTTCTTCTTTTTCCACAATATTTTCTACCCTACTGAATGGTTATTTTTCAAATTGAACCAACTCTAATTTTCGTCTGCAAAACCTTTGAATTTGGACAGGTCTAAAAAATTTTAAAACAGGAAAGGGTTAACCTACACATGTTATGTAACATCATATAACCAAAGAAAAAAGGCGATGAATAATAAGAGCATAAGGCTTAATTCTATTTTTTCAAAAATTGAACAATTTCTTTATTCTGAGCAACAATTTTCCTTTTCATTTTTAAATTTCTAATCAGGCGGTAACCCATTGCTTTTAATACTGCTTGGGTTATATTTGAGCTCTGCCAGGGTGCACAGAAGAAGAAAATTTTATTCAAAATCTTATGACATACATAATGAAGCATCAGGGTTTCATGTATGGAATGGGGTGACTCTAATTTGTCCATTGTTTAACATTTCTTAGCTTTTACCAAATAGAACCCAATGGTTGTCTTGTTGTCAGCTGTACATCTGTAACAGACCAAATTGAAAAGCAAAAGAAATTATCTGCCTTTTGGACTGCATTTAACACCCTTCTATTGTTTGAAACTTCTAGATTATACATTAGGAGAAACGTTTAGTAAGAGTATAGGAATGAAAAGTAAACTTTTGCTCTTACCAACAGTTGATAAAAATTCATACATCAGCAATTTTGTCAGAAATAAAGAATTTCTTGAGGCTGTTTTCATCTATTTATCTAGTTTAAGTTAAAGGGCTTTCATTCAATTAACAACAGGATTTAAAAGTATATTTCATTTGATTAAACAAGGATAGAAATTGAAATGTACCGTTTTGCAGTTATAAAATCTAAATACCCAGGTAGGCTAATTGATATTATTTTTGTAGAAACTGCTTTTTAGCTCACCTGAGCACAATGTGCTCAAGGTGAGTATTTGTGATCACCCTGTGTCAGTTGTGCGTAGTCCGTCATGTGTTAGAAGATGTCATCTAAAATCTTCTCTTCTGTGACTATAGGGACAATTTCAACCAAACCTGGCAGAAATAATCCTTGGGTGACCCTTTTCAAAACTTGTTCTTGAAATTTTAATTTACCAAAATATTAGGGGCATGGCAGGGTGGGGCTTAATATAGACATAGAGAAATCATGAAATAGTTCTTTAAAAATCTTGTCCTCCTAATTCCCTTGGCCAATTTGAACCAAACTTGTCAAGAATGTTCCTTGGGTGGTCCTATTAAAAACTTATTCATGAAATTTTGATAATGCAGGCTTGGCAGATAGGGCTCATCAGACTTAGAGAAATCATTAACAAGTGAGCGATAGAGGACCATTTTGGCCCTCTTATTCAATTTACCAATTACAAGATAACATAATTAGACTGGTCCAAATTGAAAAAGATGCAATCAGATTTTCAAAGTCCATGAAATCGAAATGTTCTTTAGATCCAATGGCTGAAAGCCGTTTGGCTATTGTCATGGCATGGTGTCCGCCATGTGTCCGCCTGTCTGTCTGTAGACTTTTACTTTAAAAATCTTCTCTTCGGAAAGTACTGAATAGAATTCAACCAAATTTCACAGAAATGATCCTTGGGTGACTCTTTATCAGATTCCTTCAAAGAATTTTGATAAGATGAAAAACATAGCTTTAATGGATGGGGCTTATCTACAAATATGGTAAGAGTTTTAAAAATCTTTTTCTCAGAAATCAGTTGATGGATTTCAACAAAATATTACTGGAATGATCATTGGGTGACCATTTATTAAATTTCTTTAAAAAATTTTGAATGGATGTAAACATGGCTTTAATCAGCAGGGCAAATCCCATATATGGGTAAAGCTTTGAAAATCTTTTTTTCTCAGAAACCATTAAATGGATTTCAACCAATTTTCACAAGAACAATCCTTTGGGAACTCTTTATCAAAAAAAAAAAAAAATGAAAAAAAAATAAAAAAAAAATTCTTGATTGGATGAAAAACATGGCTTTATTGGGCTGGGATAATTTCCAAATATGGTGGAAATTAACTTTAAAAATCTTTTCCTCAGAAACTAGTCAATCTATTTCAATCTAATTCTACAGGAATGATCCTTTGGTGACTGTTAATCATATAATTTAAAATTTTAGAATTGAGAATTTAAATCGAATGAAAAACCTGTTTTAAATAGGAGGGGTTTATTTCCATATATGGTATATGGTGAATACTTTGAAAATACTTTTTCTCAGAAACCAGTAGATTGATTACAACCAAATTTCACAGGAATTCTCCTTTGGAGACCATTTATCAGATTTCTTAAATGAATTTGATTGGATGAAAAACATGACTTTGTAGGGGGTGCTATTTTCCTTGAATCGGCGCCTTGTTAACCCTTTCCTGTTTTGCAAAATTTTAGACCTGCCCAAATTCAAAGGATTTGCAGACGACAATATGAAATTGATTTTATTTGAAAAGTAATCATTCTATAGGGAAGAAAATATTGTGGAAAAAGAAGAAATTGATTGTTACAAGCAATTTCTTCTTTTTCCACAATGTTTTCTTGAGTATAAAATCACAGGAACGTAAAATCCCGTATTTGAACGGGAAAGGGTTAAACTGAAAATCAACCAAATTTTGAAGCAATGATCCTCAGGTGACTCTTTGTCAGATTCCTTTATATAATTTTGATTGGTTGAAAAACGTGACTTTTATTGTTGTGGCTTATGTCCATATATGGTATACAGTGAAACTTTTGTTAATATCTTTCATTCTGACTTAGTAAATGAATTTTACATATCTCGACTTGAATTTTTTAAAAACAATGAAAAGTTTTAAATGCTTATCTAAAACTATTTCAAAGAATTCATTGACTAGATTTATTTGCCATAGATGGCATAGATGATCCAGTTTATATTGAATTTCTCAAGACACCCTTTGCTCAATCAGAACATTCAGGCCTGTGGCGCTCAAGTGCCTTGAGTTGTTCTTACTGGGTAGAAAATATTGTGAGAAATGAAGAACTGCTTTTAGTAAGAGATTTGTTCATTTTCAACTATGTTTTTGAAAGCTGTATTCTTGATGGGGGAAAAGTACTGGACTGTGTGGGAATGGGTTAGTGCAATGCATGACCTTGTACCAAGCATAGATCAGATCTCACAGATGCGCAGACTGGATATTTCATGTGTAGACTTATTTGTTATCAACACAATGAGGCTTTTTTGAGCCTCTAAAGAAAAGCAATAGGGAAAACAATTCGAAAATAAAGCAATTGCTTACATCAAGAAATTTGATTTTCTTCATTTTCTACAATGTCTTCTACCCAGAGTGTTACAAAAACCTAAAATTTCTTAAACTTTAACCCTTGTCATGCTGAACCCGGAAAATTCCGGTTTTGGCTGGAGGTGTAGGCTAAGATCAGACTGCACTTATGTGCAGGCTGATCTTATTCTACACCACCTGCTCGTACTTTTCCTGCCAGAATAATTTATGAAGTTGATTTCCAAAAGAAATATTGATTTTTGAACAACAAGTTCTATCAGTGCTTTCAGCCCTCTGATTTGACAGCATTTCAGTAAGGTAATTTATACAGCATGACAAGGGTTAAATTGTTGGGTGCAATTCCTTTCATTTTGGATTAGTCTGAAATTTTGTTGTGTGGGAATTGCTTAAAAGGAATAAAAAGTTAACTGACAAATCAACTAATTATCTAGTGTAGTTATTTGTTAACTATATATTCACTTTTGCTCTCTAATAGAATTGGATTGCTTGCCACTCCCAACAGGGAGTTCCAGTTCCAAAATTAACCCATTCCCACACAACGAAATTTCTGACTGGTCCAAATTGAAAGAAGTTGCAGACTACAATTTCAAGTTGATGGATTTTAATGATTTTTTTTTGTCTTTTTGGATAGAAAACATTTTGGATAATAAAGAAATTGCTTTAAACAAGCAATTCCTTCATTCTCCACAATGTTTTTACAGAGCTTTTTTCTTGGGGCGTAAAAAGGAGGAATTGTGTGGGAATGGATTAAATGGCGTTATTTTGAAAAAATTATGGTCATTAACATGTAACAAAAAGTAAAATAGTTGGTTGGAGACCTAAACATCATAACTACAGCTTAAATAAGCTGTTGTTGCAAGATATAAGTTGCCAAGCCAACAAAAATGCTTTGAATAAAAGTTTGCAAATGTTAGAGCTCAAGGTTCACTTCTGGTGTCAATGAATGATTTGATTAGTTGATTGATACTTTGATTGACCACCGTGATCCATCAATTGGTCCCCAGGGAGCACGGTATTCCTAAAAGATGGCCTTTCAATGTTTTTGTCTTTTATCAAAAATTGGAGATTCAAAGTCCATTTGCAAAACAAAACTAAATAAAGCTAGGTACTCAGCCCTTGGTTACAGCTCAGAGTGTACAATGCTGTGCTTTTGTCAGTAGATTGTTTTCTATCTGATATGTTTTTAGCTCACCTGAGCAAAACATGCTCAAGGTGAGCTATTGTGATCGGTAATTGTCCAGCATCCGTCTGTCCTTCTGTCCGTCCATAAACAATTTTTAAAGATTCTTCTCCTCCTAAACCATAAGGTCTAGAGCTTTGATATTTGGTACATATCATCACCTTTTGACCCTCTACCAAAATACGTCAAGGAATTACTGTACTCTTAAAATTAACCTTTACTGTGCAATTCCTGATTTTACAAAGGAAATCTTTAAAAATCTTCTCCTCCTAAACCATCCCTCTACCAATATACTTCAAAGAATTATTGTACTCTGAAAATTAGCCCTTTTCTGTGCTATCCCTGATTTTACTAAGAAAAAAGAAGGAAATCTTTGAAAATCTTCTTCTCCCAAACAATTAGGCCTAGAGCTTTGATATTTGGTACATATCATCAACTATTCACCCTATACCAAAATACTTCAAAGAGTTACTGTATTCTGAAAATTAGCCCTTTTCTGTGCAATCCCTGATTTTACAAAGGAATAAAGAAGGAAAACTTTGAAAACTTTCTTCTCCAAAACGCTTTGGCCTAGAGCTTTGATATTTGGCCATTGACCCTGTACTAAAATACTTCAAAGAATTACTGTATACTGAAAATTAGCCCTTTTCTGTGCTATCCCTGATTTTACAAATGAATAAAGAAGGAAATCTTTGAAAAGGCTTTGATATTTGGTACATATCATCAACTATTGACCCTCTACCAAATTACTTCAAAGAATTACTGTATACTGAAAATTGGCCCTTTTCTGTGCGATCCCTTATTTTAGTTAGGAATAAATAATGATATACCGTATTTGAAAACCTTCTTCTCCTTAACCATTAGACACAATGCTTTTGTACTCAGTATGTATTTATGTCTATACTTCAAAGCATTACCATATTCAGGAAATTAGTGCTACATGTTGGGATCATGAATATACCTAGGATTAAAAGAGAAATCCATAAACATATTCTCCAAAATAATTAGACAGAGGGCTTTGCTATTTTGTTTATGATCCCATCATACTCAGGGGAGCAATTTAGGACCATCATGGTCCTCTTGTTTTCTAAAATTATTATTTAGGCTCCACCCACTCTGTACTATATCCCAGAATTCATCACAAAAGACGAGGAAGAGTATTTGTTAAGACAGGTGTATGCAGCCCCTAAACCAAAATGGACACAATTGTCAAAGAGGAGGCTTCAAAACTGGGGTAGGTAGAGTATAAGATAGAAAGTGCCATATAAATGTGGTATGTTGTATCTAAATGATGATTAAACATCAATGGATAAAGAAATTCTAGACAGAAATAAATTGCAGGAATCCTGCTGTCTATCAGAATTTGACTGACCAATCAGATCATTCATCTACACCAGAAATGAACCTTGAACTGTGACATTTATGTTAAGCATTTTATTGGTTTAGCAACTTAACCCTTGCCATGCTGAACCTGGAATATTCCTGCTTTCGCAGGAGGTATAGACAAAGATCAGCCTGCACATATGTGAAATCTGATCCTAGTCCACACCACCTGCTCGTCCCTTTAAAGCCATAGATTTTTTTAAGATCAATTTTCAAAATAGATATTGAGTAGTAACTGATTTTTCCTGTGCTTTCAGTCCTTTGATTTTAATGTAATTCTTTGGGGGATTTTTAATTCAGCATGACAAGGGTTAAACATCATAGCTACAGCTTATTCAAGCTGTAGTTAAAATATTTAGTTTGACAAACAACTATTTGCCTATGATTTTATGTCCACGATTGACGAAATCTACGATATAATGTCACACTCACACACAGACGGAGTGAACCCTTTTCTGTTCAATCCCTGGTTTTCATGATCCTGTGATCTTATAATTGAGAAAAAATTGTAGAAAAAGAAGAAATTGCTTGTAACAAGCAATTTCTTCTTTTTCTACAATATTTTCTACCCTGCTGAAATGTTATTATTCAAATTAAATCCCCCACCGTCATAGCGCAGTCGGTAGTGCACCAGACTCCTTATCTTCTATTATGGGATGCAATCCCAGCGGCGGCACATATCCTTTCCGACATTTGTCTCTCACCAATGGGCGGATAATTGTAAACCTAAGTGGGATAGCAGCTGGAGGCTAGGAAAGGATGTAGTGGTAGTACTGGTGTGAGAAAAACCATGTATCAATTGTTAGGTGCTCCAGCCACCGCGATATGAATGAAATACTGTTAAAATTGGCATTAAATCCCAATCAATCAATCAATTTCACCCACTTTAAAGGTAGGTATCGATGTTTTTCTCATGTCACAGATTTTAATTATTTTTATTTCCTCTCGTATACTATTTGAATACAATATGCCGAAAAGTAGTTTTGCAAAAATCTGAGGTCGCTTATCAGAAAAAAGCAGGGTATTTCCTTAATAGCCAACGTAGGTTATTTATCTATTTTAGATTAATCCGAGACCGTTGCGAATAATATATGATCATTCACGTGGTGCAAATAACCGTTGGAACCTTGAATTAAGTTTAAATTACATCACACCAACGTCATCGTTACGTCATCAGGAGGATTTATGTTCGCTAGCCGGTCTTTAATTCTGTAAAGTTCAGTCCAAAACTGTCGTAAGCGTTATTACGAATAAAAACACTTACCGTATTTTTGCGCTAACCATTTCATGTGACATGAATTAGGACGTTGGCTGTTCCGCTAGTAAATTTGTTACCTTCAGTTGACTTTGGGTCGTATGTAAATGAGGTCATTCGATGTCGACAGCTAAATTCCGTGATATCTAAAAATAACTTGGAATTCCGCTGAACCTTTCAGATATAACCATAAAAAGCCACTTTGGGCCTATTAGATTACAGCCAAGACAATACCTGACTCAACTTTAAGTATTAAATGTTCGTTTGAATGTATTATTCGGCACTTAGTATTTTTTTCTTATCTAGGTTTCGGAAACATCAATACCTCCCTTTAAACTTAAGTCTGCAAAACCCTTGAATTTGGACACCAGGAAAGGGTTAAATCTTTTTGCAAGTCTCCGATTACATAGTGGAGGCATAAAAAGAATACAAATACATGCAGGTAATGAAAGAGGATTTTTTCTTTTTCTTAACAAAGCTACTTACATGTAATTTTTTGAAAAAGGTTAAAAACACAAAAGATGACTTAACCCATTCCCTCACAATGATGCTTTTTTGATGCCTTTTTTGAAAAACAATTGGTAAAACATTATGTTAAATGAAGAAATTGCTTGTAACAGGCAATTTCTTCATTTTACACAATGTTTTCTACCCAGAAAATTGAAAAAATCTAAGAAATTTCAAAAACTTTAAATTGTCGTCTGCAACTCCTTTCAATTTGGATCATTTGGAACATTTTGCCATCTAGTTAAGGGTTTAATCTGATTTAATCTTATTATATTTCTTCTCATATTCAATATTTTATATTTCCCTTTAACCAGGAGGACTACCTCATCCAAAAGGAATGCTTGCTGAAGATCTGCCAAATGTAAGTTGTACTCAGTAGTTGACCAACCATGGCTGCCAATCAAATATCTAATTGATCAATCAAATCATTCATGTAGAACATAATTGAGTTTTGTACTACGACATTTGCCACCATTGTATGTTTACCTCTTTTGTTGGTTTGGCGACTATAATGTCGTAACTACAGCTTTCTATTTTTTTGTTGCTTTCTACTGGCCATAAATTTTGCAAAATAACTCCATTTAACCCTTTCCTGGTTTTTGAAATTTTAGACTGGTCCAAATTGAAAGAGGATGCAGACGACAATAAAATTTGGATGCAATTCCAAATAGAACCATCCTATGTGGTAGAAAACAATTTTGGAAAAGGAGAAATTGCTGATTATAAGCAATTTCTCCTTTTCCCACAATGTTTTCTCAAGTATAAAACCACAGTGACGTAAAATCCCGGGTTTATCCAGGAAAGGGTTAAAATTGAAGCAGGAATTCCTGACGGATTCAATGGGCGTGGCAAATTGACTAATTGGGCGGGGCCAGCGAATGGTCAGTTAGTTGTAACCGAGACCAGAAATGATGGTTAAACTTGTATTACCTCGCAATCTAACCTTGTTATACACTCTTCAAGAAGGCATTGGAAACCATTGTGGAAAATGCAGAAATTACTTGTGACAAGCAATTTGTTCATTCTCTACCAAACAAACATTTTTAAAATTTTGTTAACTTAGAATAGTCAGTTGCAATTTAGTTGAATTCGGACCAGTGTTAAAGATTTACAAGACTTAAAACTGTTGTCTCTAGCTTCTTTCAATTTTGGCCAATCTAAAAATTTTTTGCCTCATATTGGGTAAATGAGTCATGATAAATCATCTTTGGTGGCAGAAAACCCCAAGTTGGATAAGTGCCTTTAGAAAATTTCCTTGTTTTGCTGCAAAACCCCCAAAAGTCAGTTAGATAGAATTGGTACAGGAATTCCCCACTCCTCCTGCTGTTTCTCAGCCTGTCAAAAAATTATTTTAGGTTCCCTGTGAACTAATTATCAACCCATTCCCAAGCAATGTTTTTTTACCCCCCCCCCCCCCCAAAAAAAAAAAACCCACTTTGATACAAGCAATTTCTTCATTATCCACAGTACATGCATTTATTTCTCAGTAGACCACAATTTTCTAAATTTCCTTAAACTATAGATTGTCATATGAAACTCTTTTGAATTTTGACCAGCCTGAAATTTTGATGTCTTATGTCTTTATTGGTTTAACAGTATTGTGCTTATATTTGGCATAACATTACCTCTTAATAATATGTTGTTCCATTTTATATTTCAGTGGTTACAAATGTACTGTAAAAAGATTGCACAACTTGGTGTATTTGAAGACAAAATACCCAACCATGTATTGGTGAATGAGTATCTCCCTGGTCAAGGTATTATGGTAAGGGGATAACCTTTTTAGCTCACCTGAGCATGAAGTGCTCAAGTGAGCTATTGTGATCACCTTTCGTCCAACATCTGTTCGTCTTCCGTCATGCGTCTTCCGTCAACAATTTCTTTGAATGACATCTCTTCCAAAACCACTGGGCCAATTTGAACCAAATTTGGCAGAAATGTTCCTTAGGTGGTCCCCTTCAAAAATAGTTAAAAGAATTGAAATCCATTAAAAACTCTGGTTGCCATGGTAACAAAAGTGAAATTTCAAAATGATCTTTAAAAATCTTCTCCTCCTGACCCAGAAGGCGAAGATCTTTGATATTTTGCATCAAGTATCAGTTTATTGACCTCTTTCAAAATAGCTAAAATCATGATCCTCGGGCTCCAAGGTAGGAGCCCGGGGGGGGGGGGGTGTTTAGAAAAAAAGAACAATTTTTTAAATGACATCTTCTCCCAAACCACTGGGCCAATTTGAACCGATTCTTGGCCGATTTGAACCAAATTTGGCAGAAATGTTCCTTAGGTTGTACCCTTTAAAAATTATCTTTAAAAATCTTTAAATAAGGCGTAGAGCCTTGATATTTTGCATGAAGCATCAGTATATTGACCTCTTTCAAAATAGCTAAAATTATGATCCTTGGGCTCCAGGGGCAGGCCCGGGGGGTGGGGGTGGGGGGGTGGGGTTGTTTAGAATTAAAGAACAATTTTTTATATGACATCTTCTCCCAAACCACTGGCCAAATTTGAACCGATTCTGGGCAGATTTGAACCAAATTTGGCAGAAATGTTCCTTAGGTGGTACCCTTTAAAAATAGCCTAAGAATTCAAATCCATTGAAAACTCTGGTTACCATGGTAACAAAAAGAGAAATTTTAAAATAATCTTTAAAAATCTTCTCCTCCTGATCCAGACGGCGAGAGCCTGATATTTTGCATGAAGTATCAGTATATTGACCTCTTTCAAAATGGCTAAAATCATGATCCTTGGGTCCCCAAGGGCGGAGCCCCAGGGGGGGGGGTGTTATATAGAAATCAAGAACATTTTTTCAAATGATATCTCCTCGCAAACCACTGGGTTGATTTGAATCAAATTCGGCAGAAATGTTCCTTAGGTGGTCCCCTTCAAAAATAGTATTAAAAAAAAAATTGAAATCCATTAAAAACTCTGGTTGCCATGGTAACAAAAGTGAAATTTCAAAATAATCTTTAAAAATATTCTTTTCCTGACCCAGAAGGCGAGAGCCTTGATATTTTGCATGAAGTATCAGTATATTGACCTCTTTCAAAATGGCTTTAATCATGATCCTTGGGTCCACCAAGGGCAGAGTCCCAGGGGGGGGGGGGGGTTATATAGAAATCAAGAACATGTTTTCATATGACATCTCCTCCTAAACCACTGGGCTGATTTGAACCAAATTTGGCAGAAATGTTCTTTAGGTGGTCCCCTTCAAAAATAGTTAAAAGAATTGAAATCCATTAAAAACTCTGGTTGCAAAAGTGAAATTTCAAAATAATCTTTAAAAATCTTCTTCTCCTGACGCAGAAGGCGAAGATCCTTGATATTTTGCATGAAGTATCAGAATATTGACCTCTTTCAAAATAGCTAAATTTATGATCCTCGGGCTCCAGGGGCGGAGCCCATGGGGGGGGGATATTTAGAAATAAAGAACAATTTTTTAAATGACATCTTCTCCCAAACCACTGGGCCGATTTGAACCAAATTTGGCAGAAATGTGCCTTAGGTGGTCCCCTTTAAAAATAGCTTTAAGAATTGAAATCCATTAAAAACTCTGGTTACCATGGTAACAAAAGTGAAATTTCAAAATAATGTTTAAAAATATTCTTTTCCTGACCCAGAAGGCGAGAGCCTTGATATTTTGCATGAAGTATCAGTATATTGACCTCTTTCAAAATGGCTTTAATCATGATCCTTGGGTCCACCAAGGGCAGAGTCCCAGGGGGGGGGGGGGGGGGTTATATAGAAATCAAGAACATGTTTTCATATGACATCTCCTCCTAAACCACTGGGCTGATTTGAACCAAATTTGGCAGAAATGTTCTTTAGGTGGTCCCCTTCAAAAATAGTTAAAAGAATTGAAATCCATTAAAAACTCTGGTTGCAAAAGTGAAATTTCAAAATAATCTTTAAAAATCTTCTTCTCCTGACGCAGAAGGCGAAGATCCTTGATATTTTGCATGAAGTATCAGAATATTGACCTCTTTCAAAATAGCTAAATTTATGATCCTCGGGCTCCAGGGGCGGAGCCCATGGGGGGGGGGGATATTTAGAAATAAAGAACAATTTTTTAAATGACATCTTCTCCCAAACCACTGGGCCGATTTGAACCAAATTTGGCAGAAATGTGCCTTAGGTGGTCCCCTTTAAAAATAGCTTTAAGAATTGAAATCCATTAAAAACTCTGGTTACCATGGTAACAAAAGTGAAATTTCAAAATAATGTTTAAAAATCTTCTTTTCCTAACCCAGAAGGCGAGAGCCTTGATATTTTGCATGAAGTATCAGTATATTGATCCCCTTTCAAAATGGCTAAAATCATGATCCTTGGGTCCCCAAGGGCGGAGCCCCAGGGGGGGGGGGGGTGTTATATAGAAATCAAGAACATGTTTTCAAATGACATCTCCTCCCAAACCACTGGGCCAATTTGAACCAAATTTGGCAGAAATGTTCTTTAGGTGGTCCCCTTCAAAAAAAGGTAAAAAAATTGAAATCCGTTAAAAACTCTGGTTGCCATGGTAACAAAAGTGAAATTTCAAAATAATCTTTAAAAATCTTCTTCTCCTGACCCAAAAAGCAAAGATCCTTGATATTTTGCATGAAGTATCAGTATATTGACCTCTTTCAATAGCTAAAATCATGATCCTTCGTGTCTCTAGGGGTGGAGCTGGAGGGGGGGGGGGTTATAGGCATGAAGCATCAGTTCACAGACTTCTTTTTTATTTCTGTAATTATAACCCATGGATCCAGAGGTAGCAAAAGTTTTTTCCTTCTTTCAAATCAACACTTAAGCTTTGTAACTTAGACTTTTGGATCCCCAGGTTCATAGTCTTTATATGTAAGTGTGGCCCACTTATATCATAATCCTAACCTTAACATGAAATTAGATTGTTGAAAGACAAAGAGCCTTTATCTCAGGTGAGCGCCCCAGGGCCAACGGCCCTCTTGTTTATATTCTGGTTGACTAATGACCTAGGGATCACATGTTCCAATTCAATTGTCTTCAAGGTGAGTTCATGGGGAGGGGACCTAGTAGTAAGTTCCAATATATCCAGTTAACCAAGTACGACTTCATTTTTAGCTTGGCTGTTTTCTGAGAAAACCTGAGGTATTGTCATCACATGGGCGTCATGTGTGTCGGCATTGGCATTAGTGTGACAAACTTTAACCTTGGTCATGTCTCTGTTGTTATTGAAGATGAAACTTGGCATGTGTATTGACTATCACAAGAGCTATCTAGACTATCAAGGGGGATAACTCTAAAAGTGTTTTTGCAAGAGTTATGCCCCTTTTTTGACTTAGAATTTTTGCATTATCCAGCACCTGCAGCCAAGTGTTGCACCATGAGTAGTGCTCTTGTTAACAAATTCCAACATAACAAAATTTTAGATCGGTCCAAATTCAAAGGAGTTGATTGATTGATTGAAGGGGATTTCATGTTGGCTGGAGTACCTAACAATGGAATCTTGGTCAAAATTCAAAGGAGTTGATTGATTGATTGAATGGGATTTGATGCCACTTTTAAAAGTATTTTAGGCATATTGCATTGGCTAGAGTACCTAACTATGGATTCTTGGTGTTTCTCAAACCAGTACTACCACTACATCCTCTCCTAGCTTCCAGCTGCTATCCCACTTAGGTTTAAGATTATCCATCCTTTGGTGAGAGACAAATGTCAGAAAGGATATGTGCTGCCGTCGGGGATCGAACCCATGACATCCCATTATTGAAGATTAGGAGTGCTACCAACTGCGCTATGAAGGCCGCCCTTGAAGGAGTTGAAGTTGACAAATTGAATTTAAGATATTTTTCAACTTTCAGGGTAAAAAACATTGTTAGAAATTAATTGCTTGTGTATGCAGTTTCTTCATTTTGCACAATGTATTCAAAACATGTTTTTTCCAAGTGGTAAGGATACTGACAAAAATGCTAGGGTCTTTCTCAAGATCAAAGTCAAGCTGGTTTTTATGAAAAATTGCAGCCGACAGGACAATTTTGTTTCACAAGCACAACTTGCTCCAGATATTTGTTTAACCAGCTACCACACAGTCCCGCATTTTTACGCGACAAAGGTATGAAAAAATGGAAAACATAATTAGAAGACAATACACTGCCTGTAATAATCAGTTTCTTCTTTTCTCACTATTTCATTTACTCATATGATAATATGGCCCTTAGTTTTCAGTTCAAACTAACTTTTTTTTGTTGTCTGTATCTTCCCTCAATTTGTTGTTTGGGAATGGGCTAATTTATTTCTTTTTGAATGTGACAAATCCTAAATCGGCATGTGCATAACATTTCTAACAAATACATGTATGAACAAGGTAAAGAATCAGATCAGCCTGTGCAGTGGTAAAAACCGTTCAGAGTCTTTACTATGCCTTCTGTTTTGTAGATGCAAATTAAAAAACTTCTTTAACCAATTATCAGAAAACACAATTTTAGACTTGTTCAAATTGAAAGAAGTTGCACATGACAATTTATTGCAAATGGAATTTTAATTATCTTTGTTTTTTGGGCAAGAAAACATTTTAGAAAATGAAGAATTTGCTTGTTACAAGCAATTTCTTCATTATAACAATGTTTTCCCTATCGATTTTCTTGAGGAACATCAAAAAGCGGGATTGTGTAGGAATGAGTTAACCTATTTCCAAATGACATAATTTTAGACTTATCCAAATTGAAAGAAATAGCAGATGACAATTGAGGTTGATGAAATTTTAAAAATCTATATCTTTTGGAAAGAAAACATTCACTGTAATTGATAATGAAGAAATTGCTTGTAACAATTAATTGTTAAACGATAAGCTAATACATGTATACCACATGTACTGATTAGCTGTCAAGGCCATTTAGTGTGTGCTTGATGCACATGAAATTGTTGGCATTGCCCTGAACAGACTTAAATTATTTCTTTTAGCCCCATACAGATGGTCCGCTGTATTATCCTACTGTTTCCACTATAAGTCTTGGATCTCATACGCTGCTTGACTTCTACAGACCCATTACAGAAGATGGTTTAGATGGTAATGAAAGTGTAAGCTAAGAATTCTTTTTATTGAACCTAGTTAACCCATTACCAGATAACAAAATTCGAGAATGGTCCAAATTTAGAGAAGTTGCAAATGACAATTTGTAGTTGATGGAATTAAAGAAAAAATGTGTGTCTATTGGGGAAGAAGATAAAGAAGATATTTTCTTGTAGCAAGGGCTTTCATTTTCAACAAGAAATGTTCTCAGAAGGTACAAAATAAAATTCAACCAAATTTCATAGAAATCATCCTGGGGTTGCCCTGACTGGTCCGAATTAAAAGAAGCTGTAGATGACAATTTAATGTTGTTGAAATTTTAGAAATCTCCGTTTTTTGGGATAGAAAACATTGTGAATTATGAAGAAATTGCTTGTAACAAGCAATTTCTTCATTTTCAACAATGTTTTCTAAAGCCATTTTCTTAAGGAGTGTAAAACGGAGGGATTGAGTGGGAAAGGGTTAAAGATTTTTGATTAGATTAAACCTATTCCTACGCTATGATGCTTTTTGACACCCCACAAGAAAAACAATTAGGAAAAGCAGACAAGCAATTTCTTCATTTTCAACATTTTTTTCTTTCCAGAAAGTTGACAGAATCTAAAATTTTATAAAGTTTAAATTTTTGTCTGCAACTTCTTTGAAATTTGACCATTCGAAAATATTATCAGGTGATAATGGGTTAATTGGCATGGCCAGTTTCCATATATGGCAAAAGCTTTGAAACTGTTCTACTTAGAAACCAGCAGATGGATTTCAATTGGTGAGTGGGTTGGGGGATGTTAATTTGCTATATAAGCTTTGAAAATCATTTTGAGAAATCTGTAGATAGATTTCAACTAGATTTCACAGGCATGATTCTTTTGTGACTCTTAAGCAGATCATTTAAAGAATTGAATGAAAAAAATGGCTTTAATAATGCAGTAATAACCTAATTTCATTTAACACAAGAAATAAAATGTACTGCTTTAAGTGAAAAGTGATTGCACATTGAAAATGAGATATTGGGTGTATGAAATGATGAATAAACTAGAGCTGTCTCCCTCAAGGGCTGACGAGAATACCCCCCACACCGCTAAAAAGGCTATTCTATGAAGGAGTGGAATTTGAAGGGGCATTTTATGACCCCTTTTTAAGTATGAGTGGAAAAGTAGCAATTGTGTATGTAATTATGTTTTCAGCTTCTCCCCCCCGTCTCCCCCCCCCCCCCCCCGCCGATCGCGTCTTTCTTTTGCAAGTCTCACTCTCCAACATTTCTGACCCTTGAAAGCTATGTACCAAGTATTAGAGAGGACGGAATTGTTCAGTTAATTGTTAATTGTAAATGACTTACAGCGTTTTGATGTCAAACATGTATATATACAAGATGATGTTACTTACCAAATTTGGTAATCCCCTTATGGTTACTGAGTTTTGCAATTTTAAATTTTGACTACCTCCCCCCCATTAAAAAGTTCAAAATGGCATAACTCTGAAACTAACGACTGGATCAAGATGAAAATTGCAGGTGCACAACTTCATATGATAGGAAACAACCTGATAAAATTTCAGCAAAATTGGTCAAAAAATGTGGGAGGAGAAGAGGACACAAAATTATGTCCACGGACGGACGGACAGACGGACGGACAGACGGACGGACGGACAACCTGATTCCAGTATACCCCCCAATAACTTTGTTGTGGGGGGTTTAATAAATAGATTTATATTGGAAAAGGAGAAAATGCTGGTGAATTATCAGTGAAGAAAAATCAATCTAACTTTGTACATGGTTGGAATGCGGATTTTGTTTAACCCTTTCCCTTTCAATCCCTGATTTTTACGTCCCTGTGATATTATACTTGAGAAAACATTGTGGAAAAAGAAGAAATAAGTGTGAGGTAAAATTTGTTTGAAAAATAACAAGGATTCATAATTTAAAAATAAAGCGAACAAATTAACAAGAGTTATGGTTCCTATGCATTGCACTTTTTCTTGATAAAAACTACAGAATCATACAATTCCATACTAATAATAGCAATAGTTAAGGAGATGTGATTCATGTAAATCATTAGTCAATCAACAGGCAACAACTCCCAAATTCAGAATGTATGAGTTTTTGATCAGATCTATTCCACCCATCTCATTTTATATACATTGCTTTCATATGTTTACCCTTGTCATTCTGATTAAAATCCTTATTCAGAAATGCATTAAAATCAAAGGAATGGTGGCACTGCAGGTCTGCTCGTCATGGTTGATATTTAGTTAGGAAATCGATACTATGGAAAATTCTAGCTTAAAGAGGACAAACAGGTGGTGTAGACTAAGATCAGACTGCACATACATGCAAAAGCAGAAATATTCTGGGATCAGCATGACAAGGGTTAAAAGATATGCTGCTGTCAAAATTTTAGTTTAAAAAAAAAAATAAAAAAAAAATATGGACAATGACTTTAAAACTTAGGCAGGCAACATTGGTCCTGTGTAGCAGTCTTTTCCTTGATAATATCTATCTGTCCACAAAGTTTCCCATTTGTAGAACAATTATAATTTTGGATATATCCTGTTGACAAAATTTATGTCTAACAAACAAGAAAGAGCAATAACCCAAAATTAAGCAAGATAGAGTTCAATTCTGGCATATGGAAGAATGTATAAATCCAATAAGTACAACTTTGTTATGCCAAGTTTAAAGTCAATCTAACTTAACCCTTTTCTGTACAATCCCTGATTTTTAAGTTCCCTTGATATTATTCTAACTTAACCCTTTTCTGTACAATCCCTGATTTTTAAGTTCCCTTGATATTGTTCTCAAGAAAACATTGTGGAATAAGAAGAAATATTTTCTATCATATAGGATAGTTACCTCCTGAATTGTACTAACTGTATAATGTCATCTACTACTCCATTGAATTTGAATAAGTAAAAAATTTTGGAAATGTAATGGGCTAAGATGAAAAAGTGATCTCTGGATAGAGAATAGATATGGACAGATGTTGATAAATGGACAGGAAATAGTTAATTTGAATTTTTTATTTGTAGGTTGATAATGGAAGCTCCCCTACAGGACTAGATGACAGGTACATATGCAGTATGCTGTTACAACCTCGTAGCCTTATTCTTGTGCAAGACGACATGTATAAAACAAATCTACATGGAATCTCAGAAGTGACATCTGATACTGTGTCTGATAATATTGTGAATTTAGATCAATGTGCCGGAGTTAGACTTGGTGATCAAATAGAACGGACAACAAGGGTGTCTTTGACAATAAGATATGTTCCTAAATTATTAAAAGCAAAGTTGTTGCTTGGTAGAAGAAAATAACATGAGTAAAATGGAACAAAATCTGTACTATCATAACGTCATTACTTTTATTTATTAATTTTTTGTTTGTAATCATTTGAATCTACAGTACCTACAAAATGACTTGAGACAGCAATGGAATATACTAAGTCTGAAATAGAAGTAACAGTGTGTTGTATGTAATATGTAAAGAGTTTATAAGTTCAGTAGGTACAGAAGTCTTGATAATTGATAGATCGCTGTAACTACAGCTACTGAAGACAAGGCTGTGCAGACTCTAAGACTTTAGGGAAAAGTGACTTTTCCATAGTCTGAGAAATGGGAGTTTTTCAATTAGGGAGAATTGATGAGACTTTCAGGAGAAGTGGATCACCTTAACCCTTTCCTGTTTTTTTAAATTTTAGACTGGTCCAAATTGAAAGTTTTTCAGACAACAATTTAAAGTCCAACTTAATTGATATATAATCATTCAAAATGGTAGAAAATATTGTGGAAAAAGAAGAAATTGCTTGTCACAAGCAATTTCTTCTTTTTCCACAATGTTTTCTCAATCATAAAATCACAGGGACGTAAAAACCAGGGATTAACCAGGAAAGGGTTAAATAACAAGTTTTGTGCGTATTCCTTATTTCTATTGGAAAATAAAAATAGCTTTACAACCAAGTAGAACCATATTTTGTATTGTATTGTTTACAATTTATATATAAAAGTACTGCTAATCTTTTAATCTGTTAGCCCTTATTACAGAGATCTTCTAAAAGTATTGTGGGAAAAGGATAAATTGCTTGCAACAAGCACAAATTTTCCATTTTAACATTTAAATTCTTCAATGCGTCAAAAAGCAAAATTGCGTTATTATGGGTTAAAGTATGTCAACTTCACCTGTTCATATCAGAAATTGAATACAAAGCTTGTAATTACTAGATTGAAAAGTTTTCATTCTGACTGAGTTGCAGTTATTGTAAGACAAAGGTAAAGATAACGGCCGAGTACACAAATCACAGACTCTGTAGAGGTTTAAATTTTGAACTATGTTTATACGGGATAATTTGCTCCAGTTTTTGGATTACATGTCATTGAATGGATAAATAATTACCAAAACAAGATAAGTGAAATTTAATTTCTGGAAAGAAAACTAACAATGTAACCTATGAAAAGTTCGTAGAAGCCTTAAATTGTTTGTTCTAGTTTTTATACGCCCGTCGAAGACGGGACGTATTATGAGATAACCTGTGGTGTCCAGTCGTCCGGGCGTCCAGTTGTCCAGTCATCCGGGCGTCCGGGCAGTGTCCACTTCTTTGTCCGGAGCATAACTCGGTCACCGTAAGTCCGATTGACTTTAAACTTGGCAGTTATATTCTTCTTATCAATACGGAGTGCAGTGTCCAATAACGATAACTCAACTTGGCCTATTTTTTGAGTTATTGCCCTTTGTTGTTTTTCATACTTGAATCTTGTCCGGAGTATATCTCTAAAAGTATTATAGCTAGGATCATGAAACTTCATGGTTGTATAGATCTCACCAAGGGGGAGTGCAGTGCACAAGAACCATAACTCTACCTAGCCTATTTTTTGAGTTATTGCCCTTTGTTGTTTTTCATACTTGAATCTTGTCCGGAGTATATCTCTAAAAGTATTAAAGCTAGGATCATGAAACTTAATGGGTGTATAGATCTCACCAAGGGGTAGTGCAGTGCACAAGAACCATAACTCTACCTGGTCTATTTTTTGAGTTATTGCCCTTTGTTGTTTTTAGCTCACCTGAGCACAAAGTGCGAGGTGAGCTATTGTGATCGGTCGTTGTCCGTCGTCCGTCCGTCCGTCTGTCCGTCTGTCCGTCTGTCCGTCCGTCCACCATTTCTTTAAAAATCTTCTCCTCCTAAACCAGTAGGCCAATCAAGCTGAAACTTTGCAGGGATGTTCCTTGGGTGAAGTTCTACAAAAGTTGTTAAAAGAATTTAATTCCGTCAAAAACTCTGGTTGCCGCGGCATGTGAAAATGGGAATCTTTAGTAAATCTGTAAAAATCTTCAAAAATTTTCTCCTCCTCAACCATTAGGCCAATCAAGCTGAAACTTTGCAGAGATGTTCTTTGGGTGAAGTTCTACAAAAGTTGTTAAAAGAATTAAATTCCTTCAAAAACTTTGGTTGCCGCGGCATGTGAAAATGGGAATCTTAAATAAATCTGTAAAAATCTTTAAAAATCTTCTCCTCCTAAATCAGTAGGCCAATCAAGCTGAAACTTTGCAGGGATGTTCCTTGGGTGAAGTTCTACAAAAGTTGTTAAAAGAATTTAATTCCGTCCAAAACTTTGGTTGCCGCGGCATGTGAAAATGGGTATCTTTAATAAATCTGTAAAAATCTTTAAAAATCTTCTCCTCCTAAACCAGTAGGCCAATCAAGCTGAACTTTTGCAGATATGTTCCTTGGGTGAAGTTCTACAAAAGTTGTTAAAAGAAATTAATTCCGTCAAAAACTTTGGTTGCCGCGGCATGTGAAAATGGGAATCTTAAGTAATTCTGTAAAAATCTTTAAAAATTTTCTCCTCCTAAACAAGTAGGCCAATCAAGCTAGAACTTAGCAGGGATGTTTCTCGGGTGAAGTTCTACAAAAGTTGTGAAAAGAATTTAATTCTGTCAAAAACTCTTGTTGCTGCGGCATGTGAAAATGGGAATCTTTAGTAAATCTGTAAAAATCTTTAAAAATTTTCTCCTCCTCAACCATTGGGCCAATCAATCTAAAACTTTGCAGGGATGTTTTTTAGGTGAAGCTCTTCAAAAGTTGTTAAAAGAATTTCATTCCGTGAACTCTTGTAACTGCGGCATATGAAAATGGGAAATTTTAGAAAATCTTTGTTGTCTTTTTTTTTAACAGACTACAAGGCCAAAGGCATTTATATTTTATATAGAGCTTAATCATATTGTTCTCAACCAAGTTTTTTTTAAATATTTAATCTCTGGGGTCAAAAATTGCCCCGCCCCTGAGGTCCGAAGTTTGGAAAAATGCTTAATTAGAGCAATTTCAAAAGACTACTCCTCTTAAATATTAGGGCTAGGATATTCATATTTGGTATGGCGCATAACTAGATGGTTTTGTACCATATCACTAAAAGTTGTCTTCTTCAGGTCAAAAAAAGCTCTGCACTAGGGGTCCAAAAATTGGAAAAACGCAAAATTTGAATATGTTAAAAAAAAATCTTCATTTTAAGGAGGAGGGCATTTATATTTTGAGTGTAGCATAGCCTGGCTGCTATCTATCTGTTTTGATCAAATTATGCTTGTAGGTTTATAAACACCCCTTCCCTGGGTGTCCAAAGTTAGTTAAAATGCTCAATTAGACCATGTTCAATAGTCTTTTCCTCCCAATCTAAAAAGTCTAAGGCATTCATATTTTGTATATAGCATATCCAGATGGTTCCCTACCATGTTAGCTAAAATTTTAGCCCTGGGATAATACATGGCACTGCCCCAGAGGTAAATTTTTTTTGAAAACGCCCAATTAGAGCAACATCAAAAGTCTTCTCCTTCTAAAAAATAAGGTGAAGGGCATATATATTTGGTATGTAGCATGACTAAATAATTTTGTACTACGTAACAGGAAAATATGCTCTTAGGATAAAAAATGTCTCTGTTCCTGGGGTTGAAAATTGCGTAAATTGCATTGAAAGAATTCTTCTTCTTAAATATAGGTCTCAGTGCATTTACATTAAAAACAAAGGATAACATTATTGTTATCTACCATGTTTATATCCTTTTGACAAACATGGCCCTTCCAAAGGCATCCAAGGATATGTAAACGCTCAATAAGAGCATGTTCAAATATTTTCCACTCCTCATGTATAAGTTGTAATGCATTCATATTTTGATTTATAGTACATCCAGATTGTTCTCTACCAAGGTTGCTAAAATTACACCCATTGATGTTGCAGACAGTAATTAGAGTTTGATTGAAATCTAAATACAAAGAATTTCAGGTAGAAAACACTGTGAGAAATGGATAAATTGCTTGTCACTCCCTTTCTCACTATGTATTTTTCAAACCTGTTTTCCCTGAGGGTGATAAATTCTTGGATAGTTTGGTAATGGATTAAACTATAAAGCCAAAGGCATTCATTATTATTGTAAAGCATTACTGGATTGTTTTGTACAAAGCCCAAAATCTTATATATCTTTTATTTATTTTGCTCAAGTTGTGTCTTTTTTATACTAAAAAGTACTGTAATTTGGAGATGCCTCAGGTGAGCGATTTAGGACCATCATGGTCCTCTTGTTCATACTTGAATCTTGTCCAGAGTATGTCTCTAAAAGTATAATAGCTAGAATCATGAAATTTCATGGATGGATAGAGCTCACCAAGTGGGAGTGCAGTGCACAAGAACCATAACTCTACCTAGCCTATTTTTTGAGTTATTGCCCTTTGTTGTTTTTCATATTTGAATCTTGTCCGGAGTATATCTCTAAAAGTATAATAGCTAGAATCATGAAACTTCATGGATGGATAGAGCTCACCAAGTAGGAATGCAGGGCACAAGAACCATAACTCTACCTGGCCTATTTTTTGAGTTATTGCCCTTTGTTGTTTTTCATACTTGAATCTTGTCCGGAGTATATCTCTAAAAGTATAATAGCTATAATCATGAAACTTCATGGATGTATAGAGCTAACCAAGTGGAAGTGCAGTGTACAAAAACCATAACTCTACCTGGCCTATTTTTTGAGTTATTGCCCTTTGTTGTTTTTCATACTTGAATCTTGTCCGGAGTATATCTCTAAAAGTATAATAGCTAGGATCATGAAACTTAATGGATGTATAGATCTCACCAGGGGGGGTGCAGTGCACAAGAACCATAACTCTACCTGGCCTATTTTTTGAGTTATTGCCCTTTGTTGTTTTTCATACTTGAATCTTGTCCAGAGTTTATCTCTAAAAGTATAATAGCTAGAAACATGAAACTTCATGGATGGATAGAGCTCACCAAGTAGGAATGCAGGGCACAAGAACCATAACTCTACCTGGCCTATTTTTGAGTAATTGCCCTTTGTTGTTTTTCATACTAGAATCTTGTCCAGAGTATATCTCTAAAAGTATAATAGCTAGAATCATGAAACTTCATGGATGGATAGAGCTCACCAAATAGGAATGCAGGGCCGAAGAACCATAACTCTACCTGGCCTATTTTTTGAGTAATTGCCCTTTGTTGTTTTTCATACTAGAATCTTGTCCGAAGTATATCTCTAAAAGTATAATAGCTAGAATCATGAAACTTCATGGATGGATAGAGCTCACCAAGTAGGAGTGCAGTGTAAAGAACCATAACTCTACCTAGCCTATTTTTTGAGTTATTGCCCTTTGTTGTTTTTCATACTTTGTTTGACAAAAAATATTCATTCAAAATAACCTCAGTTCTATTCAAACCCCCAGTTAATATTAAGCAGTGTGACGGGCGTACCTTGTGACAATTTGGCACCTTGTTGTACATTTGTTAAAGTTTATAACTAGAATTGAAGAATTTGATTGAAAATATTTTTTTCTCTTTGTAGTTTTACAGGAAATTCAGTTTTCATCACCAAGATTTTATTCTTTTTATTGAAGAATTTTGAACTCCAGTAGATTATATGGCGTTCGTAATACCATGTGCAATTATTCTCACTGCCTGGAAGTATGCAACAAATCTCGTGGATTGGTGTTCCACAGAAATAATTGAATCTTCAGAAGGGAAAGGGTTTGATATCCAAAATTTCTTGCCAAGGGTATGCAAGGGCTTGCAACCATCTAATCAGCGGAGATGTGAATGAATCAAGCATGTCACCTATCGATATACGCTTGATTTACAATCAAAGGGCTTCCTAACAGCAGTTGTATAATTGATTTACTGTCCCCTAATTTGATAGCCTCTAGGCAAAAAACGACTATCGCCAATCATAATTAGGGGACTTACAGTATTTTCCAGGCGCCTTTAACTTTGCTTTGATCAGCAGCTCAGTCGAAGTTTTATGATTCTAGACGACTTCTTCGTCTGAGTCGCCCTCTCTGCAGAGCCTTAGAAGATATAAAGGTTACAAGCAATTTCTTCATTTTACACAATGTTTTCTACCCAAAAAGTTGAATAAATCTAAATTTTCATAAACTTTAAAATGTCTGCAACTCCTTTCAATTCAGACCAGTCCAAATATTTCTTGTTTGGGAATGGGTTAAACTGCAATATAAGGTCCATTTTAGATAGAAAACATTGTTAGAAAGCTAGAAATTGCTTGTAACAAACTATGTCTGCTTTCCCACAATGATTGGCTTAGATATCATTCATCAGGGTTATAAAAAGATAGAATTGGGTGAAATTTGATGGATCACCGGCAATGCCCACTGACTCTGCCTATTGACTCCTACAGGAAGCTCCACTTTGATATTAACTGTATAATTATGCAAAATTTATGGCCAGTAACATGCAGCAAAAATTAGATGGTTGGTCGGCGGCCTAAATGTAGTAACTACAGCTTATTATTTAAAAAATGCTTCACATCAATGTCTGCATTCAGGGTTCAATTCCAGTTTAAATTAATTATTTGATTTGTCATTTGATTCTTTGATTAACAGCTGTAAATGGTCAATCGTCACATTATTAGTATGTATTATGTTCATTGAAAAACAGGCCATTAATTTGTTATGCCAATAAAAGTACATTTGAACGATATTACATATTAGACTACTTATTTACAACAAACGATAGCATTCTAGTGCCTTTAAATCACAATGGTTTGTCAAATGAAAATCATGTCAATGAAGTTATTAGACCTGCCAAAACATTGTTTAGAGGGGGAGGGATATAGGAGTTGATTTGTTGGTTGATTTGTTGGTCTGTCTGTGTATTTTCAATTGTCTGCTGAATTTTTCAGCAACTGATTCATAGATTTGATTCAAATTTTATGGATAGGCTCAGTATCAAGTGGATATGAGCATATTGTAATTTGGTTGTAGTCCATTTACTTTTAAACAGAGTTATAGCCCTATGATGAAAATTTTTTTCTGTTCATTTTCTCTTCAATTACTGAATGGATTTGACTAAAAATTTACATGTGCACTAGCATCAACCAAAACTGTGTGTGTTCAATTTTGGTTTCAGTCCATTGACTTTTCTTGCAGTTATGGCCTTTTTTCTAAAAAAAAAGGCTCTTTTCAAGTGACAAAATGTTTTTCAGTGACATGGAGCTGGTTGGGGGTATTATTCACAGTGAAACTCTTGTCAAGATACAATTGAAGATAAAATATGTCATGGATTTCTTTATATTTAATAAACTTGGATAAAAAGGTTAGAATGTGAATTTCATCACTCTTGTGCTTTCACTTAAAAAGTTTTTGCTACCAGCAAATGAAAATGATATTATGAAATATCATAATGGAGTAAGACTTAAAGGAAATGACTAGTTTTAAGATTTTGACAAAAAAGCAAACAAAGGTATGACATCAAGCTCTTTATCGTCGATGGTTTTGCAGGTACCAAAGATCTTTTATTAATTGTCTCCTTTTCAGCGTATTAATATCTTTCACTTGTTATTTGTAGGTTTGATTTTAATTTCGACCTTTTTCAAAGAATAGTTGGGCCCTGTCCATGGTTTCCAAGTAACACCATCATATTTCTTTTCTGGAATTTTCCCACCTTTGTAATATTTTCCATTTAAGTTTGATGCATAACACTTATAATACCATCCGGCACCATGAAAGCGTGTGGCACAACTTCCCCCAAACTCCTTCACTACTTTGTCATTATCTACATCTTTCGTAGAGAATTTATGTCCGTGATGCTTTGACAACCCATCACCGGCATCCCCTGTATACCCGTCAATGTTTATTCTGTACCCATTATCCTCATTTTCAACAAGAAAATAATCATATTCAGCGTATTTCTTGTTCTTGTCCCAATCCATTAAGTCTACTCGAAGTTTGTAGTTATCTTGGTTTGTGAGAAAATGTATGTTTTCATTTCCCAGCCAGTGTTCTCCATATAAACCTGAAAGAAATGATATATTTTCAACCCAATTAATCTTTGTCATGCTGAATAAATTCATTTTAAGAATTGTAATAAGGTCAAAGGCACGAAAGTACTGGAAGCACTAGTTGTGGATCAATATTTCTTTTGAAAATTCATCCATTCCCACACATTGAAATTTTAGACCAGTCCAAATTGAAAGAAGTTGCAGACGACAATTTAAAATTGTTGACAGTTTAAAGATATTTGTCTTTTTGGATAGAAAACAGTATGGATAATGAAGAAATTGCTTGTAACAAGCAATTTCTTCATTGTCCACATTGTTTTCCAAAGCTTTTATATTGAGGGGCATTTAAAAGCGTCACTGTGTGGGAATGGTTTAAGCTCATATAAAATTTTGATTTGAATATGACCATTATGTGGCATAGACTAATATCAGACTGAACATTTGTAGTTTGTTGAAATATTTCAGATTGAAGAACAAAAGATGCGACCACTCCCTGAATGAATACATGTATTAAATTGAATTCAAAATGCTCTCAGATTTCATGTTTTGTCAAAACAGGTGGTAGATATGTCTATAGAAGCTTTGAAGTAAAATAGAGTATATATCAAATGATTTTTGGGCCTTCTTTCGAGCAGCATCTTGACCCTTAACCCTTTCCTGTTAAATCCCTGGCTTTTACGTCCCTGTGATTTTATTATTGAGAAAACATTGTAGAAAGGGAATACATTGCTTGTAACAAGCAATTACTTCTTTTAGTTTTTTACAATATTTTCTACCACTCAAATTAAATCCACTTTAAATTTTATCTGCTAAACCTTTTAATTTAGACACATCTAGAAGTATGAAAAACAGGAAAGGGTTAAATGAAGTGGAAAATGAATTAAGTTAAATCTTTATTTTTCAGCCATTGAAATACCCACATTGACAAGTGTACCAATATCCCATGTCTACATGTTTGTCTTAAATTGTTTAAAGCAGTGATTCAAACTGTTAATTGATCTTAATTTTTTTACCAATTTGACAACTTTGCTTGTTGCATTCAGTTCATTTGAATTTGACCTTTGCAATTTGTCAACATGTGACAGCATTATGACAAAGCATAGGAAGCACATGACAAAGCAAACTTTAACGAGACATAAATATACATCAATGTACAATCAATGTACATAAACTGGTAAATTGGTTTGAATAATAGGCTTCAAAGTTCACTCCTAGTGGCACTTTGTTTGTTTGAATGGATTTAACGCCGCTTTTAACAATTTTTCAGTCATATCGCAGCGGGTGGAGCACCTAACAATGGATTCCTGGTATTTCACCAGTACCACTATTACATCTTTTCCTAGCCTCCAGCTTCTTTTCCACCTAGGTACACAATTATCCATCCATTTGTTAGAGATAATTGTCGTAAAGGATATGTGCCAATTGAACCCATGACACCCCATGATTGAAGATTGGGAGTCCGATGCACTACCGACTGCGCTATGGTGGCGTAAGACTCCTTATCAAGGGATCCCGGGTTAGACCAATGATTGTGGCAAATATCCTTTCCGACATTTGTCTCAAACCAATTGGTGGATAATCGTAAACCTCAGTGGAATGAGCAGCTGGAGGCTCAGAAATGATGTGGTAGTGTAGTGCTGATTTGAGAAATACAAGGAATCCATGGTTAGGTGCTCCAGGCTTTGCGAAATACTAAAAAAAAACTGGCGTTAAACCCCATTCAAACAAATCACTCCAAGTCTGATTGAATTGTTTAATTGTTTAACCAATTGTTTAGCTCACCTGAGCACAATGAGTACAACTACCTACATACTCTAAAGAGCTACCATACTCTTTAAAAAAATCCCGTTCTTTGCGACCCCTGATTTAACATAGAAATAAAGGAGGAAATCTATGAAAATCTCCCAAACCATAACACCTAGAGTTTTGATATTTATTTATTCCTATTGACCCTCCGCAAAAAAGACTTCAAAGAATAACCATACTCTGAAAATTAGCCCTGTTTTGCAATCCCTGATTTAGCATAGAAATAACAAAGGAAATATTTGAAAATCATCTTCTCATAAACTGTAAAAGGCATAGAGCCTTGACTTTTGGTATATATCATCACTTTACAAGATGACTTACTCTGAAAATAAGCCCTATGTTTTGTGATCTCAGCTTTATTTAGGAATGAAGAAGGAAATCTTAAAAAAATCTCCAAAACAATAAGGCCTATAACTTTGATATTTTGTTTATATCATTGCTTATTTACCTTCTACTAAAATACTCAACTCTGAAAATTAGCCTATGTTGTGTGATCTTCGATTTGCGCAGGATTAAAGAATTACTATAGAAATCTCCTCAAAATCGATAGGCTTAAAGCTTTTATATTTTGTATATATCATAAAGCCACAAGCCATCATAGTCATGTTAGCAATACAGGACCATCATGGTACTCTTGCTCGATTGACAGCTAAAGATGCCACAAATCATTTGTTAATTAGTCTTCAGCCGCATACCCCCAAATCCTTTCCTATACTCTTTCCACTCTCGGAAGAACTTCATTGTTCCATCTTGCCTGCGCTGTATCACCGTCCAACCACCCTTTCTCATATCACAGAAAGCTTCTATCATACGATCCAAGCCTATTGGATATATCTTGTAAATGCCGTCTTTTTTGTTTCCCCTTTTAAAGTAATCATAACAGTCTGAAAAGAAGACATTGTTAAGTGTTGAAAGTAGCAGCAACAACAAAAATCATGCGTTAGACAAATATTATCAAAGTACAGATCTTAAAAAAGGTTTGCAAAGGTCATCGGGAACCCCTGAATTTGTTGCCTTCTAAAATCCTTTCAAACGACAAAATGCACTTCACGAGCCTTAAAAACAACGAAAAGCAACCGAAAAAATTCTTGTCACGAATCACAAATAAACAATAAGAATGTGCATATTGAAACGGAGAATTGTCCCATTCAATCAATTACTCATTGGCGTTTTTTTAGCTCTACTGGCCGAAGGCCACTAGAGCTATAGCGATGGCTTTTTCCCATCCGGCGTCCATGCGTCCGTCCATCGTCCGTTAAACTTTTCCTTGTTTACGCGATAAAGTACACAGTTTTCATCGGATTCTCTTCAAACTTTCACAGAATGATTGTACCATCATAAGGATCGTTCCTTTCGAAATGGGGTCAGATCCGTCAAGAAACATGGAAAAAGGGGCCTTATGAAAATTTAATTAAAATTTCAATTATAAATCCTCGTTTACGCGATAGAGTCCACAGTTTTCATCGGATTCTCTTCAAACTTTCTCAGAATGATTGTACCATCATAAGGATTGTTCCTTTCGAAAATGGGTCTGATCTGTCAAGAAACATTTGAAAAGTTTTAAAAATTTATCAAAAAAATCCTCGTTAACACTCTAGAGTCCACAGTTTTCATCAGATTATATATAAACTTTCCCAGAATGATTGTACCATCATAAGGATTGTTCCTTTGGGAATTTGGTCAGATCCATCAGGAAACACGGGAAAAGGGGCCTTATGAAAATTTAATGGAAAAATCTTTTAAGCAAAACTCTTTAACACTCTGGAGTCAATAGTTTTCATAGGATTCCCCTCAAACTTTCACATAATGATTGTACTATTATAAGGATTGTTCCTTTCGAAATTTGGTATGATCTGCAAGAAACACAGGAAAAAGGGGCCTTATGAAAATTTTAATCAAAAATTCTCATTAATAATCTAGAGCCAACAATTTTCAACGGATTCTCTTCAAACTTTCACAGAATGATTGTACCATCATAAGGATTCTTCCTTTCGGAATTGGATATGATTCCTCAAGAAACATATGAAAAGGGGCCTTAGTAAAATTTAATTCAAAGATCTTTGTTAACACTCTAGAGTCCACAGTTTTTATCTGATTGACTACAAACTTTCACAGAATGATTGTACCATCATAAGAATTGTTCCTTTCAAAATTTGGTATGATCAGTCAAGGACCACGGGAAAAAGAGGCTCGATAAAAACTTGATTGAAAAAGTCCTCATAAACACAATAGAGTCCATAGTTTTCAACAAATTCTCTTCAAACATACCTAGAATGATTATTACATTAAATGGATTGTTCCTTTCGGAAGTAGGTTTGATCCATCAAGTTTCATGGGAAAAGGGGCCCCATGAAAATTTAATAAAAAAATCTTAGTTGACACATAATGGCCCTAGATTTCACCTGAATGACTTCAAACTTTCACATAATGATTGCACCATCATAAGTATTGTTCCTTTCAAATTGGGTCTGATCCATTGAGAAACATAGGAAAAGGGGCCTTAGGAAAATTCAATTAAAACAATCTTAATTAATGCTTGTAAGTCCACAGATGAGATGGGGTTGTCTTTATACTCAAACAGAATAATTATACTTTTGTAAGAAGAGTTCCCTTTGGAATTTGTTCAGATCCGCCAAGTAACATGGGAAAAGGGGCTATATGAAAATTCAATTAATAAAACACTGTTAACACAATGAAGCCCACAGCTTTGATCAGATTTTGTTGAAACTTTCACAGAATGATTGGAAGGTCATAACTATCATTCTTTTCATAACAGGGTTTGAACTGTCAAGAAACACAGGAAAAGGGGCCTTATGAAAATTTCATTTATAAATCCTTGTTACCAAGTCCAGAGCTTTCATTGGATTTTCTTCAAACATTCACAGAATAATTAGACAATAATAATGATTGTTGATGTTTGCATTAGACCTGATACGTCAAGTATCACAGGAAAAGGAGCATTATGAAATTTAATTTTAAAATCATTGTACCACAATAAAGTCAACAGTTTTCATCAGATTCTGTTAAAACTTTCACAGAATGATTATTCCATCTTGAGGATTCTTTCTTTTCAAACTGGGCGTGATCTGTCTAGTATCATGGGAAAAGGGGCCTTTTGAGAATTTAACCTATAATCCTTGTAACCAAGTCCAGAGCTTTCATTGGATTTTATTCAAACCTTCACAGAATCATTGTACAATAATCACGATTGTTAATGCTGACATGAGACCTGATCCTTCAAGTATCACAGGAAAAGGAGCCTTATGAATATTTTAATTTAAAAATTTTACACCAAGATAAAGTCTGCAGTTTTCATCAGATTCTGTTCAAACTTTCACAGAATGTTTGTACCATCATAAGGATTGTTTCTTTCCAAATTGGGCCTGATCTGTCTAGTATCATAGGAAAAGGGGCTGTATGAAAAATTATTACCAAATCCTCATAAACACAACAATGCCCTCAGTCTTTATCAGAATCTCTTCAAACTTTAATAGAATGATTGTACCATCATTTTGATTGTTCCTTTGTAAATTAGGTACGATTGGTTAAGTGACACAAGAAAAGGGACCATATAAAAATTTTATTACAAAACATCATTGTTACAATAAAGTCCTCAGTCTTTATCATTTTCTTCAAACTATCATTAGGATTGTTCCTTTGTACATTGGGTCTGATTTGTTAAGTTGGAAAAATTTGTTACAAAAATTCTTGACACAATTCAGTCCACTGTTTTCATTGATTCTCTTTAACTTTTAAAGAATGATTGTACCTTCATTAGAATTGTTCCTTTTGAAATTTGGTTTGTTCTGTAAAGTATCATGAGAAAAGGGGCCCTCTGAAGATTTCATTATAAACTCATAAACACAATAAATTCCACAGATTAAACAGATTGATTGTACCATCATTCCAATTGTTGATTTTGAGAGTGGATCTGACTATAGCAAGTGTCACATAAAAAGGGGCCTTATGAAAACTCTCTTAAATATTCTGGTTAACACAATGATGTCCCTTGATTTCACCGGATTCACTTCAAAATTTCACAGAATGATTGTACAAATACTTAAATGGTTCTTTTCAGAACTGGGTACAATCCATCAAGTATCATGTAAAAAGGGGCCATATGATTTTTTTTTTAAATATTCTAGTTAACATAATGAATTCCCAATATTTCATCGGATTCACTTTTAACTTTCACAGAATGATAAAACGACCAGTAAAATATCATGGGAAAAGGGGCCTTATGAGAACTTGAATTTAATATCTTTGTTAACACAATGAACTCAACAGTATTATTGGATTCTCTTCAAAGATGCATGGAATAATTGTGGCATTCAAAACACAGGAAAAGGGGCCTTACAGATTATCATTCAAAACAGTCTTGTGTATGTGATGAAGATCACATACATTATCAAATTGTCTTTTAAATTTCACAGGACAATTGTCTGGTTGTAAGGAAAGTTCCTTTTGGAATGAAATTGATCCATCAGAAAACACAGGAAAAGGGGCCTTATTGATTTTCATTCAAAACAATCCTGTTTATGTGATAAAGTCCACAATTATTGTCAGATTCTGATGAAATATTCACAGAATGATTGTAGGGTCATAAGATAACTTTCTTTTGGAAATGGAGTGGATCCGTCATGAAACATGGGAAAAGGGGCCTTGAGGATTGTTGCTTAAAATGATAAAGGGGATAAAGCCCTTTTTTTTCTTTATGCATTCTTCTTTGAGCAATTAACTTCCTAAAATATCAGATTTCTTTAACGGAAAACTTGATAACCAGTAGAGCGTCTCAGGCCCTCATGGGCCTCTTGTTTTCAATGACCAAAGTTGAAAATTACTCAAAAGGTTTGAATTATTCTATAATTAAAGAAGAATTTTAACTAGGCACCACAAGCATCATTGGTATTTATG
Source organism: Fragum fragum (assembly GCA_946902895.1). Lineage (NCBI taxonomy): Eukaryota > Metazoa > Mollusca > Bivalvia > Cardiida > Cardiidae > Fragum > Fragum fragum. Next base: position 15,076,871 of record OX336366.1, read on the forward strand.
CATGTTATTTTTGTCTAATGGGGTAAAACTTACCCTTTGGTGTATCTTGTCTGTCTTTATCTATATTTACTGGGGCTTTTTTGTTTTTCCCACTGGCTTTGATTTTTTTATCTGTAGCTAGTTCTGGATTCGTTGTGTCGTTTTCCTTCTTGGGGCTTTGTTTATGTGTCTTTTCTTTGTCGCTACTTTTTTTATTTGTACTCTTTTCTTCGTCAACTTTAAGGATTTTGTCTTCACCAGTTTTGACTACATTAGTTGTATCACTATTTTTGTATTTTTTCTGCTCTTTTTGGCCTATGTCATCTGTCTTATTACTATCTGTGTTTGTATGTTCTTTCTCAATATTCAAGTTATTGGCATTCTTTTCATTCTTTTCATTAACTTTGTCTATCTTATCTCTAGTTGTATGACTGTTTCCTTTGTTTTCACCATTGTGTTTTTGGGATTCTTTATCGATTTCTTTACCTTTCATTTCATTGCTATTTTTGTTTCCTTGACTTAATTCTTTTACATTATCAGAGTTGAATAGATTATTATTTTTCGTTTCACTATCTTGTTCTCCAATAATTGCGTTATTACTATTATCAATTTCAACATAAGGTTTCTTGTTTGGCTGTATTGGTTCATTGTTTTTATTCAAAGTCTGATCATTTTCTCTATGGAGCTCAGATTGACTGTTTAACACCCTCTCTTCAAAGGTGGTTTCTTCGTAAGCATATTTAATACTACCAGTGTCTTGTTCTCCATCATTTACATTATCTTTAGGCGAACGTTCAGTATGTGTATGTTTTGTGTTAGAATTTTTATTGTGTTTACAAGCAGCACCACAGTAACTCCAAAATAATGGTTTGAACGGTATGCAGTTTACATGCAATATATTTCTGTAATAGCAGGACGGGCATGTTTCATTATCTAAAGGACACCACTCTGTTATGCTTTCTTCAGATGATTTTCGGTGAAGGTATAGTTTCAAATTACGATCAGACTCATTTTCGTCACCATCGTCATCACCATTGTCTTCAACGTATTCATTACCAGCGATATTTATTTTTTCATCATGGGCATATTTATCTATAGCGTCTAGAATATTATCTTTTTGAATGGAATTCTGGGCACTGTTAATGCTAGCCCCACTTGCAAGTTTTTCCCTGAGCTCCTGGATTTCTTCTTTATTTTTACTATTTTGTTTCGACAAATCTTGCAATGTATGTATAATGGAAGTCATGAAAATTGTCTGGTTCATTATCATTTGGTGCAGCATTCTATTTTGCTCTTCAAGCGAATTATATCTGTCCTTAATTGCTCTAATAATCGAAGACTGGTTTCTCAGAATATCAGTTAACTCCATTATTTTTGACTGGTGCTGAGACAGAAGTTCAGACGTTTTTGCACTTTTATCGGGTAATTGTAGTTGTTTGCAAGTTTGCTTTTGGCTTTTGTATGCTATTTCTAAATAGTGGTTTTGCCGTTTACTAATGTTCTCATTGTCAGTTTTAATTTCATCATACTGTGTATTCAGTTTTAAAAAGTCGTTTTCAAGTTTAAGAATGAGATTTTCCAGCCTAGTGATGGTTGATGAATGGTTTTGTTTGTTAAGTTTCTCCACTAGTAACTGATTTTCCAACTTCATGATCATAAGCTCTAGTGTTTGGATTTTTTGTGCATATTGGTTAGTTGTTTTGTGTATGATTTTCTCAAACTCATCAACAGATATTTTGCTGTCCTTTATGTTTTGTTCGTTATTATTTTCATTTTCTATTTCATCTAATTTCCTGTTTACCTCATTAAAATCACTGAACATATAGTTATTTTCCATTTTCCTGTTTTCGATCGCGTCCTTGACACTTTGGCCCGTATCAGAGTAAAAGCCGTTATTGTTGTCTTTCCTATCGGGTAATAAACTATTTTGCGCACTGTCTTGGTGTCTCAACTCGGATAAGTTATTCGATTCTATGTACTTTGCTTCTGGTGAAACATTATCTAAAACTTGAGTTCCCTCTAACTGTTCGATTTTTTTCGGATGCACGTTATCCGTTTCTATTATATTAACATTGCTATCTTTATTTGTCTGTGCTATTTTTATATCATTACTTTCTGGGACCCTCCTATGCAGAGCATAGTCTTTAAGACACAGTGTACGTAGAGTTACATACAAACATATATTTGAGCAAGTATGCTCTCTAGCAAAGCAATAGTCAATAAATTGCTTTCCTTTTCTTACGATGGCACTTTGTTCAGTTTCCTCTAAATTTATGTTGGATTCCTTATCTGTATTTCGATCTTCGTCGCCACGAGTAGTTTTCTTTTCCGGGTTCCCAGAAGTAATATCTTCCAGATTTTGTTGTCCATTTGATTCTCTCGAATCAATATGTTGAATGTCCTTAGTGTTTTCATATTCAATATTTTCAACTTTGTTGACCATTTCCTCAAGTCCAAAGACATCAAACACGTCTGACTGTAGGCACCCAAACGATTTACATATACCAAAGGGTATAGTTCTTGTCACGAACCTCTCCTCATTCTCGCTATCTTCATTGGCAATTTTATCATCATTTAGCTCACTGTCATCAATTTGGTCTTCACTATCGGTAAAATCACTTTCCTCATCCAACAAGTCCGTTTCGTCGATATCTGTGAGATCTTCCTTTGAGTCGTCATGAAAGTCAACTGTAGACGAATGTTCAGTTCCCCCTGGTTCTACAAGATCTTTAGTTTCTTCCTTATACTGGGTATCATGTTCTTTAATTTCAGATAGATCTTTTTCTTTGACATCGTTTTCTGTATTGACTTTGTCTTCGGAGATGTTTACGTCCCCATTGGTTTCATGCGCATCACTATCTTTTTCATCAGATTCTGTAATTGTACTTTTTTGTATGATAGCAGTTTCGTCTTCTTTCATTGTTTCCTTCTTTGTATCCAGGAGATGTCCTGTCTGACCATTATCGAGGCCGAAGATTCTGTCATTGTTATCACGTGTTGTGATTTCCTTTAAGTCATCTACGCCTGTATTGTCATCTTTATAATTGAACTTGTCCTTGAGCATAACATTATATATAACAAGACTTTGGCAGTCTATCAAGCCGTCAGCAGAATTTAGAACTAGTGTCTCTATGTTTTGTTTTAGCTTGAACATTTCAGGAGTGAGATCAACATTGAACACACCGTCAGATATTAGCTTCAGGTACCATGTTCGGATATCACAGAAGTCCTTAGAACTGAAATAATCAAAGTGATACAAACAAATTACTTAACCTTTTATCAGGAGGCCAAATTTTAGATAGTCTACGTTGAAGAGCTTGCAGCCGACAATTTAAAGTAAATGAAAACTGAAATGAGCATTCAGATTATTTGGTAAACATTTTGGAGAAACAACAAATTTCTAGTTATAATCAATTCGTTCCAATAATGTTCCTCATTTAAGGTAATAGTCAAGAGACTGAGTCAAACCTTATAACACATGCTTAACCTTTTCCTGTTTTGCAAAATTTTTAACCTATCTAAATTCAAAGGTTTTGATGACAAAAATTGAAAGTGCATTATATTTGAAAAAACAAAAACAACAAAAAAAAAAAAAAAAAAAAAAAAACCACACACACAAAAACCAAACACACACACAAAAAAAAAACCCCAAAAAACCACACACACACAAGAAACATTCTGTAGGGTAGAGAATATTGTGGAAAAAGAAGAAATTGGTTGTTCAAATTTTTTTCACATATAAATTTACAGGGGCGTAAAAAACATGGATTAAACGGGAAAGAATTGAAACACATTGATACAATGATTCACAAAACGACCAAATTCAACCGAAGTGCCATCCGTTTTCGCAGAGTGGAAGAGGTTCACTAGATTGTGGTTTACCAATTATGGCATAATCATGCCTTTCTTATTCGGACAGTTACAACACATCATAGCAGATATTTCGATGAGGGTGGGGTGAATAACTTCAATGTCAGTGGAAATATTTCAAAATGGAGGACGGAAATCAAGAGATTTTCTTGGAGAAAATTTGCAATTAAATACACATAACAGAACAACGGTGCGGACTTGGCCTCCCATTGTTACAGGCCTGTCGCAGTAGCTAAACGATCTAGTAGTTAACAATCTAAGCATCTAAGGTGGCGTATTTAAAAATCGTCGACTAATGACTTTGTTCTGATAAGGCCTTAATGCCAAGCGGTTAGTGCAAAACTGTTCTAAGTTCTATACTAACATAGGCACTTACAAAAGGTTTATGTTTACTCTTTGTGGTGGATTTCATATTGTCTAACCAGGGTCGAAAATAAACTCCGTTTCCTAGATATTCGTAGTGTAGTTGCCAAATTATTTCATCAGTTTTAAAGGTAAGTAGCCTTTTTAAAAGTTTCCATGAAATCAGCTCATTAGAAGAATGGTTCTTGCTGAAAAAATACATGACCGTTCATCAAGCACTATGCTGAATTAAGATACAAGTAAAAAATTCAATCCACTTTTAGCTTTTCAGTATATGACATGGTACATTCACTAAAGACTGCCTTTCGATTGCAAAGAGAGTATGTTAATTCATCAAGTTCTGTGATGTTTTGACACACATATCAGTGAAATAGGAATTCATGTTAAGTCTCCTTTTTGATGACAGTAAAATAACGAAATAACCCAAAATAAAGGATAAGCAAATATCGTATATCGAACAATAAAGGTTTAAAGTTTCATTGAGTTATATTTTAAAGTTACAGAGATATGACTGCAAAATGTAATTTTACATTAATACCCCCTTTTTCCATTACTCTGCCACGAATCAAAATAATAAACGATATTTCAGCGCACGGTCATCACTTATAATGTTTCATTAGCTTTGGCCCAGTGGTTATCAAAACATCCGGCTTCGGACAGACGGAAAAACAAATGGATGGAAATACATCGCAAGAACCATATTCCCTAAATGAAATCTTAACAGGTGATAATAATAACCGGTAGCAGATATTTTTCCTTAACTCTTTACCAGACGAGATCATTTTAGACTGGTCATCATTTAGTTAAGTTTCAGACGACGGTTGAAACAAGCATTTTTATTTCATTTTCCTCAATGTTTTCTGAATTTTTTTTTTCTTTGATGGGGAAAGGGGCTGAATTCTTTTGCCATGAATTAGTAGTCTTTCTCCTAGTTGAAAAGGAAGTGATGCGACTTTGGCAAATATTGAGCTACTTACAGGTGTATTTAGATAAGTAAGAAAGTGGATAAGCCTGGTATTTCGCTTCGCATACTAAATCGAGTCGACAATTTCTCTACCAACCTTTCCTATTGTACAAAATTTTAGACCTGTCCAAATTCAAGGGTTTTGCAGGCGAAGATTTAAAGTGGACTTGATTTGAAAAGTACCAATTCAGTGGGGTAGAAAATATTGTGGTAAAAGAAGAAATTGCTTGTTACAAGCAGTTTCTTCTTTTTCAACACTGTTTTCTTCTCAATCATTAAATTACATGGGCGTCAAAAAACAGGGATAGAAGAGGAAAGGATTAAGTAAGAAATTAAGTAAGCTTGTAAAAAAGATGAAGGTACTTGACGATCATTGTCGACTTGCTCGAGTCGTTAGATAGCCCCTTCATTCCCGAACAATTCCGTTTTTCACGACCCTAAAAGAGCTTTGGAACTCGTTGTGAAAAAAGGAAGAAATTGCTTGTCACAGGCAGTTACTTCATTTTCAAGAATGTATCCTACCCTAAAAGACATTGTTTTTCTTTGTAATTCCACAACTTAAAATTGTCGCGTGCAACTTCTTTGAAATTGAAACAGTCTGAAATAATGTCGTGTCGGAATGCGTTAATTAACATTTATTGAAACAACTTACCTTTGAACTTGCGTTGAAGAAATGAAAATGACGAGGCATATCTTCGAAATATTATCCATAAACTTATTCATTATTTTCATCTTCTATACTACTTCCCTTCCTTTCAAAAAAAAAAGTTAAGTTTCAAAACTACTGCTCGCAATACGCGTATTCAGATTTCCACTATGCAGGAATGTAATAATTATTACGGGATTTATTTTAAATACCAAACAATTTCTGAAAGGTTGATAGATTTTCATCATTCGATGTTTACGTATAACAGTCCACGTTGCGAACTCGTTAGGTATTGTGCGCCATATAATGAAAAGTCTAATTGATTTGTGACGACACGTAGAACATGCCAAATAGTAGACGCCATGCATAAAGGGGGATAATTGAGGATTAATCCTTTTCTGTTTTAAAAAATTATAGACCTGTTCAAATTCAAAGATATTGCAGACCATTATAAGTGGATTTAATTTGAAAGATAACCATTCAGTAGGGTAGGAAATGTCTTTGAAAAAGAAGAAATTGCTTGTTTCAAGCAATTTCTTCTTTACCACAATTTTTCCCCTACGATAAATTCTCAGGGACGCAGAAACCAGGGATTGAACAGGAAAGGGTTGAAAAAAGTACGGGCCTTTGCCAGGCGGGGACAATTAGCAGGCTGAATAAAGTCGGTTTATTTCAAATGTTGTCGCTTGACGACCAAAATATCGTAAATACTGCTTCATTCAAGCTGTATTTACGATATTTTGATCGTCCACTGACGTCATACTTGATGACACGACGCACCTCCCCCCTAGGTGATGCAAAAAGTCTCTACCCCGACTGGACTTCTTAGGCTGACCGGGTTCGGAATTTTTCGATTAATGTTAACCCTTTCCTCTTCAATCCCTCTTTTTTACGTCCCCGTGGTTTTGTACCCGAGAAAACATCGTAGAAAAAAAAAAAAAAAAAAAAAAAAGAAAGAAATTGCTTGTAATACGCATTTTTTTCTTTTCCACAATATTCTACCCTACTAAATGGTTAATTTTCAAATTAGATCCACTTTAAATATTCATTTACAAAACCTTTGAATTTGGACAGGTCTAAATATTCCAAAACTGAAAGGGGTTAAGTAGTATTCTGAATGTAAACCGGGTTTTCACCATAACTATACATCACCGAGTCCATTTTTGAAAAACCGTCCATTACTGACCTGTGCTGGATCCGATCTCTTTTTCATTGATTTGTTTTTGCGGATTACAATGGCGATCCTTTTTCTATTGACGGGTCTTATTTATAAAAACGCATTGTATTGAACTCGAATACAACCGTGTTAGATTATCTGTAACAACAGCTCCGTATCTAGTAACGGAGTTATTTACACAGGTACTTTTTAAAAAATCATCATTTTGAGCATCTCAAAAATCGGGATTATTATATTTTTCAACGTTATTTTAACCCGCTCCCCTATAACCATGATTTTGGACCCCCCCCCCCGAAAAAGACTTTTGAAAACATTGCAGGAAAAAAGAACTAGTTACAAGCAATTTCTTCATTATCAACAATGCTTTCTACCTCAAAAATAGACTGGTACCACTGTCGACTTTAATAAAGCGGGCTTTGTTAAAGACGACAGCGGTACCGGTCTACTTCAAAAAGACAAAAATCTTTAAAACTTTTTTCAACAAATAATTCTCGCCTGCAACCTCTTAGTTTGGAGCAGTCCAAAATTATGTCGTTTGGTAACATTAAGTCGTTTGGAAATAAGCAAACAAAACATTTCTTTTTAAATCGAAATCTCCATGCCATTTCAAGACCGCTTTATCTAGTCCAGTTAAACAAATTTTGGACAAAAAAAAATATCTTTTAAAAATATTTATCGGCGTGACAATTCTTTAAAAAAGCAGGACTTCAAAAGGGTTTATAGTGCTGATTTCGTTATCTTATTCAGACGTACAAATTGACCAATCGCGATTGCCAATCAGGATCAAACGTCCAATAAAATCAATTATTCAGCCCGCACCTCCGATATTGGCCGCCATTTTGGTTAACATTTTTTGTTTGGCGACCTAAACATCGTAACTACAGCTAATTAAAGCTGTAGTTACGACGTTTAGGTCGCCAACCAACCATTTTACTATTAGTTACATGTCACTTGCCATAAGTTTTGCAAAATAACGCCGTTAAAAATCGAAGCGGACTTCCTGTTGGAGTCAATGGGCATGGCCAACTTAGTAACCGGGCGGGGCCAGCGATTGGTCAATTGGTTAATTTCTTGGCTAAAATGGTTATAGATCTTCACAATTAAACGATTGCTAGCCACACCCACTGGCCTCAGGAAGTTTGACCTTAAAAATATCAAATGATGTCATTTGCAAAATGCGACCTAAACATCGTAACTATCGATTGCATAAGCTGTAGTTACGTCGTTGAAGTCGCCAAGCCAACATTAATACTTCACACAAATGCCCGCTTATGTCTGTGGGGTCTGAATGTTTTTGATTGACAGTGGCGGTCCGTCAATTGTTTACATGTACCTGTTACATAAAAACGTATGATCTATAAGTATGCATGTCTGTGTGCGCTGTTGATATAGACATATTTATCAGACCCCGTTGCGTTAAAAGGGGACCATCCGTAGATTTTGCTATACAACTGTTTGAACATAAAATCGAATCTAGCACAGGTCAACCGGGGTCGATTTAAAAAAAGGAAACAACAGAGAAAAATTAAAGTACCGAGAATAACTGTAAGCTAGCAAAGCATTGTTTCAATCGATAATTTCTTTGTCAAACGTTATCATGATAAAAAAACGAGGTTAAAGTTTCAAAGGAGTTAACCCATTCCCACACAATCCCTCCTTTTTTACGCCCCAAGAAAATAGTTGTGGAAAACAATGTGGAAAAATGAAGAAATTGCTTGTTACAAGCCTTCTTCATTTTCCACATTGTTTTCTACCAAATGAGATAGATATTTTAGAATTTTCAACAATTTGAAATTGTCGTCTGAAATTTCTTTGAAGATCGATGGGCTCAAGTGAACTAAAATACCTAGAAGATGAACTTGCATGCGGAGTTTGCAATATTCCTGAAATACATAAGAACTATTTTTTACGGCGTTGACATTTAACGGATTTAGTCGTTAAGCATCCAGTGGCGATTTGCACACGTTGAACTTTGGGACAACCTCGAAATTTTGTCTGTAAAGTTACGCTATCAAAGCTGGCGCTTTGCTAGCTAAAAAGAGAGAAATAAAACAACAACAACAACAACAACAACAACAACAACAAAACAAATTGAAAAAACCCAGGCACACACATACAAAGTATTTTGCGATATATAATCACCATTCTAAATTCACAAAATCTATCCAGAAGAAAATAGATTCGACCCTGGTTAGACTGCAAATCCCGAGCAGACTGCGCAGGATCGTTTTTCTTTTCACACTTTCAAGTTGGACAAGTTTTGCGAACCCGCGATCTCGAGTTGTGATGTCGAGCGTTCTACTAATAAAGCCAATCGAACTGACTTTATCTGTTTTCCTGAATTAGTGAATATTTATATACCGACAAACAATCATACATTTACATATCAAAATAGATCTGTCCACCCCGCTTAACCAAGTTGATAGAGCAGTCTACCTCAAACCTCGAGATCGCATGGTCGAGCCCAGAGCTGACCCAACAAACATACTATTTACAGTATCCCTAGTCAAACGACGATAAATAAGCGAAATTGTAGTATTACCTACGGCTCGGGAGAGAGCAAAAAAACATTGTATGTTTGTTTGTTTTGTTTTTTAGTTTTATATTATACGATGAAACAAGTGCAATAATTGTGCAAATTAGCCAAAACCTAATCGAACGCTCAGTATATGTAACCAGAATACTTAGAACTTGTTACTAGATTTCCCAGAACATGTAATCGGACCGCTCAAACATGTAATCGGAAAACTTATAACCGTAACAAGACCGCCAAGAACTTGTAAATTAGAAAAGTGTTGGGGCTATCCCGAAGCTCCCAAGTAATCCTTGTCACACTGTGTTTACAGTGAATTGATTCACAACAGTTATTTATAGTTTTTTTTAGCCCAATTTTATGTGTCCTAAAGGAGTCTCTTCAGAATTTTGTTTATCGAAGCGGCCGAAAAGCCCTTCAGTATGCTTCACCGAAAACAACAATCAATATAATTCAACAGATGCCCACCCTTTTCTGTCTGTTTTGCAACAGCTGTCTATAACAATGAGCTAAGCTGGTGATTTTCACGTCGTTCGATTTTCAATATGCCAATGACAGATGTTTGATACTTGAATAAATACATGAATATTATTCGAGTCTGTGGGTGACTTTTCAAGGATCTCACAATAGCGTAAAGAACATGTAAAGACTTGGAATAGCAAGTGCAACCGTAAAGTCTGATCAGAATCTCAATCCTTGTAATTCTGAATCCAGAATATTCCTGCTCTGGCAGGAGGTATAGACTTAGATCAGGCTTCACATAAGTGCAGTATGATCTTAGTCTAAACCACCTGTTTGGCATTTTATTTCAGAGTTGTAAATACAATTAATTTACAAAAAATATTGATCGACATTATCAGGCATTTCAGTCCTTTTATCTCTTTGACTTTAATGCAATTCTTGACAAGAATTTTATTCAGAAAAGTTATTTCAGAGTTGTAAAATACAATTAATTTACAAAATATATTGTTCGACATTATCAGGCATTTCAGTCCTTTTATCTCTTTGACTTTAATGCAATTCTTGACAAGAATTTTATTCAGCATTTCAAGGGTTAATTATACTCGGCGCTCAGAAGACAGTGATTGGCTCGGGGGGTTCTTCTAGACGCTCGGTGGGTGTTCCAAATGCTTTTTGTGGCAGTCCTGGCTGCTCGATTTCTTCACTTTACGCTCATGGATGTGAAATTGTTGGAAATTGACGGATCGTTGGTCACCCTCACCGACCTCCGACATGGTAGTGCGGCTGAGATATAAAGATGTTAGATTGCAAAATATGATTATAGTCAAGGATATAACATAGAAAGTAAGTCATTGATGAGCGACCTAAATGTCGTATATACCGCTTTTACCCATCACCAGACGGCAAAATTTTAGACTGGTCCAAATTGAAAGGGGTTGCAGACGACAAATTAAAGTTTATGAAATTTTAGATTTTTTCAACTCTTTGTGTAGAAAACATTGTGGAAAATGAAGAAATTGCTTGTTACAAGCAATTTCTTTATTTCCACAATGTTTTCCCCATTCAATTTTTCTTGAGGGGCGTTCAAAGGGTTCACTGTGTGGGAATGGATTAATAAGTTGTGGGTAAGACCTTGAAGTGAATATGTTTAATTTCAATATTGGATATTATATCACACTTCCTCTCAAAATTGTGGGTTGCGTTGGACAAACTATGTTTTTTTATCCGTCAGTTTTACGCACGTGCTCAGTTAGAACCCAGGTATTGGCACGGTAACCAGGTATCGCCCCGCCATTACCAAACAACATGAAGTAGGACTGGCTCAAATTGAAAAAGCTGCAAACGACAACTGGAGTTGGTGAAATTTTAAAAAATCCTTTTTTTTTTTTTGAGAAAAACATTGTTGGAATGATTTTTTTTCTCATTTTTCAAGGTGCTTATAATTCTTTTAAAACAAATCAAGCTTGGTTGGGAATGAGATAGAGTATCGAATTCTTCATTGATCATTCATAACGTAGTGTAAATACGATTCACTCCCATTCTTGTCGGAGATATTTGGAATATACGCTCACAATTGATACTATTGACCATTTCCTGATCTGCAGAATTTTAGTCCAAAATTCAAAGGTTTGCAGACGAAAATTTAAAGTGGGTTGAATTTGAAAGATAGCCATTCAGTAGGGTAGAAATGTTGTGAAAAAAGAAGAAATTGCTTGTTACAAGCAATTTCTTCTTTTGCACAACATTTCCAAATCAGAAAGTCACAGGGTTTTAAAAACCAAGGTTTGTACAGGAAAGGGTTAGCAGAGGAAACTCTTTTATTCAAAAATTCTATTTCGACTTAGATTTTATGCCCCTGTATCGCTTGGTGTGTTGACATTACCCTCGTCATTCTGAGCCCGGAATGTTCCTGTTTTGGCAGGTGGTATAGACAAAGATCAGCCTGCATGTACATGCAGCCTAATCTTTATCCTCAAAATGCTTGTCCATTTTAAGCCAGAGTTGTTTATAGGATATTTTTTTTTTTCAAAAAAATATTAACGGACAATTAGCCTTTATATTTTATTGAAATTCTGTAGGGAATTTTATTCAGCATGACAAGGGTTAAATTGCAACTTCGATGCAACTGCTAGAGTTTTGTCTTCTAGATTGTGTTTGCCATATTATCATCACCAGTCAGTGGCCATCGAAGTGTTGTTACATTATATATGATAGCCTACCTGTAACAGCTGTCGAGACGTGCTTACAATGCTCTTCAATTATGTTAGACGGATTAGCATTTTCCTTATTTATAGAGACTAGGCTAATTCATAACTTACTCTTGTATTCCATCATCAATATTTTATTTAAGAGATGAAGAACTAAAAACCAAATTATTCAATTTTCAATTCTAAATGATGATATTGGGTTGACCCAAGACCATTGATCCCAAGATCATTTACCCGCAAGTCCTAAGTTGAAATCTGTACGAAAGTGAATCCAAAAAGGGCTATTTGCATTCAGCCGTCAGTCGGAAATTTGAAAATTACATTTCCGCAATTCTTCTCCGTATTTTCTATGAAAATCAGAGGTAACCAACAAACTGCATGAAAACCTGCCTAACCACAAAAAATAGATTTTTACATTCCTCAAATTATGTAAACATAGACTATCTATATGCTTTGAAAAAAGGGCCATTGTTTCAAAACCAAACAAGTTATATCTGTTTTTGTACATTGACCTATTACCAGACGACAAAGATTTAGACTGGTCCAAATTCAAAGAAGTTGCAAACGGCTTCTATGTATTTGGCATAAGAAGCTTTTATTGAGGAGTTGCAGACGACATATTATAGTTTATGAAATGTTAGATTTTTTTTCAACTTTCTGGGTTGAAAATAATATCATGTAAAATGTAGAAATTGCTTGACTTCATTTTACACAATGTTTTCCTTTTTTTTTTTTTTTAATGGGGTCGTCTAAAAGCGTCATTGTGTGAGAATGGTTCAAACAAGAATTGCGAGTTAAAAGTGTGGGCCGTGGAATAAACATAAGAAATCGGTTTATTTTTGTTTTCCATGTCGTCTTGTTTAAACAGAATTCTAAATCCTAAAATCCCGTTACGGTTCATTGCTCATACTACATTGGCGGCAATACGCAGTAACTTAAGGGTCATCTCCACTCCGGAATTACTTCCGAGTGGTTGTACCCTAAAGTAGTCCATTAAGAAAATCATGCTGTTTTAACGTTTAATCAACAGCAAGTTGCTTGATTTTAGGTTCTGCAGAGTGAGAGATCACTGCTGCATGTCATGCATGTGATTCAAAGTATTTTCCTGGGAACTATTTCCTTGTAGAAACTGACATTTGAAGGTGGTACCCTACAAGACATTCACTTCCGAGCCTAAGGAATTTCATGGGTTGATGTGCAGAATGAAGATTTGCGGAAAAAATTGTCCCTAATGATACCCTTTTCCTGGCCTGTAATTCAAGACAAAAGACTGCTCTTTAAGAAGGACTAAGATTTAAGGCCTAACGAAACTTTTGGGAGGAATTACAGATTGTGAAAATTGGCCCTTTTTGCTCTTTATTTAATGAGGCAAAATCGGACAGGAGTGTAGCCTTAACAGGCTAGTATCTGGTGGCTAGCCGTCACCATTCATCTTGATGGATACTTATCACAAGTTTAATTTTCATTTTGATGCTCGACAACCACTGGCGATTATTGAAAAAAAAGGGATTTTAAAAACGTGACGGTTATTAATTACAAGTACATGTAATAGAATTCTGAACATTTTAGACAATTTGTACAACCGCCATGAGCTTTTAAAAAGCGTAATGGCTAAGTGCATTACAGCAATATATACATATGCATTATGCGATTTTTGACGGGGAAAGAAATTCATTTATTTGGAAATATTACATCGTGACGATTTGTCGTCACAATGGTAGGTGACGGTTAGCCATCAGATTCTAGAATGCTTAATGAAAGCTGAACGGATCGCAATTTATCATATTATTTATCTTTTTTTTTTTTACAATTTCTTTCTTGTTACCTCTTCATTCGGCTTTATTATGAGTTCTACAATTCTGATCGATGTGCGAAAAAGGTTTTCAGTAAAAGCAGTCAAGCGTGAATTTGTGCTGATTTATTTTCATCAATAACATTTTACGGGTATTGCTGGGAACTGAGTCATACTTACTAGAAATTTCATTTAGATTATAGATGTCGATATTTTTAGGAAGGGACCCGTTATCCGGGAAAACCTGTCCATATGCGTATTTATATCAAATTTTCATATTAAATTGTGATTGTGATTGCCCGAGACTAAATAATCTAGATTCTGATTGCTAGCCGTTGCAATTCGTTGTGATGGATACTCATAACAAGTTTAAATTATCGTTGTGATCCTTAACCATCACTTGCTGACATTGAAGAAAAAATCTAAAAAATAGCCTTAGATAGAATGATGGCTAACCCTCACTCGTGCTGAAGCTTCTGTCTAAGAATTTTTTTTATCTTGTTGAAAGGAACAGTTGGCCTTATAACTTTCAACAGAAGATTCCGAAGATCTTAAACCCTGTCATGCTTGATCCGGAATATTCGCCGGTGGTAAAGACAAGGCTCAGCCTGCACATAGGTGAAGTCTGATCTTAGTCTACACCACCTGCTTGGTCCCTTTCAAACGAGTTTTGATCGTTAAATTGATTTTGAAAAGAAATATTGACCCACAACTATAACTTCCAGTGCTTTCAGTCCTTTGATTTCAATGCAATTCATTATAGTTTTATTCAGCATGACAAATGTTAATGTTCCTTTTGACACTCTGAGAGATATTGAGTATGGTGGTTCCTATAGCACAGCTACATATGTATGGGAAAATTCTACAGTGAATTCGAGCGTAGGTCGGAAATCAATGCAGGTCTAATAAAGCACGAGTTTAGCACACATATTCTGTATGCTTTGGAGTGTTGATAATTTTGTTTGCGATATACCATAAAGAATAATTTTGCAATAAATGATATGTCAAAGATATGTCCAGTGTTTCAACTGCGTCCGATTTGCTCTTTATCTCGAAATACATGTAATCAACATTGCAGTTTTAAATCTGTTTTAAAACATATTTTGCAGCTTACAATAAGACAGTTGTGACGTCATCAAAGTATTTGAATTTTTCAACGTGAAAAGGTTACACAATTTAGGCAAGTTCTTCTTCGGATCACCGATTTCGTATTTGGCGCACTGAAGAAATAAAGCTACGGAAAACGTTGCGGGTTTCGGAACAAATTACTCTTTCTTTTTTGTTCAAATATATATATTCTATGATATATGATCATAACAAACAGTACGTGTAATAACGATCGAAAATGATGCAAACTCAATTTCACGGACGGTTGTTTTAGAAAATGACCCTGGTACAGAATTTAAACGGAGAAAATATGAAAAGTTTCGAATGCAGCGCGGGACATCGAAATTTCACACGTTTTGAGACTTCGCGTTATGATATTTATTGAGACGATTGCAGCGAATGCCAAAGAGTATTTAAGATATATTGACACGTGTTAAGGGGTCTCCATTTCATATCAATTCATTACCAAACAACAATTTGTTAGAATGGTCCAATTCCAAAGACTGTGTTGCAGACGACAAGTTTTAGTTTGCCGTTATGTTTTGTCTTTCAGGGTAGAAAACAGTATAGCTCATGAAGAATTTGCTTGTAACATATTTTTTTATCATCTTCCCCACAACTTTCAAAGCTATTTATTCTAGGGTATGATAAGCGGGATTGTGTGTTAATTGGTTGATCGTCAAGATAACTTAGTATTCAATTGATCAAATACCTTCAATTTTAAAGCGGCTCTTGTACAGACTATAATGAGAATTTGAAAGAAGGGTATTAAAATGATTTTTGTAATAAAATAACTGTTTATGGCTCAATAATCAACAACAACAACAACAAGACCAAAAAAAAAAAAAAAAAAAAAAAAAAAAAAGAAAAAAAAAAATCTCATTACGTAACGCCAACAAAGTAATAGCTGAATAGGACTGTGGTTCACGGTCGGGTAAATACATATACGTTATTTTTCGATTTCACCGAATATTGTGTTATCTGTAGATACAATGACGTATCACTGGCTTCCGCTAGCGATTCATGTTTAATCGACTTCACATGAAGACTAAAGACCTCACCCGGTACTGAAATTTCGATATTTCAAAGTAGAACTACATAAAATAAAAGTCATATGGAATTTAATAAATCTAGATTTAACACTAAAAACGAACATTTATCGTGAATATGACATAAGTGGACGGGAGGGTCGGACTGGAGGTCTTTTTTTAAAAACTACCCTCTGAGCCTTTGGCAATATAAGGAAAACGAACCCCATTGATAAGTTTAAACCCTGTTAACCCATCCCGACACAATGATGCTTTTTGACTCCCCCCAAGAAAAACAATTTGGAAAACGTTGTGTGAAAGAAAGAAAATGCTTGCAACAAGCAATTTCTTCATTTTACACAATGTTTTCTACCAAGAAAGTTGCAAAATCTCAAAATTCATCAGCGTCATAATTTAAACTGCAAAAGCTTTCAATTTGTACCAGTCTAAAATTTTGTCATGTGGAAAAATGTAAATAGGTAGCCTGTATCCGACATTCGCGTTTAATGACTATTTGGAAAAGCAGCCACTTTCCTTACCAAATTTTTAAGAAAATCTGTTCAAGGGCCGCTTCAAAGCAAAAAATGGTATTACGAAACTTTCTGAAAGTGATTAATTTCTACTTCTTTCATTCTTTTTTTACCAACTTTAATATTCAATATAACTTAACGTATGAGCAGTATATCCGAAAGAATAAAATCAATGGAAGAAAACACTACAACAAAACTACTGAAGATGGAAGAAGAAATTACAGAAATCAAAACAAATATCAAAGAAAATGTGAAAGAAGAGATCAATACAATCAAACCACAATTATCAAAGGAAATTGAAGATAATATTAAAAGAAAACTCCAGAATCAAGTACGTAAGGAGCTACATGAAATAGAAGACCAGCGAAGAAGAGCGCTAAATATAGTCATTTTCAAATTACCATAGAGCACTAGACAAAGTTCAACCCTAAGAAAGAAACATGATGAAAGAAAATTTGCCGAGATGTGTAGCCTAATAGGTGTAGACAACTCTAACTCTGTAGTGATGTACCGACTCGGCAACATTAAAGAAGGATCAGACAGGCCACTTAAAGTTGTACTCCAAAGCAAAGAACAGCGTAAATCCATTTTAGATAATGCATCCAAGCTGAGGCAAATCAGTGGCGACAATGAATTCAAAGGGTGCATAATTGTAAAGGATCTAACTCCTGAACAGAGAACCCAGAACAAAGAAAGAAGACTTAGAAAAAAAGAACAACAATCAAAAAAGAGGGAAATGGAAAGTATGTATGACGAATTTGACCAAGAAACTGTATTAGAAAAAACAGTAACAGACAAATCCATACTGGTTACAGAAGGGAATAAAAATAATATCCCACACAATATACTGTCTAGATTAAGTCAAGATGCTATCTCCCAACAAAAAAATCTATTTCAAGGACTACCAAATTCAGCAAACAATACTTTGCCATTTGACGAAACAGTCTTGGGAGGATTCGACAATGTCAATAACCCCAGTGCAAGCTCTGAATTAAACAGTTAGGATACAAGTTTTATTTTTAATTGTACAAAAGATGTAAATAAGTATTTCAAAACACTATATACCAATGCTGACTCATTGTCAAACAAAATGAGTGAACTCAATATACTGATTAAAGAAAAAAACTTTGACATTATAGCAGTAACAGAGATTTTTCCAAAAAATTGTGGTACTCTTGATTACCACTCGCCATTATGGAACATTGCGGGATATGTCTGTCACAAACCAAAAAGTAAAAAATTTACAGGAAGAGGCTGTCTTATATATACAAAAAACGATCTGCCTTTCTATGAAATAGATAATCTCGAAACCGAATTTATTGAATATGTCCAAATAGGTCTAAATATAAATCAACAAACCAAATTATTACTCTCCTGTATCTACAGAAGTCCAAATGCAACAGATTCAAGAATGCTTGAAGAACTAAAGTGTCTATTAAGTACAGAGAAAATACAAAATGCAAAATACAACTTAATTGTACATTTGGGGGACTTCAACATGACAGGCATAGACTGGCAACTACAGGCAGCAACAACAAGTACAAATCAGTCAACCGTAAAATTCCTAGAAATAATAGAGGACAGCTTCCTGATACAACACATCACAACGCCAACAAGATTTAAAGATGGTAATACACCAAATATATTAGACTTGGTATTCACAAATGAAGCAAATATGCTAGGGGACATAACTCACATTGCTCCACTAGGCAAAAGTGATCATGAAATACTCGAATTCGATATCATAACTCAACAAATGCTACAGAATAGAGATTCCAATATAAAACTAAACTTCCACAAAGGAGATTACAATACAATTAGGGAGAAACTAGACCTAGTGAACTGGAATGAAGAACTCAATCATGGAAGTGTTGAAGATGTATGGACGAAGTTTGCCGATATACTATCTAAAATAACAAGGGAAAACATACCGGAGTGCAGCTTCAATTCTAGGCATTTCAACACACCATGGATGAATGCTGAAATTCTTAAAGCGGTCAAAACTAAAAGGGCAAAATGGAAAAAGTACAAATACTGTAGGACTGACGGTAACAAAGCTAAGTATGATGAAGCTAAATTAATTGCATCAAAACGAGTAAGGGAAGGTAAACAAAATTACGAAAAAGAGCTGGTGAAGAACATCAAAACTAATCCCAAAACATTCTGGCAGTACGTAAGCAAAAAAACAAAGACCAAAGAAACTTTACCATGTCTTAAGGATAATAATGGTCAAATAGTCACAGAAAACTCAGCAAAAGCAACACTACTTAATGAATTTTTCACAAGCGTATTCACCATGGAAGACAAAACAAACATCCCAAACTTCCAAAAGAGAACTAACAAAACTCTTACCACAGTGAATTTCATTACGGAAATCATAAAAAAACATCTAGACTGTGTCAACGAATCAAAATCTTCGGGACCAGATGGTATACACCCTAAAGTACTTAAAGAGTGTTCTGAATCCTTGGCTTATCCATTAAGTATAATTTTCTCGAAATCAATGAATGAAGGCAAAATTCCAACATGCTGGAAAATGGCTACAGTCACACCAATATATAAAAAAGGACCAAGACAAGAAGCATCAAATTATAGACCTATAAGCCTTACATCTGTAATATGTAAAATAATGGAAAAGGTAATACGAGATTCAATTATGTCCTACATGGAAACACATAATCTATATTCAACAGAACAGCACGGATTTAGGCAAGGCAAATCCTGTGTAACACAACTCATAGAAGTGATGGATGACTGGACGGAACAGGTAGATAAAAACAATCACATAGATGTCATTTACTTAGACTTCCAAAAAGCTTTTGACACTGTCCCTCATGAGAGGCTATTTACAAAACTTCAAGGATATGGAATTCAAAATAATCTACTCAACTGGTTAAAGGACTTTCTAACAGGCAGGAAACAAAGGGTGGTACTAAACGGAGCTCATTCCGAGTCAACAAACGTCACCAGTGGTATACCCCAAGGTAGTGTTCTTGGCCCTACACTCTTCACCATCTATATAAACGATCTACCAGACTGCACTCTAAGTAAAACAAAACTGTTCGCCGATGACACAAAGATATATTCTACAATAAAAACTGTTAATGATTAAAAAATCTTACAAGATTGGTCAAGCAAGTGGCAACTGATGTTCAATCAAGACAAATGCAAACATCTTCAAATTGGCAAAAGTACTAAAAGTAAATACCAGCTATTTGGAAAAGAAATAACTCAAGACTCAACAGAAAAAGACCTAGGTATCCAAATTGACAGTAAATTAAGCTTCAAAGAACATATAAATATGAAAGTTAAAACAGCCAACAAAACTCTAGGCCTCATTAAAAGATCATTTAATCACATGGATAAAGACATGTTTCTAACTCTATACAAAAGTCTTGTACGCCCACATCTAGAATATGGGTCCAGTGTATGGTCAGTAACTTACAAAAAAGAGCAAATCAAGGTTGAAAATGTCCAAAGGCGAGCTACCAAAATTCTTAGCTGTCTAAAGAATAAAACATACAATCAAAGATTACTTCACCTCGGACTGCCATCACTGGAATATAGGAGGAAAAGGTCAGATCTTATCCAAACATTTAAAATAATGAAGGACAAGGACAGAGTCGACAAATCAAAGCTGTTTCCTACCGCCATCCATTCAAATTCACAAACAACCAGGGGACATACAATGAAAATATTCAAAAGATCCAGTAAAACAAATGTAAAAAAATTTAGCTTCACTCAAAGAGTCGTAAACGATTGGAACAGACTGCCCGATAACGTTGTAAATAATACCAGTGTAAATAGTTTTAAGAGCGCTTTAAATAATTATTGGAAAAACAACCCAGTTAAGTTTTTGCCCAGTTGTTTCAGGCCGGAAGCGGACAACAACGGACATAACTACGAAGAAACGGACCAAAGAGGCTCAAGCCTAAGAATGGTTTCTACACGCAGGTAACAGGTAACAGGTAGAAGGAAAATGACGGTCAATGACACTACAATATGCGATATCACATTTGACACCGTCAGATACAGATTTTTACAGTGTCTAATTTTATCATCGTTCGTCGATGAAAGTCTATAAAACACACACACGCATGCACACACACAAAACTGTATATAACGAACAGATAAATTTCGTTTTAGTTTTTTTTAAATTTTCAAGTTTTGGAGTTTGTAGGCACTATCGGTGATATATACGCAAAGCACGTTGCCTTTTTCACTTAAAAAGAATGCATTTTGCATTTTGAGAGCTAGAAGTACGATACAGACCTAATCTATTACTAAAACATTGCCGCATCTATAGCTAGTGTAACACACCTTTCAAATCAGTTTAAACAATTGATAAATGTCGGAAAGCAGTAGGAAGGACAGATTTAACAGTCTAGAACAATTATTGTCTTTTTTCCAGTCTAACAAAATAAAAAATTTTGATTGGTTAAACAATGGATTCCCCGGTGTTTTCCACAACACATGCGCAGTTTGCGCTTTCGAATTTGTTTACATGTTTCGCGGACTGTAAGCTGTATTTGATAGTTTGATCTGTCTTTTACGCCTTTAAAGTTACAAATGAGCATGCCGTCGATAGAAAATGAAGCGGCAGAGACAGAAGAAGAGGAAATGGAACAAGATACTCCAGAAGCAGACAATAGTTCGGATGACGAGTCCGACGGTGACGGTTCGGAGGAAGAAAGCGAGTTAGGCAAGGCAGATGTATTTTTCATATTTCACTTGTCCATTCGAAAAAAAAATGTTATTGTGTTTATGCAAATATATAATTAATAGTTATATCGCAATTTTTGTTTGAGGAAAGTAACTGGAGGTACACAGTATCACATCCAAGTTACCATATACCCGGTCAGATTTTTTCGGATAATACGCCGTAATTTTGTTTCATAAAAGTTGCTGAGGGCTAATCATTTTAGAAAGGGTAAAATGGTTCAATAAGAACCACCGTCTTCTCCTGTTCTAGTTCATGAAATTAATACGAACTCAACAAAACAAAGCAAATAAAGATTGAATTAAACAGCTTAATCTTCCTAAACTTCTGTATCGGATGATAGTAACTTAGGTAAATTACAACTTCGGTAAAATGATATTATATAGTAAAATAATGGAGACTTGGGTAAAAAGGTAAATATAGTGAAATTATCACCTCCCAACCGGGTATTGGCTCGAATCATCTTAATTGATTTATACAGTTGTGATAATTACAGTTTTATGTTGGTGTAAGTATTTGACTAGAACTTGCTTGAGAAACAAGAAATTAACCTACAATTAAATTTTATTCAATCAGAAAATGCAGGGATGAAAAACTGAGCTCGGGAAAGTTTTACCCATTCCCACACGGTATGCAGTCATTTCGTACCATAACCATTTCGTACCATAATTTCTATGGTTATTTCATACCATACAATGGTTATTTCGTACCATGCGTTGGTCATTTCGTACCAAATAATTAGTCATTTCGTACCAACTCGTACCACAACTAAACCACTCAATCAAGTTCAGAGAATTTGAAAATTAGATTGTTTGTCATTGTTTACGGCTTGTTAGGTAGGATAATTTAAGATCTAATTATGGAAGGTGAACGATTGTTGATTGCTTAATTATGATTATATTGGTATTTGCCTTTCATTTGACTGTCCCACTTTTTTACACCCATCAAGAAAAATACTTAGGAAAACGTTGCTGGAGACAAGCAATAATTATCACAATATTTTCTTCTCCAAAAGACAAATATTTTAAACAATTCCGTCCTCATGAAATTGTGGTCTGCAAATTTCTTTTTAATTGGACCTGCCTTAAGTATCGTTGTGTGGCAATTGGCTAATGGTTACTTTGTCAAATTATTCAGTTAACTATGATACAATATTGACGGAAATACAGTTCTGATTTCCTACTAATTTTCTTCTAATGAACACAATCCCCCTTTTAGAAAAAATTAATGTGCTGGTATACACTAATACTTTAACATCAACTCTCCGTTTGCCTGAATGGACTGTCTTAATTAATTTTCACTTGTTTAATGATCGATAAATTATATAAAGCAAATAGAAAATAAAAATATTTTATAAATGTTAAAAGCGTTAATTTACTATCCAAATAATATAAGAATTTTTTCTAAACATGGTACGAAACATTTGACGTATGGTACGAAATGACTACAACATGTTACGAGATGGTCACAGCATGGTACGAAACAACCAATACCATGGTACGAAATGACCAATACCATGGTACGAAATGACTGGTACTAAATGGTTATGGTACGAAACGTCCGTAATTCTCCCACACAAACCCTCCTTTTAACGGCAGGTTTCAAAACAATGTAGAAAATGAAGAAATTGATAGTATCCAGGGCTCTGCAGACTCCAAGAATTTGGGGAGAAGTCACTTCTCACTAGTCTGAGAATTGGGAGAAGTTTTTCAAAATGGGGAGAAGTGGTGAGTCTTTCAGGAGAAGTGGATTGCGTTAAAAATTAAGTTTTTGCGCGTATTCCTCATTTCTATCAGAAAATAAAATAGCTTTACAACCAAGTAGTTGCATTTATATTATGTATCATGCAATAAACATAGAAAATACTGCCTATCCTTTCAGTCCTCAATAAAGATATTATTCCTGTGAACAAATACTTTAGTATTTTTCTTTTTTTAGGTTTGAGAATTCAAGAGTTTGATTCTGAATTCATTTTTCTTTAATATTTCATAATAGATTCATATATGATGAAAAAAGTCAACTAATAAAAAAATGCAAATAGTGTATAGGAAGTTTGAATGAAATGAGTAGTGTTTCTATTTGAAGCAGAAAATGAGAAAAGATTTTATTGTTACAACATGTATTTAATCAAACTATTACCAGAAGAAAAAAATCAGACTGGTACAAATTGAAAGAAGCTAAATAAGACATTTCACAGTGAGTTTAAATAAGAAAGAAGGTGCCAAAGAGGGTAGAAACATGTGGGGAAAGGATAAATAGCTTGCTGCAAACATTTCCTCCTTTTTCCACAGTTTCCCATAAAAACATTTCAAGATGTCAAAATGGGGGATTGGTAATGAGTTAAAGTCTGTGCACTTTACCTGGTAACATATAAATGGATAAAAATTGTCATTAATTGGTCAAAAAAGGTCCTCTGTGATTAAGTCAGTTATAGTGTGTAAAGGGTAAGGGTTACTGCTCAGTACACAAAACCAGACTCTGTACATGCGGAGGTTTAAAGTTAACACAGGATAATTTGCTCCATTTTATAGGATTACATGTTATTTAAAGGAATTATTACCAATACAAGTAAGTGAAATTTAGTTTTTGGATAGAATGTATCATAACAAGAATCTCTGGAAAAGATCGTAGCAGCCTTTAAATTGTTTGCCATAATTTTCTTCACTTGTTAAAATTAAAGCAGATAACTCAAATTGAAGGATTCTAATGAAAAATGAAATTACTCTACGTAGATTTTCGGCAGAATTATTTTTCATTAAGATTTCCCATTTTTTTTTTTTTTTTTTTAAATTTGACTTCTGGTAAATGACACGGCGTCCGTAAATGTCGGCCATTATTCTCATTATTTGAAAGTAAGCAACAAATTTCGTAGACTGATGATAACTTAATTTACAGAAATAATTAAAACTTAAAAGGAAAAGGATTTTAAATAAAGATTTCTAGTGCCGAGAGTATACACAGCATTGCCGAAACCAATCAGTGTAGGTGTGAATGAAGCAAGCATGTTGACTATTAGCTGCCAGAACATACCCCTATTTCTGATTATCTGCTGGCCTCGTGACTACAGTATCGATACACGCTTGAATTACGATCAAAGAGCTTCCGACCGACAGTTGTATAATTGCACACTGTCCCCTACTTTTATAGCCACTGGGCCAGATTTGGTTATCACCTATCGTATCCAGGCGACTTCCCGAAAATTCCAGGCGACTTCGATTTCGCTTTGATCAGCAAATCAGGCGAAGTTTTATGAAACCAGGCGACTTTTTCGCCTGAGTCGCCCACTCTGCAGAGCCCTGAGTATCAAGCCATTTCTTCATTTTTTATTATTTTTATTATTTTTTTTCAGATCTGAACGCGAGTACCAGCAGTATAGTAACTTTATCTAAATTCTTAAAATTTAAAGAAGATTTAAAAAATATATATAATTGATATGATACAAGCATCCTATAACAGAGTGGAAATGGAATAGTCAGAACAGCAAATATTGTATTTTATAAAAGAAAATTCAGGATCAGCACTATGATCTGATACAAATTTTCACTTTGAGGACTTTGATCCTAGTATATTCTTCTGATTCAATGACAACACAACCAAAGAGCTTGTCTTCAAACTTATCAAACCTACTGCAGCTTAATCACCAAGGTTAAATACTTTCCATTTTAGGACAATTAAGAAACAGGTCAATCTGCTAGAGAAAATGCTGAGTATATTTACTAGAGTATATCTTTAGTGATCATATAAAGTATATTCTTATTACAGGAAACCAGATAACAAGCAGCCATCTAGGAGGAGCTTACAAGTTGTAACTGCTTTCATTGCTCCTTACACCAAATTATACATTTTGGTTGGAACTGAACCTTGACATAGGTGGACATTTGTGTGAAACATGTTTGTTGATTGGCTACGACAATGTTTAGGTTGCTAGCCAAGCCATTCTATTTTTTTGTTACACTTAATTTCAAAATAATGCAGTGTAATACCTATGTCAGATTTCCTGTTGGGGTTCAGTTGATGTGGCCAGCGGTCAAGTTTACCTTACTTGCTACATTTTTTGGGGGAGGAGGGGGGGCAGCATGGCACATTTTGACTCATATGATATGCATATGGATACACTATGTGGGTGAGTACTTATGTTGAAAATTCATCTTGTACACAATTAAATGTTTTGATTTTAGAACTAGATGAAGAAGAGTGTTCGAAAAGGAGAAATGAATGCATTGATGATATGACAGAATTGGAAAGACAATTTTCTGAAATCAGAGAACAGTGAGTAAAATTTTACATTTCATTTTAATTATAACACAGTGATGATCATTCTGAAAACCCTTTGGATAAAAACTCTATTATGTCTGAAATACTAAGCTAAATGAACTTTTGTTAAGCATATGTTAAGTATATCTTTCCTCGCTTTGGAAGATATTTTTTCAGGCAGTAATGATTGTCACTCTTTCTATATATGCTTTTTTGTTTCTTGACAAGATATCTCATTTAAGAAGGTGTTTTTTATAAAACTTGACACACTTGTTCAGCTTGAGTCCCTGGGAAGCAAATAGAAATTTCATTTGGTCTAAGTTCAAGGGGACAGGATAAGGTCAAATTCAGACTGGAAACTCCTGCAAATTAAAAGCTTGTTTAAACCTTTCCCAGGGCTTTTTTCTAGAATTTGGAAGAGGCCTTAGTCTGTTTGTTTTAGGAAATTTTTGCGCAGTTTTCAGAAGAACTTGGAAACATAAGTTTGATAAAAAGAAAGTAATAAAAGTAAGATTCATGCATTATTTTCGAAATTCAATGATGAATAACTATATTTAAGGGTCTTATCAGTAATAAAACGAATAGAAATATTAAACAAAACAAATTTGAAGAAAATAAATCCATATAATGCAAAAATAAGCTGTAATTTTGGGAAATTTTTCTGCCACAAGTGGGAAACAGAGCCTTTTTTGAATTGGGAAGTAGCCTTTTATATGCCTTGTTTCCTATTCAATCAATTATTTCAGGAGTTTTGAATTATTATCCTATTTAGAATAAATAGAGAATAGGTGTTGTGTCTGCTTCTTCTTCTACAGCTCTTCACTAATTTTACTGAATCTTTACTGGAACCCTGTCTAATAACGAACTTGTGCATTATCAGTTTTCATTCAAATAAATCAACTATTTCAGGATTTATGCTCATTTGAATTTTTGTCCTATATAGAGCAGAAGGAAAATTATGTCTGCTTCTTCTGTAGATCTCCACCAATTATGCTGAAACTTTACTGGAATCCTTCCTACCATTGGAGTTTTTGTACCTGCAATTTTCATTATGATCTATCAGTTATTTCAGGAGTCATATCACTTTAAATTGTTTTCCTATAAAGAATATATAGAGAACAGATCACGACTCCCGAGCAGGTTGACAAAAAGGCACACATGTTTATCCTAGAACATGGAGGCGATGTTCCGCCTTGGACAAAATCAATATTTTTTTTAAGTTATGTGCCATTTTTGGCTTAATCCTTTCCTGTTTTGTACAAAAATTAGACCTGCTCAAATTCAAAGGTTTTGCAGACGAAAATTTAAAATTGACTTAATTTAAAAAATTACAATTTAGTATGGTTGAAAATATCTTGGAAAAAAAGGAAATTGCTTGTCACAACAATGATTTCTCAGTTCTAAATTGCAGGGACATAAATAGCAGAAATTGAACATGAAAGGTTTAAAATTTGTAAAGGAAAAAAATCCCACCCTTGGCGTCATTTCAAAATAGGCAATCGTATGGGTTATTTGTCCCCTCATAGGCAACAGCTCTATTTTTTATTGCTCAAATATCTCATTAGAAGATTGTTTGCAGGTTGTATAAAGAACGTCTGACTCAAATTGAAAACAAATTAGAAGAGGTGGCTGCAGGAAAGGCTATAGAATATCTAGATCCCTTACAGCAGCTACAAGAACAGATGCAGATCCGTACAAAAGTAGCAGGTAAGTTGGGCCATTTGTCACATAAGTGTAAACAGAATTAGAGTACAAACTCGGGGCTTGTATAAGCATTTGAAATTGAGAGGTTATAGACTCTTTGACCATAACATTCTAGGAGTCAAAACAGATTTTGAAGGAGTCAAAACCAACAAAAAGATTGAGTCATCAGCATAAATTTGAAGATTAAACTGCCAGCAAAGACAGTGTTTTATTTGTAAAATTTTCAATAGTACCCAAATACCACATTGAAAAATTGAGGGATAAACCCTGTTTTGACCCTTAGAAAGGGTCATTTTGGCCCCTTGGGTGAAATGCTCTAAGGGTAAAAATAGTTTGAGGGTCAAAACCCTGGTTTACTCTTCAAACAAGGGACATGTAAACTACTGTGACATTTTATGTTTCCTTACCAGATGAAGAGGTTTTAATGTGGATAAAAAGAGGATAATTCTATTACACATTTCCTATTCATTTACTGTGTTTATATCCTTATGTCACTTCATTCTAAAAGGAAAGCAACAAGGGACAGAGAAAACATTGTAACTGCCATGAGCAGGATGTGCAGTCTGTCCATACACTTTTTATTTCCATGTTCTAACTCTAGAATCAATTGCCTTACAACCTTGAAACTTCATACAATTGTTAGTTATGATTGCAGGTAGTATCTTTTTTATTCTGGGTCACATACTTGTCTAAGGTCATGATTGATGAACTTTTATTGAAAACCATTTTCATGCTTTAGCTTATTAGTCATTTGACCTATGACGTGACTTCAAACAAATGCTATCCATGACCGTAGAGATGCCGTATTGTTTTGGGGTAGTGTAGATCAAAGGTCAACTTTGCTACTTGAGTAACAAAATACTGGTGGAGGTACAAGTCTGCTTTGCAACAATTTTAGTTTCACTTGCTATGGTAAATCCTGTTTGTACCTTCTAGGGTAAAAACATATGCTGATTGCTATTCTTTTTAATCATCCTTTGCCAATCACACACAAAAAAATTCTAGACTCTTTCCAACACGTATCACACTCTTTATGCATTGAAGAAAATCACTTTCAGAAACAATGGGAAAAAGAATTTGCTTGCTGCCAGAACTTTCTCTCTCATAATGTTTTTACCAGTACCCTTTATGACACATAGACAAAGCTAAACATTTTTCAATGTTTAAAAGTTTTGAACAGTCAGGAATTTTGTCATTATGCAATAGTTTAAGTACTTGAACCTTTTTATTGAAAAAGGGTTTAAATTGCATATTATTTGAATTAGGGCTCACTTTGACAGGGAATATCATTTCATTATTGAAGCTGTGGCCATAGCGCTTTTTGTAGCTTGTTGCACTCCTAATCAAAGGGGTCCGGGGTTTGATCCCTGGACACGGCTTATATCCTTTCTGACATTCGTCTCCCATCAATGGGTGGATAATCGTAAACCTAAGTAGGATAGGCAGCTGGAGGCTCAGAACTGATGTAGTGGTAGTACTGGTGTGAGAAATACCAGGAATTTATGGTTAGATGCTAAAGCCGCTGTGATGTGACTGAAATACTGTTTAAAGTGGCGTTAGACCCCAATCAGATAAAAAATCAATATTGAAATTGTTCCATCAAACTAAAAAAGCATCATTCTGTATGTTTCTACCTGTATTTATAAAACTTCTTTCAGGTATCCTAAGAGAGTATAGAATATCAAGTCTAACACGGAAATCAGAAAGTGAGGAACTAGCAGCCAACCAACACATGCAGGTACAGTTGATCTTGTTCAAGCGAACAATTCTACTAAGTGACCATGTCCGTTTAGTTTTTAAGCCTTAAATTCCCTGAAAATGAATTGATATAATAATGGTTCTCTGAACAAGAATTTCTGATAAAAATGTTTTTGAATGTTAGACTTAAGAATTAATTAATCACAACCCTCAAATCAAAAATCGATAAACCGATCAAATCATTTATTTAGTCTGGAAGTAAACTTTAAACTCCGACATTTAAAATTCTTCTTGTTAGTTTTGCTAGTCTAAATGAATTTGATTGGTTGTTGAATTTCTTGATAGTCAGCTACAATCTGTCAATTTCACACCGATGTTTATTTTCGTTTTTGTAGAGTGAGAAGATGCTGCTGTTTGACTCTATCAAGGGCGAATTAGAAGACAAAATAAGAAGACTAGAAGAAGACAGACATAATATTGACATATCATCAGGTAAATTAACCCATTACTACACTGCAAAATTTTAGACTAGCCCAAACTGAATGAAGTTGCAGACAACAATTTGAAGTTGACGAATATTTAGATTTTCCCATCTTTCTGGGTAGGAAACTATTTCTTCATTTTCCACAATGCTTTTCCTATTGCTTTTCTACAAAAAGCATCACATTGTTGAATTGAGTTAAACATATTGGGCAAACAACTCTATAATATTTTATGATTTGATTACTTAAGATTTTAGGGCCCTGCTTTCAAGAGTTTGTAGAAGCCCTTTAGCTTAATCTATTTGTATTTCTTTATAGATTTTGAGACATAAATATTTTTTTTCTCAACAGAATTTATTCAAACTTTTGTATATACATTCCTTTCATTACTTATCTTGAATGAGTTTGAAGTTGAGCTTTTCATGACAAGCTCTTCCCAACATGGCTGACAAAATGACCACTTTTTGAATGAAACTGGACTTGGACACATGATCACTTATTTATTTCTCAACAAATTGCATTCAATCAATGCCTTGACTGGTCCAAGTTGGGCGGAGTTGCTCATGACAATTTAAGGTTGGTAACATTAAAGAATTTTGTCTCTTAGGTTAATAGAAAACAATGTGGAAATAAAGAAGCACATCTCTTTTTTATTTCAGATTTATGGAATGAAACTCACTCAAATAAGAAGAACAAAAGAAAGCCAAATGACCCGATGAATCCTGATAGACGGCGGAAGCCTATCACAGTTACTGGCCCATATATTGTTTATATGTTAAAAGATGTAGATATTATTGAAGATTGGACTACCATAAAGAAGGCATTGAAACAACAAAGTCAGAAGAGACGATCAGAATGTAAGTATATCCAATTTCATGAGTAACCCATTTCCACACAACAAAATTTTGGTCAAAAGTGAAATAAGCTGACAATTTGTGTGCAATTTGACCCATAGTGCTGTTAATACAAACAGTGTGTCACAGTGATGAATCTCAGTGTTGAAATAGTGCATAGGTCAACCACAACTTGCATTACAAGAACTGTTATATTGTAAGGTAGGATAATCATTCTAGATACAAAAGATATTCCGAAAGTGAAAGTTCAAACCTTGCTCAGTCTGCACAATTTGCGCAGTCTCACTAGGTTGAAACTTTTTACATTTTCCAGATTTTCCTCTTGTAAGGCCAGTCATAACTGTATTCTTGGGGTACTGCCATTTTGTTGGTATCAAGTTTGAAATATTATATTACACGGACAAGCTCCTTCGAGTGTTTATGCACCGCTCTGAAAAGGTCTTGTTGAGAATTTTTTCCTTACAAACCATTAGGCCTTACAGATTTGATATTCTGCATTTGGCCTTGTCTGGTGGCATTCTACAAAAGTTATAAGAATAGTGCTGTTAAGGTCCTGAGAGGGCTTCTGCTCAGTGCACCCTCTTTTACAAAGAGGGTTATCTTTAAGAATTCTTCTCCTTACAAACCATAAGGCCTAGAGGTTTCACAATGTGTATATTACATCAACTGGTTGCTCTCTACTAAAGTTGTAATGCCAGCTGACATTGAGTCAGCTGGCATTACAACTTTAGTACTGTAGAGAGCAACCAGTTGATGTTATGTAGAACCAAAAAGAGAATATTTGAAATTCCTTTTACAAACCTTAAAGCTGATAGGTTTCATATTAAACATGTGGCATCACTTTTCATAAAAGTAGTTTGAGTAATGTTCATAAGGTTCTTTATGGGTGTTTTTAACCCATTACCACACAATCCCTCTGTTTTATGCCCCTTTGGTAAAACTCCTTGGAAAACATTGTGGAAAATGAAGAAATTGCTTGTAACAACAGTGTTTTTCCCCAAAGAATCAAAGATTTCTAGCTCATCTGAGCATGATGTGCTCTGGGTGAGCTATTGTGATCGATCCTAAACTAACCATGGAATTTCAACCAAACTTCACATAAATTATGCCTAGGTCATGCTCTTTCAAAATACTTCAGAGAATTGAATCCATGAAGAACCAAGGCAACTGAGTGAAAAATCTTAAAAAATCTTTTTCCAAACTAAAAGACTCAGAGCTTTGATATTTGGTATAAAACATCATCCATTGACCCTCTACCAAAATTTTTCAAAATCTTGAAAATTAGCCCTTTTCTGTGTGATCCCTGATTTTTACAAAGAAATAAAGGAGAAAGTCCTTGAAAATCTTCTTTTCCCAAACCCTAAGGCCTAGAGCTTTGATATTAGGTATAAATCATCATCTATTGATCCTCTACCAAAATACTTCAAAGAATCTTGAAAATTAGATCTTTTCTGTTTGATCCCTGATTTTTGATAGAAATAAAGAAGGAAATCTTTTAAAAATCTTCTCTTCCAAAACCATAAGGGCTATAGCCTTTCAATTTGGTATGTATCAATTCTTATTAACCACGTTAATTCAAAATATTACAGTATCTTGAATATTAGCTCTTTTCTGTTTGATTCCTGATTTTACATAGAAATAAAGAAAGAAATCTTTTAAAATCTTCTCATCTTAAACAATTAGACATAGAGCTTTGATATTTTGTATAAATCATCATCTATTGACCCTCTACCAAAATACTTCAAAGAATTACCCTATCTTGAAAATTAGCCCTTTTTGTTTGATCCCTGATTTTACAGAGAAATAAAGAAGGAAATCTTTGTTTCCCAAGTTATAAAGCCTAGAACTTTAATATTTTGTATGTATCAATGTCCATTGAATCTTTACCAAAATACTTCACAGAATTACCATATTAGCAAAATGAGCCCTTTTCTGTGCAATTCCTGATTTTAGAAATTACTAAAGAAGGGTATCTTTTAAAATCATCTCCTCCTAAAAAATTATGCCTAAAGCTTGGATATTTTTGTACCAATGCTTATTGACCCTCTACCAAAATTCTTCAAAGAATGTCTGTGGAAATTAGCGCTTTATGGTGGGATCTTCAATATACTTAGGTTTAGAGGAGAAAATCTTATTTTCTAAAATGATTAGGTTAGGACTTTGATATTTTGTATACTTGTATATCATAAAGCCTTGAGCAATCATTCTCTTGGGAGCGATAAAGGACCATCATGGTTCCCTTGTTTAAACTTTATAAACTTGAAACTGTGGCTGCAACTTCTTTCAATTTGGACCAGTCTTAGTAATTCTGATGTAGGAATGGGTTAAAGTGAGTGATTTAGGAGCATCATGGTTCTCTTGTATATTCTTTCAGTCATTAATTAATTTGTGTTTTTGTTCCTGTATTTATATCTTTCCTTATGTGTGTTGTATGTTTCAAATATCATATGACCCTAGTTGTCAATCTGATATATTTTTAGCTCACCTGAGCATGTAGTGCTCAAGTGAGTCATTGTGATCACCTGTTGTCTAGCGTCAGTCCGCCGTGCATCGTCAGTCAACAATTTCTTTAGTGACATCTACATCAAAACCATTTTGCCAATTTAAACAAAATTTGGCAGAACTGTTCCTTAGGTGGTCCCCTCTAAAAATAGCTGAAAGAATTAAAATCTGTTAAAAACTCTGGTTGCCATGGCAACAAAGGTGAAATTTTAAAATAATCCTTAGAAATCTTCTCCTCCTGACCCAGAAGGCGTAGAGCCTTGAAATTTTGCATTCAGCATCAGTATATTTACCTCTTTCAAAATAGCTGAAATCATGATCCTCAGGTTCCCAGGTGAGGAGCCTGGGGGGGGGGTCTCTATGCATAAAGCATTTGTTCACTGACTTCTTTCTTTTATCTGAAATAATAACCCAAGGATCCAGAGGGAGGAAAAAGTTTTCTCCTTCTTTTACATTTCAGGGCTCGAATTTCAGCTTGCATGTTTGCAAATTGCGGTAAAAAATAAAAATTGCAAGTGATTTTTTCTGCAACTCAATTTTTTCCCCAGTGAATTAAATCAGCAAAAATTGTGATAGCTTTTTTTCTGTCGTCGTGCGTTGTGCGTTAACTTTTTACTTTTTGACTTCTTCTCAAGAACCCTTTGATGCATTTGGCAGGAAGCTTCCTTATGGGAAGGGGCTTCAGATTTGTACACATCATGGAGTTATCTCCCCTTTGGGCTCCATAAGGGGCCAAAAAAGGTACATCTTTAAAAATCTTCTTGTCATGAACTGGCTGTCAGATTAGATTCACATTTGGTATTTAGAGTCTTTAGGGCAAGGACTATCAAGTTTGTACTAGAAAAAATATCTGTCAAGAAATGGCCGTGGTGGGGGGGGGCAAAGGCGGTGGGGTACATAAGCTTACATAGTGACAACTTTGAAAATCTTTTTCTACTAAACCAAAAGTACAATAGCTCTGATATTTGGTATGTGGCATCATCTAGTGAACCTCTATAAATATTATAGTTTAACATAGGCTTGTTTAGTGAAAACTTTTAAAAAATCTTCTTCTCCCAAACTAAATGGCTTAGAGCTTAGATATTTAGTATATAGCATAATCTGGTGGACTTTTATTTTTTTTTTGTGCTCTTTGGACTTGGGTGACCAATAAAGCCCTATGGGCCTCTTGTTTAGCTTTATGATTGTGCTTAACCTTTGAAGTGAGTGTCATGGTTTATGTTTTTCCTTCAGATCTTGTTTTGTTTACATTTTTTCCGAAACAGGAAGTCTAGATATGACATTATTTCCAGGAATCAGAATACTGGTAGATTCCAGTATACTGTAGTCATTTGTTAACTCACCAATTATTGAAATACAAAAAGAAGTCAATTAACATTTCTAAATGTTTTTAAAGGATGAAAAAATTGTCATTGGTCACTGACCAAACCAGAAACAAAGGTCTGTGATCACATTATCAACTCCTGCATGATACCGGCAACAATGTCCGTTATTTTAGAGTTAGCCTCCGAGCTTTATGTTTTGTGTAACTTTTATCGTCTGCATGTCGAAATGAATAAGTTTGAAGTCTAAAAAAAAACCCAAAAAACAGAAACTGAGCCTTCAAATAGATAAGTTTGCAATCCACTACTTTGACAAATATTCTAACAAGTCAACCTCTGTTGCTAGTGAAAAGAATGCATATGTAAATGGATGCTTCAAAGAGATCTAAATATCAATCTTGATCAGTAAAGTAAAATTTCAAGATGTCATGTTCACTAAACTCTCTCTCCATATGTTAGTAGATTTTAACCATTGTCATGCTGGATGAAATCCCTTTCATTTTTGCATTAAAATCAAAGGGTTGAAAGCACTGGAAGAGCAGCTTTAAGCAACCTCTTTTAATATGGACTTTTCTATAGCTGTGTTGTCTGGAAATAAATCTATGTTAAATTGACCCAGTTTTTCTTTGAAGGTTTTTTCACAATAAAAGAATAACTCATTAAATAATATATGATTTATTTTTCGATAGGTAAACCGGCATAATAACTATTTAATAAAATTGCAAGTGAATTTGACTTTTTGCAAGTTGTTTCAGGGAAATTCAAGGCCTGCCATTTGCCAATAAGCCTTTGAATTTGTAATTTAGACTTTTTTGATCACCAGGTACATAGTCTATATATGTATAAAGTATGGCCCACTTGTATCGTAATCCTAACCCGAACATTAAATTAGACTGTTGAAAGAAAAAGAGCCTTTATCTCAGGTGAGTACCCCAGAGCCAACAACCCTCTAGTTTCATTCCTTTATGGGCTCTTAATAACCTTTTGTGATAAAAGTTTGTTTTATACAGGCTGAAGCTCATATTGGTTCAAGGAAAATGTCTCGATCAGGTCAAATAGAAAGGAAAATGTATAGATAAGGTAAAATAGATTAATCTGCCTTGTAAAAATCTTGCAAGAGCCATAAAAAATTGAATTTATATCATACTTGTTACTTGTATACAGGAAACTTGAACTCTGCATGTATGGATGAATTGATCTCATATTTGTGGACAGTTTCTGGTCACTGCAACCACCTATTATGAACCCCATTACCAGAGACAAAATTCTAGGCGTATCCAGAATGAAAGAAATTGCAGACGGCAGTTGAAACTGCAGGGCTCCCGCTGCCGATCGCCAATGGGCCAAATGCGATAAAATAAAAATTCTGGCCCCAAAATCGGCGAATTGGCGATTTTACTGGCGACAACTTTCAAAATAAGGCAAAGGGATGTTAAACGATTTCCGACGCGCAACTTTATCATTCACACATCCGCTAATTTGTTTGGGAGACACACGACCATCAATATCCATTGCATTTTTGTGTCAATCAAGACAGATTAGTTACGCATCGCTGACCTAATTGATACTAACATCACTCGAGTTATTGGGATTTTCCGAAGTCCGCCGGGTACCATCATGTAAACCAAGATGGCTGAAATTCACATCGCTTGGGCTAAAAAATTGACGATGTTTATTCCTCGAACACTTTTTGAGATTCATTAGAGTGTCGAATAAAAACCAAAGACAAAATTTTGCTTATCTATTGATGATTTTAGTATCAAACTCAAGTAAATTTCAGAGAAATGAGAAATATCGGACTTTAGTAATCAAAGTACTGCGGACATTAGTAATCAAAGTACAGTGGGTTACCAAAAATTTGACCTGTCGTCCAGCATAGCTCTAGGTGTTCTTGGAATTTTATTATCAAATGACAATCCTCTCATTTTTTACCTATTAATCCTTTCCCAATTTATTCAATATAATATATTATAGATAACAGGTTATTTGTTTTCAATATAGTAGTTTTCTTTCATTCACTTATTCATACTGGCTCCACTTTTGTCCTCAATTGGCACCAAGTGGCCCCAAATTTTTGCCATTGGCGATTTCATTGGCGCAAGAATAAAATTTCCCAGGGGGAGCCCTGCTGTACTTAATTTGGAAAAGAGTCAATAAGGTTGGAAAACATTGTGAGAAAAGGAGAAATTGATGGTTACAGACAATATCTTCTTTTCCATCCATGTTTTCTAATGGCATATACTTGAAACTCATAAAAGTGCTGGATTGACTGGTAATTGGGTAATTTTTCCCATTCCCACGCAGAGAGGCTTTTAGACGCCCACAAGGAAAAAAACTTTGTAAACCATTATGGAAAATGAATAAGTTACTTGTAACAAGCAATTTTTTCATTTTCCACAATATATTCTACCCAGAAAGTTGAGAAATCCAAAATTTTATAAACTTTAAATTGTTGTCTGCAACTTTGTTCAATATGGGCCAGTCTTAAATTTTGCCGTTTGGTAATGGGTTAAGAGATAAATCTTATAAAAGTTAGAATAAAATTTGATACTGTGTATTTTACAGATAAAGAACTGATGATGAGGTGACAGTTACCAAGTATATTTTGAAGGTAAACTTGATTTCTTTGTTTTACATCTACATTTCCATCCAATGTCTGTTTCTCAAGCAAATGATCTTTAAAAAGTTAAACCATTTACAACACATTGATGCTTTTTAAAGCCCCCCAAAATAAAACCTTTGGGAAAAACAATGAGGAAAATAAAGAAATTACTGTTTATGAGCAAAGTGTTTTATAAAGTTTACAATACACATGGCCTTATTCCATTTGAAAACTCGGGGGGGCCTAAGGGAAAATATCTTTTGCATGTCAGTTGGCCCTAAGGGGCGACAGTTTGGGCACCATGATAAAAATGAGAGTTTTAGTATAATTATCATCAGAGACCGTTTCTACAACAAGAATTTCTTGCTTAGGGATCTAATTGGTCCTGTATTTAAAGTTTGCTCAAGCCCCGTTTTATTAACCAAATTTTTACATCCCAAGGAAATTAAATTAAAAAAGTAGATATTGTTTAACCTTTTTCTGTTCAATCCCTGGTTTTTACGCCAATGTAATATGATGACGTAGAAAACATTTTAGAAAAAGAAGAAACAAGCAATATACAATATTTTCTACCCTACTGAATAGTTATCTTTCATTATAATTCCACTTTGATTACCGTCTGGAAAACCTCTGAATTTGGACGAGTCTGAAATTTTGCAAAACGGGAAAGGGTTTAACCATTCTGACTCAATGACACTTCTTGACACGCCTCAAGAATTAAGGTATGAAAAAAATAGTGGAAAAAGGAAAAAATTGCGTGTTACCTTCTTTGACACATCTTTATGCTCACCTGAGAACAACATGCTCATGGTGAGCTTTTGGGGTTGTGTGATGTCTTCAACATTATTACCATGTTAACAAAGGCTTTTACTTTGCTCCACCATTCTGAAAATTGGTCAGAATGTCTGTCTTGATAAAATCTTAAACAAGTTTGAAATTGGGGTCATTTCTTTCAATTCAATTCTTAAATTCTATTATTTGCTAATTAGTTTAATTTTCCGAATGACCTTTTATATTGGTAATTTGGACAGAGTTATAACCAAGCTTGAAAAGTAAATTTTCTTCACAAATGATATTTCAGAATAAAGTTTTTGTAAAAAGTATAGACTGTTTTGGGATCAAAGCGATATATATGGGGGTACTTTGATTTTTAGTTTTGTCTATAAAAACCAAGTGTTCTGATTGGCCTAAAAAACCCAACCCTCTATGCACTATTGAGCACGCAGCTATTTTGTATGCTTGCGCATGAAATACTCCCATGAAAATATATCAATATTTCTAAGATATTTCTTTTATTCCCTGATGTCATTAAGTTATAAGAAATGAAGAGAAAGTTTTTGTTTTCATTGAAGAAAGAAATGAAATGGCTAATCACACTAAGGGATGAATCAGCATCACATATTCATAGTATTTAGTGATAAGTATTTTCATTTCATACCTCCATGAAAACAAAATATTATCTACATCTGTTAAATGGTTTTATTTTCAGGTTTGTGTATATTGGAAAAAGGAGCCAAGATGTGTTCTTACGTAATGGAACTCCTCCAGTTCTCTACAGAATCGTGGTCATGATTCAACACATAGACAATACTTATTCATTTTCAGTCCTCTTCCACAGGAAAACACAGGAAAAGGGGCCTCAATGACAAGTTATTTGTTTATTTGAGGCTATGATTTTTACTCTATATTTAACTTGATCAAATTATATGTTATGTATCAAGGATGTCTCTCATAACCCATTCCAACACAGTGGAATTTTAGACCGGTCCAAATTGAAAGGAGCTGCAGACGTCAATTTCAAGTTGATGGAATTTTAATTTTTTTTCGTCTTTTTGGGTAGAAAACATTCTGGATAATGAAGAAATTGCTTGATACAAGCAATTTCTTCATTTTCCACAATGTTTTCCAAAGCCCTTTAATTCAGGGGCGTAAAAAGGAGGGCTTGAGTTGGAATGGGTTAACCCATTGCCAATCAATTTCGCTTCTTTCAATTTGAACCATTCTAAAATTTTGTCATGTTTAAATGGGTTGAAAATTTGACCATTCAATCAGCATAATGAAATGTGAGGTCCAGATGGCCCATCTTGTTCCCTTCTAGGTGAAACTCAATCTCTTCATTGACAGATTAAAACAAATTTACACATGAGGGTATGTTTAACCCGTTCCCACTTGACAAAATTTTAGACTGGTCCAAATTGAAAGAAGATGCAGACAACAATTTTAAGATGATGGAATTATAAATTTTTTCATCTTTTTGGATAGAAAACATTGTGGATAATGAAGAAATTGCTTGTTACAAGCAATTTCTTCATTTTCCACAATGTTTTCTAAAGTTTTTTTCTTGAAGGGCGTAAAAAGGAGGGATTGAGTTGGAATGGGTTAAGTCCCTGCCATGTAATGGTGAAGGTCACATAGAGTTGCCTCTGTCAGTGTGAAAGTGTATGTGAGCGAGTGTGCCTTATTTTTGCCCAGAGCATAATTATCTTCTGCAATCTTTCAATTGATGGATTTCAAAATAACTTGGCAAAGTTGTTCCCCTTGATGAGAACTAGTATCATTAAGTAATGCTTGATACTCCCAAGTTCAAGGTCACTGCTGAAGGTCATTTAACAAGCACTTAAGTTGGGGGGCATCTGTGTCTGTGACACATTTCTAGCTTTATTATAAGCTCACTTAAGCAGAGCATGCTCAAGGGGAGCATTAGGATCACTCTGTGTCCATCATGCTTAATCAACATTTTCTAAAAGCATCTTTTTCCCCTAAAGCACTTGGACAATATGGACCAAATTTGGTAGTAATTTTTTTGGGGTGTTCCTTTTCAAAACTTAGCAAAAAATGTTGGCATAGCAGGGTCAGGCAATCATGAAATAATTCTTAAAAATTTTCACCCAATAAGCCACTTGGCCAAAATGATTCTTAAGTGACCCCTTTCAAGACAAGTTTGGAAAGGTTTGATTTTGTGAAAAAACAGGATACTTGGCAGGGCAGGCATAAGAGACCTAAAGGGAAACATGGAATAATTCTTTAAAAATCTTCTCTTGCCAAACCATGTATCAGATTTTGTCCAAACTTGGCAGTAATGTTCCTTGGGTAATCTTTTTAGCTCCCCTGAGCACAAAGTGCTCTGGGGGAGCTATTGTGATCGTTCATCATACGTCCGTCTGTCTGTCCGTTCACAATTACAAAAAAATCTTCTCCTCCTAAACTAACCATGGAATTTAAACAACAACAGAATGAAAAAACTTAAAAAATCTTCTCCTCCCAAAACATGAGGCCTAGAGCTTTGATATTTGGTATGTATCATCATCTATTGACCCTCTACCAAAATACTTCAAAGAATTACTGTATTCTGAAAATTAGCCCTTTTCTGGGCGATCCCTGATTTTACATAGAAATAAAGAAGGAAATCTTTAAAAATCTTCTTCTCCCAAACCATAAGGCCTAGAGCTTTGATATTTGGTATACATCATCATCTATTGACCCTCTTCCAAAACACTTCAAAGAATTACCGTATTCTGAAAATTAGCCCTCTTCCGGGCGATCCCTGATTTAACATAGAATTAAAGAAGGAAAACTTTAAAAATCTTCTTCTCCCAAACCATAAGGCCTAGAGCTTTGGTATTTTGAACATACCATAATATATTGACCGTCTACCAAAATACTTCAAAGAATTATCATACTCTGAAAATTAGCCCTTTTCTGTGCGATTCCTGATTTTACAAATGAATAAAGAAGGATATCTTTGAAAATCTTCTTCTCCCAAACCATAAAGCCTAGAGCTTTGATATTTGGTACATATCATCAGCCTTTGACCCTCTACCAAATTACTTAAAAAATTTGCCCTTTTCTGTGCAATCCCTTATTTTAGTTAGGAATAAATAATGATATCTTTCAAAACCTTCTCCTTTAACTATTAGGCTTACAGCTTTTATACTTGGTATGTATTGATGTCTATACTTCAAAGCATTACCATATTCAGGAAATTAGTGCTATATGGTGGGATCATCAATATACCTAGGATTAATAGAGAAATCTGTGAACATCTTCTCCAAAATAGTTAGACAGAGGGCTTTGCCATTTTGTT
The DNA here is from genome assembly GCA_946902895.1 of Fragum fragum. Taxonomy (NCBI): domain Eukaryota; kingdom Metazoa; phylum Mollusca; class Bivalvia; order Cardiida; family Cardiidae; genus Fragum; species Fragum fragum. The sequence goes on from OX336366.1 coordinate 15,117,751, forward strand.
TATATCATAAAGCCATGAACCATCATACTTAGGGGAGCGATTTAGGACCATCATGGTCCTCTTGTTTTAAAAATCATTTGTGAAATTTTGATTCGCAAAAAAAATTGGACAGGGCTTGTCAGACTTAAAGAAATAATGGAAAATTTCTTTGAGAGTCTTCTTCTAAATCTTTGAGCCAATTTGGACCAAACTTGGCGGGAATGTTCCTTGGGTGAAATTTTTATTTGTGAAAAAAAGGGAGGGCTTGGCATAGGTTAATCAGACTTAGAGAATCAATTTGGACTTCACTTGGTTGGAATGATCTTTGGTTGACCCTTTTCAAAACTTGTTCATGAAATTTTGTTTTTCTAAACAAATGGGGGCATGGCTGAGCTGGGCTTATCTGACAGAGAAATAATTAAATAATTCTCAGGTGAGCAATTGAGGGCCACCTTGGCCCTTTTGTTTCTGTTTTGACTAAACAGTGAAAACTTTTTCATTCATAACTCATTTTCATGTACAGAACTCATGTATTTATGGAAGTTATAGGAATAAATTAAGAGATTGTATATAAGAATTATTTGCTTTTTCTTTTAAAAACCAACTACATAGAATAGTTTTGGTTAATCCATTTCCATATTGAGAATGACAGAAGAAACAAAATGGGTAAACACCAATTTCCTCTTAACAGACCTTTATAAATGACCTTAAAATCAGCATAGGAGTATTGATAATTGGTACCTAAATTGCAACCATTTTACCTTTGATAATTTTTAAGTTCCAAGTAAGGGACAATATAGCAGCTTAAATTACTCACAAAGTAAGAGACAGACCCACTGGTAAAACAATATTACCCCACCTTATCAATGTTGAATGTTTTTTCATATGACAGATTTTAGTCTGCAACTTCTTTTAATGTGGACCAGCGTTAAGAGGAGAGGACTGAGCATTTTACCAAACTTGGGGCCTCTGGGACAGGGCCATTCTGGCCCAATGGGTATAATCTTTAACAACCCCGTAAGGGAATAATCTAGATGTACTATAAACCAAATATGAATGCCTACAACTTATAAATTGGGAGATGAAGTTACTTGAACATGCTCATAGAGAGTTTTTCATAACTTTTGAATCTTTGTCCAAAGGGGTATAACTTCAATAAACATGATAGATAACAATTAGGTTATGCTATATTTCAAACATAAATTCTCTAGGGACTAAGAAGATTTTTTTTTAAATTTAATTCAGATAATTTTTTACCCCTTTGATCCTACAAGCATAATTTCTTGTAACATAATGCAAAATTATTTATTAATTCTACATACCAAATATGAATGCCCTTCATATGACATTTCAGAAGGAGAAAACTTTAACTTGCTCTAATTTGGAGTTTCCAGAATTTTGGATCTTGGGCAAGACCATGTTTTATCCCAGAGCTACAATGTAAGCAAACATCGTAGAGATGCTATTGTAATGGGTTCAGGGGAGGTAATTTGCTGTGATATGCAAATTTGGATACCTTCTGAAGGTAAAGTGACTATTTGGAGTTATATATAGACCCATTTAGGGTTGAGGATCCTTTTCTCTGAATGGATAGGCTATGTCTATGTGCTTGGATTTGTTACACTATAAACAAAACATGAATGCCTTAGAATTCATAGATTGGGAGGAGAATTTTTTGCCCTACGTTGAAATTTCATCAAAATTGATAGATAATGGCCAGGCTATGCTACATTCATAATATAAACGTGCTCGGATATTTACAGCTGTACGATGATGACAATTGCCAGACTGGAGTTTCCTTACCCACAGATCTCTCAGACTAAGACTTGGGATGAGTCTTCTCATAGGGGAGAGTAATGTAACCGTTTCAGGGAAGGTAATTTGCTGTGATATGCAAATTAGGGTACCTTCTGAAGTCAAGTGACTATTTGGAGTGATATATAGACTAGGTTGACCTATTTAGGGTTGAGGATTCTTTTGTCTGAATGGATAGGCTTTGTCTATATGCTTGGATTTGTTACACTATAAACAAAACATGAATGCCTTAGACTTCATAGATTGGGAGGAGAATTTTTTGCCCTACGTTGAAATTTCATCAAAATTGATAGATAACGGCCAGGCTATGCTACATTCATAATATAAACGCTCTCCACCTCATAGTGAAGAAACAATTTTGGTTTTTGTCTATTTGGACCTCTATGCTGGGCTGTTTTAAACCCCAAGAGTATGAATTTAATTGATTAGTACAAAACCATCTAGTAATGCTATAAAACAATATGGATGTCCTAGACATTATAGTTTATGAGGAAGAGTTTTGAACTTGCTCTAATTAAGCATTTTTCCAGCCTTTGCATCTTAGGGACGTTGCCATTTTTTTCCCTAGGGGTATAATTTTAGCAAACTTGATAGAGAACCTAGTGGTTTCACTGCATATGAAATATGAAAGCCATTGGCCTTGTAGTATATGAAAGAGAGATTTTCAAAGATTGACTTAAATATCCCATTTGAAATTGCCTTGGCAATCAGTTTTTAGTGGAATTAAATTCTTTTAACAACTTCTGTAGAACATCGTCCAGTGAACGTGCCTGCAAGTTTCAGCTTGATCAGATAACTGGTTTAGGAGAAGATTTTTAAAGAAATAATGGACGGACAGACAGATGAACTACGCACAATGACCAATCACAGTTAATCACCTTGCACTTTGTGCTCAGGTGAGCTAAAAAAGTACTTTAATTATCAGACGACTCGGATGAGTGATTAAGGACGTATAACCACCGGAATCCAAGACTCAGTTTGAATTCACTAACACCAACATCATCATAGGGTCACTAGGAGTTAGGTTTGCTAGCCAGTCTTAAATTCTGTACAGATCAGTCCAAAACTGTTGCAGGAGTTCATATGAATTCAGACACTTACTGTAATTTTGTGCTCACCACTTGATGCAAAATACTTAAGGAAGTTGGTTGTTTTCCTTGTCAATTTGTAACCTTCTGTTAACCTGGTTCATAAGCAAATGAGGTCATGTGGTGTCAAAAACCGAAATCCATGACATCTAAAGATAACCTGGAATTCAACTAAACCTTTCCTATATAACCACCAAAAGCCAATTTCTGCCTATCGGATTACCATGAAGACTATATCTGACTCATGTTTCAGAATTAAATGTTTGTTTGGGCATATTTTTGGGCAACTGGGAAATTCTTACCTAGGTTTCAGAAACATTGATACCTCAATTAAAGGGGATAATAAAACAAAACATAAAATCAGTTTTTGTCACAAATTTAATTAATCTATAATTTTACAGTCCTTCTGTTGGTTATGTTAACCCTTGTCATGCTGTATAAATTACCTTACTGAATTGCTGTCAAATCAAAGGTCTGAGAGCACTGATAGATCTTTTTGTTAAAAATCAATATTTCATTTAGAAATCAACCTCATCAACAACTCTGGAAGGAAAAGTATGAGCAGAAGGTATAGACTAAGATCAGACTGCACAAATGTGCAGGCTGATCTTAGTCTACACCTCCTGCCAAAACCGGAATATTCCAGGTTCAGCATGACAAGGGTTAATTTGAACCTTGATCCCAACATTCTCCTCTACATTTTGTTTGTGTATGTTTTCTATAGTATAAATGCTCAACTTGCTGTCATTTGAAAGTTATTGCACAATCCTATTAACCCATTCCCACCCAAGAAATTTAAGACTGGTCCAAATTGAAAGGAGTTGCAGACAACAATTTAGAGTTTATGAAAATTTAATTGTATTCAACCTTCTGGGTAGAAAACATTGTTTAAAATGAAGAAATTGCTAGCCATAAACAATTTCTTCATTTTGCACAATGTTTTCTCAATCATTTTCCTTGAGGGGCGTCCAAAAGCGTCACTGAGTGGGAATGGGTTAATAACTATTCTAAAATCTCACTTTCAGCCAAATTCAAGATGTTTGAAATTGGTTAATGGCAAAGGAATCACTCAATCCATCTGCAATTGTTAAAGTTCTTCATGAATTAGGAGACAATATTTTAAATTGTGCATTATGTAAGTACGGTAGAAAACATTACAAAGGAAATAAGAATTTGCTTGTGATAAAAAGAAATGTCTCCCACAACAATGCTTTCTCACTTTAACCATAGCTCGTGCTATCATTTGAAATTGAGGGGTCATTGACTTCTTCACCATGAATTTTAGGGTCGAAAATTGATATTCAAGGAGTCAAAACAACAAAAAGAGTGACTCATGAGCATTAATTTGAATATTTAACTGACCAACCATAACCAACTGACCTTTTCTTGTAAAGATAGCAATTTATTTCTACAATTTCCAATAGCTCTCAAATACATCATTGAAAATTGGGGAAATAAGGGTTGTATTTATGACTTATTTGGTAGTCATTGAAAAGTTTTTGTGTACTTCTGTTCAACATTTTACATTATAAGGTAATTCACTTGCAGATAAGTCAAAGGTTTATGAAATCCCTGGATCCAATTGAGTCTACTTTTGTTCTTATTCATATTAAATCCATATAAACCTCTATATTTGCCCTTACCCAGTCAAACAAAGATTTTCTTGAAACATAAAACATAGATATTAAACAAGGGAAATCAGCGTGGGAAAAGAATAAGCAATTTCTTCTTTTACCATACTGTTTTTACCAATATTTTGCTTTCAATCATATGCTCTACACATTATTAACTTCATAATACATGTATATAGACTATAGATTTTGCAGACCTTTAATCACTGCAGACCTGTAAAAATTGGAGCCAGCTAATCCTACAGGCTTGATGCAAAATTCAGTAAATGTAAAACCCTGGTTTAAATTGAAAGAATATATTGATTACCGCTGAGTTCTGAAACAAGAATTCTTTAAACAATTCCCACACAATGACGCCTTTTGACGCCCCTATAGAAAAACAATTTGGGAAATATCGTGGAAAATGAAGAAATTGCTTGCAAAAAGCAATTTCTTACTTTTCCACAATGTTTTTCTACCCAGAAAGTTGAAAATCTTAAAATTTCATCAACAGTTAATTTTGTCTGCAATTCCTTTCAATTTGGACGATTCTAAAATTTTGTCGCCTGGTAATGGGTTAATCCAGTGGTTGTGTGCTAATGAGTTTCATGAACGAATATCACAAAAATTAAGTCATAGACAGTCCATATCACCTTGAAGACTTATTCACACCTTTCTTCATTTCTTGTTCTATAAACATATCTTTTTTCCTGTTCTTGTCAAAATACTTCACCTGGAATGAGACAGAAAAGATACCCTAACACCATCTATGTTTTCCTTATAAATGTAATTACGTCTTGATCTTATTGACCTTGACCTTCAAGGAGATAATGTGTTTAAATGTGAGGTACAATCATACCATACACATATACAATGTATTATAAATCAATTAATTAATCCATCCCAACACAATCACATTTGTTTACATCTTGAAAACAAGAGGACCATGATGGTCCTAAATCGCTCCCCTGAGTATGATGGTTCATGGATTTATGATATATACAAAATAGCAAAGCCCTCTGTCTAATTATTTTGGAGAAGATGTTTAAGGATTTCTCTTTAAAACCTAGGTATATTGATGATCCCACCATATAGCACTAATTTCCTGTATATGGTAATGCTTTGAAATAAAGACATCAATACATACCAAGTATAAAAGCTCTAGGCCTAATGGTTAAGGAGAAGGTTTTCAAAGATATCCTCCTCTATTCCTTTGAAAAATCATATTATTTATTCCTAACTAAAATTAGGGATTGCACAGAAAAGGGCTATTTTTTTAAAGTAATTTGGTAGAGGGTCAATGGCTGATAATATGTACCAAGTATCAAAGCTTCAGGCTTTATGGTTCGGGAGAAGAAGATTTTCAAAGATTTCCTTCTTTATTTCTATGTAAAATCAGGGATCAAAAAGAAAAATGCTAATTTTCAGAATACGGTAATCCTTTGAAGTATTTTGGTAGATGGTCAATAGATGGTGATGTATACCAAATATCAAAGCTCTAGTCCTTATGGTTTGGGAGAAGAAGATTTTTAAAGGTTTCCTTCTTTATTTCTATGTAAGATCAGGGATCACAAAGAAAAGTGCTAATTTTCAGATAACGGTAATTCTTTGAAGTATTTTGGTAGAGGGTCATTAGATGATGATTTGTACCAAATATGAAAGCTCTAGGCCTTATGGTTTAAGAGAAGAAGATTTTTTTAAGATTTCCTTCTTTATTTCTATGTAAAATCAGGGATCGCCCAGAAAAGGGCTAATATTATAGAATATGGTAATTCTTTGAAGTATTTTGGTAGAGGGTCAATAGATGATGATTTGTACCAAATATCAAAGCTCTAGGCCTTACCGCTTTGGAGGAGAAGATTTTTTAAGTTTTTTCACTCCGTTGCCATGGCAACCAGAGTTCTTCATGGATTTCAATTCTTAGAAGTATTTTGAAAGAGCATGACCTAAGGATCATTTCAGTAAAGTTTTGTTGAAATTCCATAGTTAGGTTAGGAGGAGAAGATTTTTTTATAATTGTGAACGGACGGACGGACAATGACTGATCACAATAGCTCCCCCAGAGCACTTCTTGCCCAGGTGAGCTAAAAAAGTAATGGAAAACATTGCAGACAAGAGGCCCAGTGGGCCTTAACGGTCACCTGAGTAAAAGAGCATCAAGACAAGTGATTTTGTTTGAAAGAATTAGAAAAAGGTCCACCAAAGGAACATTCATGTGAAATTTGATTAGAATTTACCTAGTAGTTTTAAAGATTTTTGCAATCAAAATTTCTGTAAGAAATTAATTTTGTTTCCATAGCAACCAGAGTTCATGGAACAAAATTATTTATATTATTTATAGCAGTTTGGAAGAGGATTGTGCAAGGAACACCCCTGTTAAAGGTAGGTATCGATGTTTTTTTCATTTCGAAGATTTTAATCATTTTTATTTCCTCTAATAAACTATTTGAAAACAATATGCCGAAAAGTAGTTTTGCAAAAATATGAGGTCGCTTATCAGAAAAAAGAAGGGTATTTCCCTAATAGCCTACGTAGGCTATTAATCTATTTTTAGATTAATCCGAGACAGTTACCAAGATTATAGGGCATTCACGTGGTGCGAATAACCGTTAGAACCTTGCATCTAGTTCAAATTACATCAAACCAACGTCATCGTTACGTGATCAAGAGTAATGTTCGCTAGCTGGTCTGTAAAGATCAGTCCTTTCATGTGACATGGTTTAGGACGTTGGCTGTTTCACTAGTAAATTTGTTACCTTCATTTGACTGGGTCATATGCAAATGAGGTCATCCGATGTCGACAGCCGAATTCCGTGATATCTAAAAATAACCTGGAATTCCGCTGAACCTTTCCGATATAACCAGAAAAAGCCACTTTAGGTCTATTAGATAACCACCAAGACAATACCTGACCTAACCTAAAGTATTAAATGTTCGTTTGAGTCTATGTTTCGGCACTTGGTAATTTTTCTTATTTAGGTTTCAGAAACATCGATATCTCCCTTTAAGTTTGTCAGGATGAAAAGAAATCGATGTTTTCCCAAGTAAAAAAAATTAATCACATAAACATAATTAGACATTTAAAAGTAAAGCATACATAAAAAGCTGTGAACCTTTAAGATTTGACAAGAAGATCTTAAAATTCTCACCATATGACCCATGTAAAGCTTTTGCTCCTGAGATATGAGCATATTTGACTCTAGAAAGACATCCATGTGATGATACTACATACGAAATATCAAAGCTCCATCATCTTCAGAGTTAGTTTCAAATGATGGCATACTTTTGAGCCCTGTACCATAATTTAAAAAATCTTGCTAGAAGTCTTCTAGATGATGGTTGCTACGGACAAAATATAATAACTCTAAGCCAAGCTGCCCAGTGGTTCTTGAGAAAACGATAAAAAATGTTTAAAAGTTAACGGACGACGGACAAACGATGATTGCAATAGGTCACCATGACCATTCGGTGGTGATCTAAAAATATGAATTTCTTAACATGATGAACTTTGAACCCTGGGCGTAGCCCGATACATGACCCCAGGTACATAAATTTCACAAACTTTAGTATACCTGTCCTACCAGTCATGCACATAAAATATTAAGCTCTTGCATTTAGGGTTTATTAGAAAAAGATTTTTTTGGAATTGGCATCCCCCAATGATGCTTCCGACCAAGTTTGGTTGAAATCCCCTCAGTAGTTCTTGAGAAGAAGATGAAAATGTTTAAAAGTTACCAAAAATGACACCCTTTTGGTCCCCATTTTAGGCCCCCCTGACCTCCAGCCTTTTAATTTTCACAAATCTGTATAATCAGTACCCAATGATGCTTTTCACCATGTTAGTTTGAAATTGGCTTAGTACTTCATCAGAAGAAGATGAAAATGTGAATTTTTTAACATGATGAACTTTGACCTCTGGGTGTGGCCCCCATACATGACCCCAGGGACATGAATTTCACAATTTATAATATACCTGTCCTAGTTGTCATGCACACAGAATATTTAAGCTCTGGCATTAACGGTTTATTATAAGAAGATTTTTAAAGAAGTACCAAAAAATAACCCCTTTTTGTCCCCTATTTGGGCCCCTTTGACCCCCAGAACCCCTATTTTCACAAACTTGAATTGGCATCCCCCAATGATGCTTTCTACCAAGTTTGGTTGAAATCCCCCCAGTAGTTCTTGAGAAGAAGATGAAAATGTTTAAAAGTTAACGGACGACGGACGACGAACGACAACTGATAAACGATGATTGCAATAGGTCACCATGACCATTTGGTCAGGTGACCTAAAAAAAGGAGATATTTCTTTAACAAGCAACTTTCTCAATATCTATAAACGTTTTCTACCTAAAGAGAAAAGGATTTTTTTCATATTTAATATTGCAATCTCCAACTTCGTCCAGTCTAAAATTGTTATCTTGAAATGGGTTAAAGAACAGTAACATTTCATTGCCTGGGTTATCAACCCTTGTCATACTGAATAAAATCATAATCAAAACTGCATGAAAATCAAAGGGCAGAAAGAACTAAAAGTATTTGGTGCAGGTCTATATTTAGTTTGAGCAATACATTTTATATACAAGCCTGACAACAAGCAGATGGTGTAGACAAAGATCAGACTGCACTACTATACCTCCTGCCAAAACGGGAATATTCTGGGTTCAGCAGGACGAAGGTTAATACACATTCGAAGAAAAAAAGGGTTTTTGGTCCTAAAAATGTAAGTAATAAGTAATGAGCCTTGTTCTGTCAATTAACCAATCATGGCTGTCAGTTAAAGAACCAGTCAACCAATGAAATCATTTATTTAGATCAGAAATGAGGTATGAACTCCCACATTTTGGCGACTTAAACATTGTTTTCAAGCTGTAGTTACGACGTTTTGGTCATGAAACAACTTTTTTACCTTCTTATACATGCTACTTGCCATGAATTTCACAAAATAATTTAAAGTTGAAGCGGGACTACCTCTTGGAGGCAATGGGCGTGACAAATGGAGTAAGGGGCAGAACCAGAGATTGGTCAATTAGTGGATAGCTTGATAGTAGATAAAATTTGTAAGTAAAGAGAAGGTATATAATTCTTTAAAAATACATTTAGAGTTATTCCTCTTGATGGTATAGATTGCTCTATTGGTAGTGAACATATATTTTCAGTTTGAAGTGAATTTGTTCAGTAATACCAGAGATATTACAAAATGTCAAAGTTTTCAAATGAAGACAACGCAGACTGATGCAGATGACAGCAATACCAAAAGGTTTTCTCCAAAAACAGTCAAGCAAAAAATCTGTCATTCATAACCTTTATATATCTCTCTTTGATAGAAAGAGAAAAGGGATCTATTCTCAAGAAATATTAAAATTCATCCGGAGACATCTCGGAAGAAAATTCATTGTAAAGTTCTAACAAAAAAGTCTAGATTAATTTTTATCTTAGCTTGTAGTTTGGGTTTGTGTTTAGCAAATTGACTGATGGTTAAACATGAAGGAGATCAATATTTGTGTAAGAGTAAGATCATGTTTTTTTTTTAAATGAGTTTTCATCAAAAGAAATGTTCAATACATAATTTTGAAGAACGATAAACATAAAGATAACGTGTTCATGCTAAAACCAAATAACAGAAATGATTATTCTATTCCTTAACCCTTTCCTGTATAAACCCTGGTTTTTACATCCCTGTGTTTTTATACTTGAGAAACCACAAGCAATTTCTTCTTTTTCCACAATATTTTCTACACTACTGAATGATCATTTTCAAACAAGTTAAGACTTTATATTGTTGTCTGTAAAACCCTTGAATTTGGACCAGTATAAATTAAAAAACAAAACAAAACAAAAAAACAGGAAAGGATTAATTGTGAAGGGACACTTTATTTCATTTAAAATATCAAGAAACTAGTTATCAAATGAATTAAATAGACAAAATATACCATCCAAAAATTGAGTTTATCAGTCTGACTATTTCCCATGAAATTATCAATTTTCAATACAGCACAAGAAACCCAAATTATTCATGAAATTATTGAAGAAATGAATCTATTTACTGTGACCTCATTTGTCATGCCATCCTGATCCAACTTTTGGTTGTTTGTATTGAAAAGACCTCAATTCTGATGTTTGCCTTCTCTCTTCAAACCTTTTTCTCTGTAACAGAAAGGTAACTTTACAATTCTTTACCAGAGATTTCCACATAGAGGATATTGAATGAGTGGTCAGGGAATACGAAATTCATTAAGCCATCTATAAATAGATAACAACAAGGCTCTGGAGAGATTTTATCTACTTAAGATGTCAAGTTTAGTAATTTCAGGATTTGATAAACACAAATTTGAAATCCATTTTTTACAATACTTTATTTTTGCAAAAACTTCAACGACATATGATATTCTGTGAAATATGTTAAGTTTGTAAGATAACGTCATTACATATGTTATGACGTCATATTTAGGGTAGAAAATAGCTGCTACCACATGCTTCAAATTTATTCGCATAGTTATAACACTAGTGTAATAACACCTGTGAAATATGAAAAAATAAATATTCAATGGGTTTATTTCACTCAGAAAGGTCATATTACAAAGTCTTATTTGAGCATATGTGCATTAGTTCAAACAAGTTTACAATGAACAGCCTGGAAAGTTCTAAGATGTAATAGGATTATTCCCTGATTATAAAAAAAAAAGTTGAGTCTGTTGCTATCTTTTAGAGCATAGAGAAAATTTTCTATTCAGACTGTGTGTGCACAAGCTTATCTGTGTCTTTACTAGGCGCACTTAGCTATATTGATTTAATGGGATTTAATGCCACTTTAAACAGAATTTCAGTCATATCGTGGTGGCTAGAGCACCTAACCATAGATTCCTGGCAATTCTTGCACCAGTGCTACTACTACATCCTTTCTTAGCCTCTAGCTGCTCAAACCACTTAGGTTGATGACTATCCATTCATTGGTTGGAAACATGTGAGAAAGTATACTCAGGGATCCAACCCAGGACCGATGATGCTAATAGGAATTTTCTTTGTGATGACCAAGAACATTCAATTAGCACCCTTAACATTATTAGAATGTTCTTCACAATGATTTAATAAAATATTTTCAGAACTATGATTTAGAATTGATGTTGCAGTAGTAAATTTTTCAAAATGACTAAGTTTGAAAAGAAAAGGAAGACATCAGAAAGTTTTTGAGAAGTAGATTAGGGTGATATTTCTCCACTCTCAGTGGAAGCATTTCACAAACATGCCTCAGTTTACCAAACACAACTGTCAATCAAAGAACCATTCAACTAATGAAATCATTCATTTAGATGAAATTAGATTTGAACTTTGAAATTGGCAGTCATGTATATTAAGCTTTTTGTTGGTTGGCAATTTGAATGTCGTAAATACAGCTTCTTCAAGCTGTATTTATGATGTTTAGGTCCCTAACCAACCATTTTATTTTTTTGGTACATGCTACTGACTATAAAATTTGCAAAATAAATTGAAGTTGACCTACCTGTGGAAGTCGATAGGCAGGACCATAGAGTAAGTGGACTAGTCCAGTGATTGGTCAATTATAGTAATATTAGATGCAAAGGAAATTTTAATAAGTAGGCCAAGGTCTTAGTCACTGGGTAATAGTATTTTGTGTGAAGTGAAAGCCTAAGATGACTTCAAGTAAAATTTGTAGGTTTTATTGTAGAGTCCATGGTCTAGAGGCAAGAGGCAGACCTCAAGATAGGAGGATCCTGGATTTGAATCCCGACCTTAGCAAAAATTTAACTCTATGTTGTTTCTCTCCACCCATGTGTATAAATATGTACCTATAAGGGTTGTATACCAATAAGCTGTGGCTACATGGTGCACTGAATATTTACAGTGGATTCCATGATCAAAGATTAACTCTTGTCTTGCTGAACCGGGTATATTCCAGATTTGGGCAGGAGGTATAGACAAAGATCAGCCAGCACATAAGTGCAGTCAATATATGAAGATTTGAGAGCAAGGTAACTTTTGAATTATTCTGATTGTGAATAAAAGTGTTCCTAAGGCGTTAGACTGTTATGACTTGGACTTGAAACCATCTAGATAATACAGAGAAGGTATGCAAGTAAAGTTGTGTTTTCTCACAATGTTTTCCGTTACTATAATTCTTTCCCATATGAAAAATATTAGATTGTTTTCTACAATGTTTTCTACACAAAAAGACAAATTTTTTTAAACATTTCATCACAAAAGAGCCAGTTTGACCCAATGGCTTTTAAGTTTTGAGGCCATTTGAAAGTGACTCTTAATTTTACAATAGTCTCTTATAATCTGGGTCTGTATTCAGCAACAATCTAATTCAACCACTGGATTCCCTTGAATAATCCAAATGGACTATACTTACCAAGTGTTACAAAATTCCCGCACAATCCCTAAGAAAAAGAACTTGTTAACCCATTCCAACACAATAAAGCTTTCAGATGCCCCCCCCCCCCCCTCCCCCCAAAAAAAGAGCTTTAGGAAAAATTGTGGATATTGAAGAATTTGAATGTTGCAAGCAATTTTCAACCTAAAAAGTCAAAAAATATTATTATATCAATTTTAAATTGTTGTCTGCAAATTCTTTGAGTTTTTAACTAGTCTAAGATTTTGTCGTATGGTAATCGTAATTGGTTTATATCAATTTTTTTCTTTTAGAATATCATGGTTTTCCACGAAGAAAGACATAATTTTGAAATTTTTGAACAAACTTGAACTTGTATTCTGCAATTTCTTTTTTAACATGGTTTTACACCAAGAAAGACATAATTTTGAAAAATTCTACTAACTCGAAATAGTCATCTGCAATTTCTTTGAAATTGCACCAGTCATAAGTTTTGCTATCTGTCACTATGTTATATGGTTGAATGATAGTCAAAGCTGAAAGATTGAAGACAACAATTGTAAGTACATGTATATTGAATTCAAAATAAACAGAGTGCAAAACGCTGTAATTCAAGAGGGCCAAGATGACCATTGATAGCTCACCTATGCTCTCAATTGACCAATTGCTGGCCCCACCCACTTACTCTGTTGACCCCGCTCATTTACTCTGCAAGGAAGTTCTACTTCGATTTAAATGGCTATACAAACTGCAGATACCATGTATAATTCGTCAAACTAAGAAAAAAGCTTAAAGAAAAGTGGCTGCCAATGTTGGAGTTCAAAACTCGCTTCTCATATAAATGGATAATTTCATTGGTCAACTGAATGTTTGATTAAAATCTGTGATTCGTCAAACAAAGGAACATGAATTTGCAAATTCAAAGCAATAATTTTCCCATTTCCAATACGGCTCATCCTTATGACCAAACATACATACTAACCAAGTTTCTTGAAGTTTAGGCCAAAATTATCAAACCTGATCTTTGTCAACACCACCTGTTTGTCCAATTTAAGCAAAAATTATTTATTCAATAATTTTTCAAAGAAATAGTGATCCATCGGTCTTTCCGTTCTTCAATTCAAATGCATTTTGAAAAAAAGGTTTTTAATTCAGCATGAAAAGGGTTAAACAGAAGATTCTTTGCACCACTTTTTTAACCCATTCCCACACAATGACGCTTTTAAATGCCCCTCAATATGAAAGCTTTAGCTTGTGACAAGCAATTTCTTCATTATCCACAATGTTTTCTATCCAAAAAGACGAAGAAATATAAAATTCCATCAACTTGAAATTGTTGTCTGCAGCTTCCTTCAATTTTGACCAGTCTAAAATTTCACCGTGTTAGAATGGGTTAAATATGTTCAAACCGAATGTTCCCATTTTAACCCATTCCAACTCAAGCCCTCCTTTTTACACCCTTCAAGAATAAAGCTTTGGAAAACATTGTGGAAAATGAAGAAATTGCTTGTATCATTATCCACAATGTTTTCTACCCCAAAATACTGGCAAATTTAAAATTCCATCAAATTTAAATTGTCGTCTGCAGCTTTTTTCAATTTGGACCAGTCTAAAATTTTCTTGTGTTGGAATGGGTTAACTAAATCACTATGACCTGACAAACACTTTGATCAATTTTCTTCCAAGATAGAACTAAAACTGGACTGTAGAGTGTAAACGCTTAAATTTTCAACATAAAATGACATACATTTAAGGATCACAAAATCTCATGATTAGCACATGCTCAGGTGAGTTAAAAAGGCAGATATGCATTTACAAGCAATTTATTTTTTTTCTACTAATTGTTTCTCTTTCTATTTCCTTCAGTTTGGCAGAGTGCAGTCTTTAAGTAAGTATGTATATGTCAACTTTTAAAGAAAAGAGAAAAATCTATCCATATCCCATCAGTCAATTGTAACAAGCGATTTCTTCTTTTACCACAATATTTCCTACTACATAGGATGGTTTCTCTTCAAATTGCATCCAGTTTTCATTGTTGTCTGCAACCTCTTTCAATTTGGCCCAGTCTAAAGTTTCAAAAAACAGCAAAGGGTTAATATAGGAGTGGAACTTCCTGTCAGATCTCTGTGAGTGTATCTAGCTTCTGTTATTATTGAGAAATCATTGTAGACAAGCAATTTCTTCTTTTTCCCAAATATTTTCTACCCTACTGAATGGTCATTTTTCAATTTAAACCCACTTTCAATTTTCGTCTGCAAATCCTTTGAATTTTGACATGTCAAAAATTTTGTAAAACAGGAGAGGGTGAAAATTACTCACCCATGCTTTAGGACATGATGCTTCATATTTTGTCTGCAGATCTTTACACTTGGACTCATCATTGTTATTAGAATCTAAACATGCATAAAACAAGTCTCTGTTATTCCAACATTCTGTTCTTTTACTTCTGGTTACTGTTTCTGTTGCCATGACAACCAAAAACAATGGACACTCTCCACTAGAATATCCCACTTGGTGATCTGGAAAAACAACAACAAAAAACCTGTACATTAATTAAAAAGATGCAGATTACTTAAAAACAAAGTTATTACATTACCAGATGACAAACTTTTAGACTGGTCCAAAATGGAAGAAGTTACATACTAAAAATTCAAGTTGATAAATTATGAAAAACCTTATCTTTCGTGGATGAAAATGTTTTGAAAATTGAAGGACTTTATTTGTTTTCCATATTTTTCAAAGATATTTTCATGTTGAACACAGAAAAGTGTAAATGTGTGTGAGTCAATAGATTAAAACTTAAGTTTATGCATATTTAACCCATTCTAACACAGCAAAATTTTAGAATGGTCCAAATTGAAAGGAGCTTCAGACGACAATTTCAAGTTGATGGAATTTTAATTTTTTTCGTCTCTTGGGGTAGAAAACATTGTGGATAATGAAGAAATTGCTTGATACAAGCAATTTCTTCATTTTCCACAATGTTTTCCAAAGCTTTTTTCTCGAGGGGCGTAAAAAGGAGGGATTGAGTTGGAATGGGTTAACCTCCTGTTCAATCCCTAGATTTTAAGTCCCTGTGAATTTATGATTGAGAAAATATTGCAGAAAAAAAGAAAAAAATGCTTGTAAAAAGCAATTGAAAATATTGCAGAAAAAGAAAAAAATGCTTGTAACAAGCAATTTTTAGCTCCACTGGCTGTGCCTCTGTCCATCCATCGGTAAACTTTTACTTTAAAAATCTTCTCCTCAGAAAGTACTGAACAGTAATCAACCAAATTTCACAGAAATGATCCTTGGGTGACCCTTTATCAGATTCCTTCAAAGAATTTGGATGGGATGAAAACATGGCTTTAATGGATGGGGCTAATTTCCATATAAGGTGAAACCATTAAAAATCTTCTTCTCTGAATTCAATTTATGGATTTCAACCATATTTTACAGGAATGACCCTTGGGTGACCCTTTATCAGATACCTTCAAAGAATTTTGATTGGATGAAAAACATGGCATTAATGGGTGGGGCTAATTTCCATGTAAGTTGAAACCTTTAAAAATCTTTTTCTCTGAAACTAATTTACAGGAATGCTAATCTGGGACCCTTTATCAGATTCCATCAAAGAATTTTGATTGGTTGAAAAAAAAAAACGATTTTAATTGGCAGGGATTATTTCCATATATGGTGAAACCTTTAAAACTCTTCTCTGAAACCAATTGATGGATTTCAACCAAATTTTACAGGAGTGATCTTTGGGTGACCCTTTATCAGATTCCTCTAAAAAATTTTGATCGGATGAAAATCACAACTTAAATTGGTTGGGCTAATTTCCATAAAAGGTAAAACCTTTTAAAAATCTTCTTTTGTGAAACCAATTGATGGATTTATACCAAATTTTACAGGAATGCTCATTGTGTAAATCTTTATCAGATTCCTTCAAAGAATTTTAATTTGATGAAAACATGGCTTTAATATGCAGTGCTAATTTCCATATGGTTAAATCCTTGTCATGCTGAACCCGGAATATTCCAGTTTTTGCAGGAGGTGTAGACTAAGATCAGACTGCACTTATGTGCAGGCTGATCTTAGTCTATACCTCCTGCTTGTAGTTTTCCTGCCAGACTTGTTTATGAAGTTGATTTTTAAAAAAGATATAGATTTTTTAACAAGAAGTTCTATCAGTGCTTTCAGCCCTTTGATTTGACAGCCATTCAGTGTGGTAATTTATACAGCATGACAAGGGTTAAGATCTTCTTCTCAGAACCCAATTTATGGATTTCTACCAAATTTTACAAGACTGCTCACTGGGCAAATCAGATTCCTTCAAAGAAGATCGGATGAAAAACATGGCTTTAATGAGCGGGGAAAATTTTCATTTATGGTGAAAACTTCTTAGGAATGATAAATAAATTCAAGCAGTTTGCGCGAATCAGGCACTCAAGCTCCTCTAGTTTCTTTTTCCATAATATTTTTTACTCTAAGTCCAAATTTAATTATTGTCTGCAAAATCTTTGAATTTGGACAGGTCTTAAATTTTACAAAACAGGAAACAGAAAATGGTTAACCTACATATTACTGGTTGACAAAAAAATGTTTAAACACAATTCTTAATTCGGAATCAGCTATTGCAGTGAAGTGCAGTAATAATCTGCATTGGTTTACCCTAAAGATGTTAGCCCTAATCACTTTTCATCCTAACTATATACTTACTTAAAGATCCGTTTGACCTACTTTTTATTTATATATAAAATATGCATAGAAAAATATATTTATAGTACTAAGAAATATTTTTTCAGGTTTGGTAAGGTGGAGGGGTAATCTTCCTATGCTGCTTAACCTATGACAGCAGAATTTTTGATGGTCCAAATTGAAAGGAGTTTCAAACAACAATTCAAAATTCATATCTTAGATTTTTTCAAATTTCTGAGAAGAAAACATTGTGTAAAATGAAGAAATTGCTTGTTTCAGCAATTTCTTCATTTTACACATTTTTTCCCCATTATTATTCCTGGAAGGGGGGGGGGAATTAGAAAGAGTAACTGTGTCATAATGAGATAAGCTGTGATATCGTAGCTCTCTAGGGCTTCGATATCACAGCTAGAAAGAGTTAACCCTTTACCAGAAGACAAAATTTAGGTCAGATTGATGGTTAAATGTGTCTGAGTAAAAGATATAATCAAATAAAGATGTTTGTCCATCTTGAGAAAAAAACAAACAAAAACAAACAAAAACAAACAAAACACACACACAAAATTTGGAGATAATGTAAAAAAAAAATTGTATAGTTGAGTTTCGCGTATTTGAGCAGTCTCCCTTAATCGATCAGGTTCATTTCTGCACACTTACTGTTAACTTGTGTATTACAAACAATATGTAAATTGTAAGAAATCAGCATTAATCAATGTCAGTGTATGAAATTTATCAAAATAATACAAATCATCCCTCAAAACTATTTACCGGGTTTATACTATTTTTCCTCATTCCTAACAAACATTTTGGGGTTCATGTTTTTTTCTCCTTGCAAATGCTGTTGCTATGTAGATGTTTTTTGAAATTTTGGTAAATAGATGGGGAAAATAAATTTTCAATGCCGCAAGTGTGACATTGATCCTTGGATGTATATTGCCAAGGTGCTCAATTATGGGAAACTGAATTTTGATCTCAATAACCAGTGTATGAACACAAAAAGGGTGTAATTTTTGTTACAATTTTTTTTACAAATCTGTTTTTCATTTATACTGCAATAATCTACTTGAATTTATGGTACATGTACTTTCAGTTCAGTTCATGGAGTCTAATTATGATTTTGTAAGTGAGTATGCGCAAATTTTAAAGCTTAAGGTGATCGAATATTCGAGACTACAGGCTATATGTCTGAATAATAAAGAGACTCATTTCATGAAACCCTTGTCTTTTTTCTCATAAAAGATATATTACAGACAAATCAGAACAATTTCAATGAGCAAATATCATCTACTATTCAGATGTATTACAATTCTAAACGAATTTTATAACTGGTGAAAACGGGTGATAGTAACTCAGGTAAATTACAACTTCGTTAAATTGATATTATATACATGTAGTAAAATAATGGAGACTTTGGTAAAAAGGTAATTATATTGTAATTATCATCTCCCGACCTGGTATTGACACGAGTCATCTTGATTAATTTTGACAGTTTGTAATAATAACAATTTTATCTTGGAGTAAGTATTTGAACTTGAATAATTGGTCAAGAAAGAAGATAAAGAAAACCCCTTTTTTTATGGCAGTTTTTAAAAACATCTTGTAAAATGAAAGAAAAAAGAAGTATGAAACAATTTATACATCATTCATGATGTTTTCTATCCAAAAAGATGATATACGTATATCTACATAAATTTCATGAAATGGAATTTGTCGTTTGCAGCTTCTTTCAATTTGGACAAACTTAAATTTTGTTGTGTGAGAATTGGAAAGGTTTACCCAAATCAGCACAGAAAGGTAAGAATTTGAATAAAATTTGAAAAAAAATTATATATATACTGCCTTGATGGTCGAGTGGTATAGGAGCTTGACTCATGATCTGAAGGTCACGAGTTCGAGCCCCAGCATCACCGGGGTGTGTTCATGGGCAAGACACTTAACCCTTTCCCGTTTTTGGAAAATTAAGACTAGTCCAAATTGAAAGAGGTTGCAGACGACAATGAAAACTGGATGCTATTTGAAATGAAACCATCCTATGTGGTAGAAAATATTGTGGAAAAGGAGAAATTGCTTGTTACAAGCAATTTCTTCTTTTTCCACAATGTTTTCTCAAGTATAAAATCTAAGGAACGTAAAATCCCGTATTTGAACGGGAAAGGGTTAAGAGCCAGTCCAAGTTTACCCAGCTGTAAAAGTGGGTAGCAGTGGGATACAGCCACTGCCTCTCTTTCAGGGACGTGAAAACATCTGGATTGTGAGTGTATCACCTGCCAGTATTACACGAAAGGGGAGTTGGGCAGTATAAATAGATAGATAGATGTTTATATAATTGATACAATATAATCACCCTTCAAATTTAAAGAATTTAGGTAAAGTTACTATACAGCTGGTACTTGCATTGAGATCAGAAACAATATAAAGATAAATGGATGAATCAAAATAAAACAATATAAAGAAATGAGGAATCCTCATCTTTTTCTTAACTTTAATCAAAACAACATGAAAATAATGGTGGTGAACTTGTTTTAACATACAATTTTAAATTCTTATTTACCAATATTCAATTAATACGTCTCAAGTAAAAAAGGAAACTAAACAATGCTTGTAACAGAATGATACAAGATCCAGTGATGTGCCCAGACCAAAATCTTTGGGGGACACAGGTGTCCCCCTACCTTGATTTCAGGGGAACACTTGAAAATTCTAGGGGACACAATAACATTTTTTTTTCCCATCAGACTTGAGTAACCATGGGAATTTAACAAGCCAAGATTTTTGGAAAGTTGGATCATATTTTTTTTTACTTGTCCCGGGGACCGAAGAAGAGGCCCCCTCAGTATCAATGCCTTCGGACGACTTAGAGGGCTTGGGATCCGATGACGGGATCGAATCAGCATTTTCTCGTGTTCCTGACAATTTGTCCTCATCTCCTAGTTTTCTATTTTTAGGGCTTCCCGACATGAAGTCTGTCAAGCGAAGCGGACGTTTCGCCATGTTTACAATTTAACAAAGACTTTTTTTTTGGTTTAATATCAGAATTTAAAGGCAAACTAAAAATCGATAATTCCACGGGTCACAGTCTATGTTTTGCAGGTGCGCGTTAGAATAAAACGCTATGGAATTTAACTACCGAAATCGAAGTCAGTTTCGAAAAATCGTGATTTTTTGTGAGCGCGCCTGAGATCCAGCACTGGCTTGATCTTTGGGGGACATTGGTGGAAAACATGCGGGATTCCCGCGATCAGACGGTCTAGACACAACACTGACAAGATCAATAACTTTTTTTTCATTTTTTCTTTATGATATCTTTTAGGCTTGTTTAGAACTCAAAAGTCGATGACAATTTTCAAAAAGGGTAATAAGATTCATTAATATTCACATTTGGTTCTAATCAAGAATTAATTAAAGACCAATAAGTGTTCATATCTTTAATTGTGTGTTTCGTTGATGAGATTGGTGCAAGTGCTTTTTGTATAATATCTATCCTCAATAATAAAATAACACTTCTCTCCATTTCGATTTTGATGAAATGTAAGAAATTTTTCATCATGACAAAGTATAAAACGATAAATACATGAAATACTTTAAATTACCGATAAAAACATCCACAAGCGATAATTACACTATAATATCCTTTTTAGTCTCCATTATTTTGCTATAGAATATCAATTAAACAAAGTTGTAATTTACCGAAGTTACTTGAAACCATGAAAACTTATAATCAAAGAATATTTTGATGTAAAATAAACAAAAATCTTGTCATTCTAAATTGAGGGAGAGAACAAAAAGGTTAGGCGAGTTAACTCACTTTTACGGCGAATAGATTCAAGGCGAACGGACACTAAAGGCAAACAGACCCGTTAACGTGCAGTAGAGGAAAGGTTACGAAATCATTTGGTTACGAAACGTTCTTTCAGAGGTTTCTAAATTATCGATTCAAACGTTTACATACAGATAGATAAAGATTGCTTTGTTTTTTTTACTGTATCCAGTCAGAAATGATTGTCAGTACCAAGCCAAGCCGTTAATGATAAAATATTTCATCGACGAAGGACAAGCTCTCACGATCGGATACCTCTACCGGAAGTGCCCCACTACATCCTGAAATTACTTTCTGCAAATAGTTCCATATATACAAGCTTATCAATAAAAAAGAGCTTACTCACAAAATAAAAAATCAGCTTTAGATTTTCTATAGCCTATTGATCGCCTGTCATATTTACTATTTAACTGCATGCATCTTAGTATATTCCGCACCAGTACATTTTCCAAAAACAGGAAAACGGAAGTAATATGGCTACTATCAACAACATGCTGGAGATCATCACTGCTTAATATTTTTCCGAGCTCAATACTATCACAGATAAGAAATGCTCCATACGACACACTTGCCAAACTGAAAACGATAGCTTGATTTGATGAAATGGCCGATTTTGAGCACGTAGTTACGCAAGGGTCTTTCCCAGAGCGAGATGTTGATGTGAAATCATCTCACCCCTCCCACTCAAACAAACTGTCATCTGGAGATACAAAGACAATCGCTCCCGACAAACATCCTCTAAATGGAATAAGTAAAATAGCAAAAGACACAAATGGATTGATAGACTATCATCAAGATTTATCTGTCAAAAGTAAATCTGTGATCGAGGGGGTACCAAAACAAGATCTAGCAGAAAACCATGAAATGTGTTCTTGTGCCAATGAGTGCCAATCAAGTGATCAGTTAAGTGGTAGTAAATCAGACAAGTGTATAGAACAGCTAGAGTCGGAGGTTAGGTTACTCGACTTAAATGAAAACAAGGAATCAAAGGATATAGACCATTTTAATGGTATAGAATATGTTGTTTATCAGTCAGAACTGCAAATGCCTGATATAATGCGCTTGATCACCAAAGACTTGTCTGAGCCATATTCCATATACACATATAGATACTTTATTCATAATTGGCCGAAACTGTGTTTTTTAGTAAGTATACATGTCTTGTTCTACTACTTTTCATATTTTAATTCTCTTTTCGAAATAAAATTAGCAAAAGGTGTTCATCACAGTGAATTATTGCTTTTAGTTTTTTGGATTGAAAAGATTTATTCAAACAAACAAACAAACAAACAAACAAACAAACAAACATAACAATAAAACAGTTCAATAATTTTATTAAGATGAAAAATGTCAAATTTTAAAGGTATTATTTTATCCTATGTAAAGAAAGTGTACAAATATAGACTGGAACTACCCAGAGTTCAAGGGAAGTAATTGGTCAAGTACAGTAACCCTGTATATTGGTAGGGGGCCTACTTTTGTAATACTTATAGATTCATGAAAATGTTTAAAACATCCATTTAGTGGATGTAAATGTCAACATCTGACTTGTACTTCAGATAATAATTTTTCTACTTTTCACTATGTCATTAACAAAAAATTACTGGTATTTTCAAAATTTCATTAAAATTTTATTTTCTAGTAACAGGTTAAGTAATCTACTCCTTTTGCTCAGCTCTCCTGTTATAGCCGTACAATAAAGAGCGATTTACTAAGATTTTTAGATAATTTCATAGGCATCCTGTATTGCTCTATGCTTTTTGATATTATAGTAGTGGAATAGATCATGCTTTTTGCTCATACATTATAGACAACAAATCAAGAGCTTGATGGAATAAAGTAACACCATTTTGATAATGAAGAGAATGATTAATATGTATTTATCTAAAAGTAAACTTTTCAGGCAATGGATAAAGAAAAATGTGTTGGAGCAATAGTGTGTAAACTGGACATGCACAAAAAGATGGTACGCAGGGGATATATAGCAATGTTAGCTGTTGACTCAGAATATAGGCGGAAAAAGATCGGTAAGAAAAAAAATAAAAAATGAGGAAATATTTGCAAATAGAATACGGTACCTCACAAAGGAATAGGAAGGTATACAAAATAAATTCATACTGCTGAATTCAATGTCACTTGCAAGATCTAGAGCTATTGTCAATGTCTTAGTGTAGAAAATGGTTGCAATCATACTTTTAGCGTTTTTACTCAACTTGCTGAATTCCTCTTTTGAAATGCCACGTCATCGTCTTATTGGTCAGAAAACCACCTGTGACATTGCTATGCCCTTGACAATGGTTTAAATGTATCTATTACAGTTATACCATTAACCCTTTCCTGTACAAACCTGGGAATTTACGTCACTGTGATTTTATACTTGGGAAAACTTTGTGGAAACAAAAGAAATTGCTACTAACAAGCAATTTCTTCTTTTACCACAATATTTTCCACCACATGGCATAGTTTCATTTTAAATTGCATCAACCTCTTTGAATTTAGACCAGTCTAAAATTTCAAAACGGGAAAGGGTTTAACCAGACAATTTAATTCTAGACTAGTTTGAAACAAGAAAGCACACAATGTAATAAGGATATTCTCCTTTTCTCATAATCTTTTCATAAACATTGTATCACAGGATTATGATTTTTTTTAAAGAGTAAGGTTTTGGAATGGTATACCAATTCTCATTGTATTAGCCTTTTTTATGCCCCTTGGGGGAAGCTTTGGAAAACATTTTGGAAAATGAAGAAATTTCTTGATATAAGCAAGTACTTCATCATCCACAATGGTTTTTAGCTCCACTGGCCAAAGGCCTGAAGAGCTATAGTGATGGGTTTTTGGTGTCCATCAAGTTGTCCATTCGTCTGTTAACTTTCCTTGTTAACGCTCTAGAGTCCCTCATTCCTTTCAAAATTAGGTCTTAACTGTCGAGAAATACATGAAAAAGGGCCTTATGAAAATTTCAATTTAAAATCCTTGTTACCAAGTCCAAAGCTTTCATCAGATTTTCTTCAAACTTTCAAAGAATAATTGTACAATTATAAGAATGGTTGATGTTGACATTGGACCTGCTCCGTCAAGTATAAAAGGAAAAGTAGCCTTATGAAAATTTCATTTTAAAATTTTGGTACCACAATAAAGTCAACAGTTTTCTTCAGATTCTCTTCAATTTTCACAGAATAATTGTTCCATCATTTGGAATGTTCCTGAACAAATGTCTGATCAGTCAAGTTTCATGTAATAAAGGGGCATAACAGTAATTTCATTAAAAAAATCCTCTTTAACCCTTTCCTGCATAAACCCGGAATTTTACTTCGCTGTGATTTTATACTTGAGAAAACATTGTAGAAAAAAGAAGAAATTGCTTGTACCAAGCAATTTCTCCTTTTCCCACAATATTTCTACAATATAGGATGGTTTAATTTCAAATTGCATCCAATTTTCATTGTCGTCTGCATCCTCTTTCAATTTGGACCAGTCTAAAAGGTCTAGAAACAGGAAAGGGTGAACATAATTCAGTCTACAGTCTATCATCATTTGGATTGTTTCTTTCCAAATTGGGTCTGATCTGAAAAGGGGCCTAATGAGAATTTTATGACAAAAATGTCATTATCACAATGATGTCCTCAAACTACATGTATCTAATATTTCATTAGGATTGTTCCTATGTAAATTGGGTTTGATTTGTTAAGTTTCACTGGAAAAGGAGCCCTATGAAAATTTTATTACAATCATTCTTGACACAATTCAGTCCACTGTTTTAGTTGATTCTCTTTAAATTTTACTGAATGATTGTACCTTCATTAGAATTGTTGCTTTTGAATTTTGGTTTGATCTGTAAAGTATCATGGGAAAAGAAGTCCTAAGAAAATTTCACTATAAATTCCACAGATTCCACAGATTGATTGTACCATCATTACAATTGTTAATTTTGACAGTGGATCTGGTGCAGCAAGTATCACATGAAAAGGGGTCTTATTAAAACTTTCTTAAGTATTCTAGTTAACACAATAATGTCCCTAGATTTCACCAGATTCACATCAAAATTTCACAGAATGATTTGACTATCATAAGGACGGTTCTTTTCAGAATTTGGTACAATCCGTCAAGTATCATGTAAAAAGGGGCAATATGAAATTTATTTTTTTTAAAATTCTAGTTAATATAATGAAGACCGCATATTTCATTGGATTCAGTTTAAACTTTCACAGAATAATTAAACCAACAATAAAGTATCATGGGAAAAGGGGCCTTATTAGAACTTGATTGAAATTTCTTCTTAAACATAATCAAGTCAACAGTTATTATTAGCTCCACTGGCTGAAAGCCAGACAGCTATTGTCATGGTATTGTGTTAGTCATGTGTGTGTGTGTCTGTTCATCTGTCCGTGTGCTTGTAAACTTAGAGTCCACAATTATTGGATTCTGTTGAACTTTAACTCTGAAAATGTTCTCCTCAAAGAGTACTGGACGGATTTCAACCAAATTTCACAGAAATGATACTTGGGTGACCCTCTATCAGATCAGATGAAAAACATGGCTTTAATGGGTGGGACTAATTTCCATATATGGTGAAAGCTTTGAAAATCTTCTTCTTGGAACCTAGTTAATGGATTTCAATCAAATTTCACAGAAATGATCCTATGGCTTAAATGGGCAGGGCTCATAAATCTTATAAACAGGGTTTTCCATGACGCAAAATTCGTGCGTCATTGTTTTAATTTCAAAACAAATGACCCGTAAAAATTTTACCTGTGCGTCATAAATGACGCAGGTTTTAAAACCTAATTCTTTATGAATAGAATCGTTGGTAAAGGCCTAAATGTTGAAATAAATCCTTTAGAAATCTGACGTCAATCAATCAAATTAGCGACTGTCGGTAATTTGGGTTTCCAACATTTATTTATAGCAATATCCTGTTCTATTTTTAGTTGACAGATAAAATATGTAGACGGGTTATAGTGATTTTTATCAAATTCAGACTCGGTTTCCGGTGATAAAACATATCGTTTACCCGACTACTAGAAAATGTAAAAATGTCGCATCAAACAAAGATGTCGAAATTCCTCTCGTCTGCATCGGGCAGTCATGGCAATCAGACTACCAAAGAGAGCACTGGTAGCGAGTCTGACGATGAAACCCGTCTTTGAAAAAGACCCGGAGGTCTTTCAGTTATGGTTAAAAACCTTCAGTTGGCTTAAATTTGCCGATGGTGAAATGTTGTGTGACCCGTGTATTAAAATGAAACTACTGGCTGTACGAACTTTTGTCTTTCATGTCTCCTTTGTTATTTTTTAAATTCTTGTAGTCTCCAACAGTCTTTCAGATTTGACCCCCTAAATTGGAGAAAAGACCCCCAGTTCTGAAGGCATAGGGGTCACAATGACCCCCAAATTCTCATGCCAATGGAAAACCCTGTTATAAAGCTTTGTAAATTTCTCAGAAACCTGTTGATGGATTTCAACCAAATTTCACGGGAATGATAACTAGATGACTGTTTGTCGGATTCCTTTCATATAATCTTGATTGGTTTAAACACAAGGCTATTATGGTGGTTGGTTATGTCCTTATATGGTATACAGTGAACATTTTACGTAATGAATTTTACATAACTTGACTTCTGTTAAAACAATGAATAGTTTGAAATGGTCCTCTAGAACTATTTCAAAGATTTCAATGATTCAGATGTATTAACATTATATTCAGTTTTTATTAAATTCATGAAAGAATTTGCTTAATCAGTACATTCATGCCAGTGGAGCGATACAGGTGCCCAAGCGCCTCTAGGTTGATTCTCTTCAAAGTTGCATTGAATAATTGTGGCATTGGAAACACGGGAAATGGGGCCTTACAGGTTATCATTCAAGACATTCTTGTTTATGTGATGAAGATCACAATCATTATCAAGTTGTCTTTAAAATTTCACAGTACATGTACTCTTGTAGGGACATAAGGAAAGATCCCGTCGGAAATGAAGTGGATCCACCAGAAAACACAGGAAAAGGGGCATTATGGATTTTCACTCAAAACAATCCTGTTTATATGATAAAATCCACAATTATTGGATTCTATTGAAAATTTCACAAGATGATTGTAGGGTTTTGAAATATAGGTTGATCTGTCATAAAACACGGGAAAATAGATATTAAGGATTGTTGCTCTAAATAATAAAGGGGATAAAGTCCAATTTTTTATTTTAATTATATGCATTCTCCTTAAGCAATTAACTTCCTTAAATATTAGATTACTTTAACAGAAAACTTGATACCCAGTAGAGCATCCAAGGCCCTCATGGGTCTCTTGTTTTCACATCATGATAGACTCAAGATTTTTATAATTTCACTGAATTTAAGTTTTTGTCTGCAACGGAATTTGGATCACTCCAAATTCTTTTTGTTTGGTAATAGGTTAATCAAAACCAAAGAAGAAGACTACCAGTCTGATCATCTGACAACATGGATTATACTTTTCAGCAGTGTTTTTTACCCAGTAATCCCCTTGGCTTGTGCTAGCTTTTGAAATTAAGGAGTCGTTTACTCCTTTTCCATAAAATGCTAGTGTCAAAATAGAATTTGACAAGGTCAAAAGAAAAGGGGTCATTTTTATCAATCTCTTATAACAATAATAATGATGAAGTTGACAGTTTAAGTTTATATAATATAATCAGTAAGTAAGCTGCATAACTGAATATATGTGGAATTGAATTTCCCTGTTTTGATCTGTGCAGGCTGATCTTTGTCTATAACTTCTGCCAAAACAGGAATATTTTAAGCTCAGCATGATAAGGGTTAAGAACTTAGGGGGCTTTGAATGACTACCCTTAAGAGAAATTTCTAAGGATCAAAACGGTATTTTTCAAAATTTTTGAGAGTCAAGCTGTTTTTAAAGTAAAACACTAGACCTGCTCCTGATCAAGCACAATTAAAGTTGTTTTGATTAGTTCAATGTTTCTGTTTACAGGATCACATCTCGTGTTGAAAGCCATTAAAGCAATGATAGCTGATGACTGTGATGAGGTAAGTAAACCCATTACCTGACAACAAAATTTTAAACTGGTCCAAATTGAAAGAAGATGCAGACGACAATTTAAAGTTGATATAATTTGAATATATGTTTTTATACGCCCGTCGAAGACGGGACGTATTATGGGATCACCCGTGATGTCCGGGCGTCCGGTTGTCCGGGCGGTGTCCACTTCTTTGTCCGGGGCATAACTCTGTCACCGTAAGTCCGATTGACTTTAAACTTGGCAGTTATATTCTTCTAATCAATACGGAGTGCAGTGCGCAATAACCATAACTCTACCTGGCTTATTTTTTGAGTTATTGCACTTTGTTGTTTTTCATACTTGAATCTTGTCCGGAGTATATCTCTGAAAGTATTATAGCTAGGATCATGAAACTTCATGGGTGTATAGATCTCACCAAGGGGGAGTGCAGTGCACAAGAACCATAACTCTACCTGGTCTATTTTTTGAGTTATTGCCCTTTGTTCTTTTTCATACTTGAATCTTGTCCGGAGTATATCTCTAAAAGTATAATAGCTAGAATCATGAAATTTCATGGATGGATAGAGCTCACCAAGGGGGAGTGCAGTGTACAAGAACCACAACTCTACCTGGCATATTTTTTGAGTTATTGCCCTTTGTTGTTTTTCATACTTGAATCTTGTCAAAAGTATATCTCTAAAAGTATTATAGCTAGGATCATGAAACACCATGGGTGTATAGATCTCACCAAGGGGGGGGTGCAGTGCACAAGAACCATAACTCTACCTGGTCTATTTTTTGAGTTATTGCCCTTTGTTGTTTTTCATTCTTGAATCTTGTCCGGAGTATATCTCTAAAAGTATTATAGCTAGAATCATGAAATTTCATGGGTTGATAGAGCTCACCAAGTGGGAGTGCAGTGTACAAGAACCATAACTCTACCTGGCCTATTTTTTTAGTTAATGCCCTTTTTTGTTTTTCATACTTGAATCTTGTCCGGAGTATATCTCTAAAAGTATAATAGCTAGAATCATGAAATTTCATGGATGGATAGAGCTCACCAAGTGGGAGTGCAGTTTTCAAGAACCATAACTCTACCTAGCATATTTTTTGAGTTATTGCCCTTTGTTGTTTTTCATACTTGAATCTTGCCGGAGTATATCTCTAAAAGTATAATAGCTAGAATCATGAAATTTTATGGATGGATAGAGCTCACCAAGTGGAAGTGCAGTGTACAAAAACCATAACTCTACCTGGCCTATTTTTTTAGTTATTGCCCTTTGTTGTTTTTCATACTTGAATCTTGTCTGGAGTTTATCTCTAAAAGTATTATAGCTAGGATCATGAAACTTCATGGGTTTATAGATCTCACCAAGGGGGGTTGCAGTGCACAAAAACCATAACTCTACCTGGCCTATTTTTTGAGTTATTGCCCTTTGTTGTTTTTCAGACTTGAATCTTGTCCAGAGTATATCTCTAAAAGTATAATAGCTAGAATCATGAAATTTCATGGATGGATATAGCTCACCAAGTAGGAATGCAGGGCACAAGAACCATAACTCTACCTGGCCTATTTTTTTAGTTATTGCCCTTTGTTGTTTTTCATACTTGAATCTTGTCCGGAATATATCTCTAAAAGTATAATAGCTAGAATCATGAAATTTCATGGATGGATAGAGCTCACCAAGTGGGAGTGCAGTGTGAAGAACCTTAACTCTACCTAGCCTATTTTTTGAGTTATTGCCTTTTGTTGTTTTTCATACTTTGTTTGACAAAAAATATTTATTCAAAATAACCTGTTCTATTCAAATCCCCAGTTAATATTAAACAGTGTGACGGGCGTATCTTGTGACAGTTTGGCACCTTGTTTGGGGTTGTAAACAATGTGAAAAATGAAGAAATTGCTTTATTTAGGGACGTTAAAAAAGCCAGAATGTGTAGGAATGAGTTTTATCATTAGTTGATAAAAAAATTAAGTCAAACTGTTTTCCATTTCCATTTGCCAAAAATTTAGACTAGTCTTTAATATCTTTGTTAACCAATAAAGTCAACAGTGTTATCTGATTCTCTTCAATGATGCATGGAATAATTGTGGCATTGGAAATACAGGAAAAGGGGCCTTACAGGTTATCATTCAAAACATTCTTGTGTATGTGATGAAGTTCACAATCATTATCCGATTGTCTTTTAAATTTCACAGGACAATTGTAGGGTTGTAAGGAAACTTCCTTTGGGAATGAAAATAATAAAGTCCAATGTCTTTTTCCTTATGCATTCTTCTTTAAGTAATTAACTTCCTTAAATATCATATTTTTTTAACGGAAAACTTGATAACCAGTAGAGTGTCTCAGGCCCTCATGGGCCTTTTGTTTTCTATCACTAATGACAAAATTTCTTGAACTTAGTAAAAGTTATTGTCTGCAGATGGTAATGGGTTAACAAAAGTATAGGTTAGTTAGGGAAATTATATCATGCTCAGTAAATGTGCCAAAACTAGAAGTGATCAACTTAGTTGGTCTGAATATAAAGTTTTGAACAACAACCAAACAATTGAAATTTTAAACTGGTCCAAATTGAAGTAATATGGTAGTGCCCAAAAAGGTAGAAAACATTGTGAGGAAAAGATAAGATGCTTTTTACATGAAACTTCTCCTTTTCTCACAATGTTTTACATGACTTTGGCTTTGTGTGGTAATGGGTTAATCTCAAGACTGTTTAAACCTATTCCCACATTTTTTGTAGCCCTCAAGAAAAACAATTGGGAAAACATTATGTTAATTGAAGAAATTGCTCGAAATAAGCAATTTCTTTATTCTACACAATGTGTTTTACCCATTTAGTAGATAAAATCTGAAATTTCACAAATTTTAAATTACAGTCTGCAACTCCTTTCAATTTCGACCAGTCTTAAAATCTCCCTTCTGGTAATGGGTTATGCATGTATATTTTGTATAGACAGAACAGCCTTGGTATTAATCCTTGATATACTGCATAGATTGACAATGATCAAACTCTTTTTGCATTGTGTTCTTCCTTTTCTTGTGAAGGTTCACTTGTTTTGATTCATGCTTTTCTTTCTTTCAGGTTGTATTAGAAACAGAGATCACAAATCAGGCTGCATTAAGACTGTATGAAAACCTTGGTTTTGTAAGAGACAAGAGACTTTTTCGTTATTATTTAAATGGTGTGGATGCGTTAAGGCTTAAGTTATGGCTGCGATGATAGTCTTTAATCCAAACACTGTTATCTGGTTTTCAAAGTATAGTTTTTAAAGCTGAAATGGTTGTTGATAGGTGATGTTTTAATGAACCTCTTTTGTATGTCTGTTGTATTGCACTTATTTATGGAATAGAAGAGTAGACTCATTGAATGCTGTTCTTTAGTGTACAATATATTATGTTATCAGTTTAGACCAAAATAAGATGATACAATTAAAAAAGGTCCAACTTAACCCATTCCCACACAATGATGCTTTTTAACTCCCCTCAAAATAATTGCTTTTCTTTATTTTCCACAATGCTTTCTAACAAGAAATGTAAAAAGATCTAAAATTTCATCAACTTTAAGTTGTTGTCTGCATCTTCTTTCCATTTGGACAAGTCTAAAATTTAGCCATCTGTTAATGGGTTACAGACTATAAGAAAATTGATCTGGAGATAGAAATGACCCAAATGGGGGGAGGGGCACATTTCCACTTGTTCTCATTTAGTAAATAAAACTTCTTTCATTTGATCTGTTGAAGTTTTTAAAGACTTTAAATTTAGATATATTTATCTTTCTAGTTTTGAAATACCAGGCATGTTTGAAAGTACATTTTGTATTGTGAAAAGTTGGCCCTGCACAAAACTTGTTAAAAGAATTCCCTTTGGTTCCTATTTAACATTTTAAACTATGAGATGGAAATCCTTCCCTCTACCCTTACCTCTGTAAACAAACAACTTGGCAACAAAGTTTTAGAATGGTCTAAATTCAAAGAAGTAACAGACAACAATTTTTCGTAAGAAAAAATTTAAGAACCCTTTTCTTTTGGGATAGAACCCATTGTGGAAATGAAGAAATTCATTTATGACAATGTTCTCCAAAGCTTTTATCTTTAGGGGAGTGAAAGGCAGGATTGCTTAGAATGATTATTTCTTTTGTAAAGATTTAAATCAGTGAAGAATGATGCAAGTAGAAATAAATGAATTATTAATGAATGAATTATAGTAACATAAATAAGAAAGATAATTTTAAAATTTAGCACACAAATGTACTTGATTTATATTTTCAAAGTGTTTTCAACTCACCTGATCACAAAGTGGTCATTGTGATCAAGCTGTGTCTGGCGTCCAGCGTCAGCTTTTACCTTGTGCGCACTCTAAAGGCCACATTTTTGGCTCAAATGCCTTGAAACTTGGTCAGAATCTTTGTCTACACAATATCTCTGTCAAGTTCAAATGGGTTACTAGGGTCAAAAACTAGGTCATAAGTTCAAATATTAGAAAAATCTTGTATGCACCCAGAGGTAACATTTTAGGCTCTAATGCCTTTAATCTTGGTCAGAATATTAGTCTACATGAGACCTCAGATGAGTGGGTCTCATGGGTTAAAAAACTAGGTCATTAGGTCAACTATTAGAAAAATCGTATGGGCACTTCAGAGGTAACTTTTTTTTTGCTCAAATGTCTTGATTTAAATTGATGTAAACCTATTTATTTTTATATCGATTTGGATACAAGTACTTACAACTTAGATTAATCCGTCTCGATTCTACTTCCTGGAAAATTCACCTGTACTCGCGCTGAATGTGTGGGCCAAGGAAAGAACCAAGATCGATAGCCGCTCCTAGGAATAGAACTCAGGACCTCTTGATCAAGAAACTGACGCTCTACCTCTCAACCATTGTTTGTGTCAAAGGTCTTTATATTTGTCCAAAATGTTTATTTTCATGATCTCTTTCAGATTTGATATTGGTTTACATTGGTTAATGAAGTAGGTCAATAGATCAGATCTTATAATAACCTTCCTGCTATGAAGTCACTATACTTCTGGCATGAATATCTTGATACATAATAAGAATGTCTTTCTAGTTTAATTTCTGAGACAAGACTTTGGTAACAAGTCTAGTAAGTACAAGATAAGGTTACTTGTGCTATTTTTACTTCCGTAGTCATTGACTCAGGTGAGCCCTTTAGGGCCAATGGCCCTCTTGTTTATTCAACTGGTATATAGTTATAACCCTTTTGGAGAACTTGAATATTTCTAGAATAAGAATTTCATGAAAAGGCATTTAGTAGAAAGTAGCCAGTTCAACATAAATGTTGGTCAACAGAATTTTAGTTCGTATGATCATAATTACCAACCAGCAAGTTCAATAGGCGGAGATAGGTCAGACTTTCTGTAGATTTTTCCAGACTTAATATATGGTGAGATAAAATTTTATATTTTAAACTAATTTTTAAAACTTATATTGTCTGCCCTATTTCCAGGATAGGAAAGAGCTAGCTCAGAATGTTTCGTTTAACAAGCAGCCTATTTAGAATATACTTGGAATTAACCCATTCCCACTCACTGACGCTTTTAAATGCCCCCAAGAAAAAAAGCTTTGGAAAAAATTGTGGAAAATGAAGAAATTGCTTGTTACAAGCAATTTCTATATTACAAACAATGTTTCCTATCCCAAAAGTAAAAAAATTCCAAAATTTTATCAACTTGAAAATGTCGTCTCCTTTCAATTTGGACTAGTCTAAAATTTTGCTATTTGGTAATAGGTAAATCTACCTAAGCTATCTGTAGGTTTTATTGGCCAAAGGCCTTTGGGGTATTGTGATTGCCTTATGTTACTTGTGAGATTTCCCATTCATTTGTGTGCGTTTGTATTTGTTCATGATCTGTTTCAAAGAAGCTGCGAAACAAATTTCAAACAAATTCCTATAATTGTTCCTTAGGTAAAACTGTATCAGATTTTGTCAAGAATATTTGATTTGATGAAAAACATGATTTTATGAGTTGTGCTGAATTCAATATATAGTTAAAAGAGAAACCCATTGGAAAATGTTGAATGGAAAAACAAATTTTATATGAACATTCATTCATCTACCCAGTTTCAAATTCCTTAAGAAATATTGTACTGATTAAAAACTTGACTTACTTGGTGGGGCTAATTATTAATTAGGGTATAAAGTGATTTATTTTAAAATAGTCTTCTCAAGAACAAAATAATTCCTCTCGAATGACTCATGCATGATCCTTTATGCCTGTTTATCAAGTTATTTCAAGAATTTTTATGCCCCGCATCGATAAGATCGGGTGCATATTGTTTTACCAGTGTTTGTCTGTCTGTCTGCAAAACTTAACCTGCCAACCAAACATTTTCCCATAACTTCAACCCTGATTAAGTTACAATGCTAATATTTGGTATGTAGATAGGTCTCAGAAAGGTGCAACTGGGGAAGGTCATTTCATCAAGGTCAAGGTCAAAATTTTAACTCCTTTCCCTAAAACAAAGAAAAAAAACCCAAAAATTAACCGTTTCTAAAGAATTCCTGTTTCGGGGGCATAGTGTTTCACAAACACATCTTGTTTTATCTCGGTCTTGACTTTTACAGATTATTTCTTCTCTGAACCGATTTAGAGGAGTGCATTATGTTTTAAAATGCCCTGTATTACTTGAATTATAATAATTAAAAAACATATTCTGTCTATAGATAAATTTTGCCTCGTGAAATGATACTGACACTGAAGCACCTATAATTCCTGAATGTGTCAAGATTATTGGAAATAGGTGAAGGATTCACTTATGATGCAAAGTCTAATAATTTAAGATGAAATGGTACCTGCATTCTCAATAACTCGATGAATTTTATAGGCTAAGTTCCTCCTTAAAGCAATAACCTTGAGGTTTTATTTCAGCTCTGCCTTGAGGCACCCCATTTTACACAGGAACTCTTTAACCCTTTCCTGTACAAACCTGAGATCTTAAGTCACTGTGATTTTATACTTGCTGAGAAGATATTGTGGAAAGAGGAAATATTTCTACCATATAGGATGGTTTCATTTCAAATGGCATCAATTTTTAATTGTTGTCTGCAACCTCTTTCAATTTGGATCAGTTTAAAATTTAAAAAAAACAGGAAAGGGTTAAAGACATTTGTCAGACAAACCATTTAACATGAAATATTTCATAATGTGCATGTGGTTTCACTTGGTAGCTGGTGATGATCCTCTACAAACTTTATGAAAAGAGCAACTATAAAGCTCAGCTTTAGTTGGAGAAAACCTCATTAACCGATTACTAGAAGGCAGAATTTTAGACTGGTTTAAATCAAAGGTGTTGCAGAAGACAATTTAACTCTTTCCCATTCAATCCCTGGTTTTTACGTCCCTTCGATTTTATGATTGAGAAAATATTGTAGAAAAAGAAGAAATGGCTTGAGACAGGCAATTTCTTCTTTTTCTACAATGTTTTCTTCCATACTGAATGTTTTCTTTTCAAATTCACTTGAAATTTTCGTCTGCAAAACCTTTGAATTTGGAAAAGTCTAAAATTTCGCAAAACAGGAAAGGGTAATGAAATAATGAAATTTTGGAGTTTCTTTTTACTTTTGAGGTATAAAACATTGTGGATCATTAAGAAATTGGTTTTCCACAATGTTTTCTAAAGCTTTTTTTCTTGGGGGCGTCTAAAAGCATCACTGAGTGGGAAGGGTTAATTGCCATAGCTTTGTTGTTTTCTGCATCAGTGTTGTTTTTGTTGTGCAAACATTTTAGTACATCTCTGAGTATTGATAAAGGAATTCATTTGAAACTTGGAATACATGTATGTTAAATGAGCAATTCATACTATCAAGAGAAGCAGCTCAAATGCAATATTAGTTAAGCTGACCACAACATGTGATGTCCATTATTAACATTTACCTTGAATATTTTGCTCAGTGTAAAAATTAATCTGAAGATTTATCTAGACAAAATCTTTCACATGTTCAATTTAAGTAGCTAGGTAAAAAACTAGGTCAGTAGGTCAGATGTGAGATAAACTTTGTGGGCTGTCTGGAATCTATATCCCTTATCCAGTACCCAACAGCCGAGCTTCAGGTACACATGGGCAGTGCTCATGTTTAACTTTGGACTTGTTTCAAATGTTCTCCAGCTTGATTTTACAACCAGTGGACACATTAGTCTGGACACTTTAAAATTGTGTGTGTTTGGATGATTTCATTCTTTACTTTGTTATTGTTGATGTGTATGTATAAATTAACTTACCAACATCCATTTGTCACAATCATGTGTATTGAAATAAAAATGCTATTTATCAATAGAAACCATTGTTCATATATCAGGAAATATTTGCCGGCACTTGTATTACAAACCAATTCAAAGATCCAGGTAGCTCCATAGAAGAAGAAGGATGTTGTCTCTTTTTTTTACAAAATGCCAAAATTTTAGACTGGTCCCATTTGAAAGATGTTGTAGACAAATAATTCAAAGTTTGGTAAGATTAGAAAAATAACTACCACATGGGTTTGAAAAAATATTAGAAAAGGGGAAATTGCTTTTGACAAGAATGTTTTTCATGCAAAAACAATGGATTGTGTTGTTTTAGATTTATTTACAAATACACCTGTAAAATACACCTCAACAGGCAAAGTCCAAAATGGGCTGTTGTTATGGCCAATTGTCTGATGCATGTCTATCAATCCTTTAATTAACTTTTCAATTGTATCTCCTTTGAAACAAGTGATTGCAACCAGTTTTCACAGGAACGATCCATGGTACATACTGTGTCATAATTCTTCAAGAATTCTTATTGGGTAAAAGCTATATATTGGGTAAAGTGCTATGGGTAGTCAAGTGATCGCCTGTTAAACTTTACTTTTTTGGGCATGTTACTTTGATACAGACACCTAATATAGTGGATAATTCCATCTGTTGTTTAGTGAATGTATTTATGAAGCTGGTGTTAAAAATATATTCCTTGGATGATCCCTTATCATGCATTTCCTTCAAAATATGTTGATATACTGGATAATATGGATTTTGTGTGCGGGGCATTTCTATGATTGGCACACACAAAAAACTTCTTCTCTGAACAAGACAATAGCTTCGGATTCCGAGTTTTGGTTTGGCCGCCATAGCGCTGTGGAAGCGCATTGGAGTCTCAATCCAAAGGCCCAGGGTTCGATCTCCTTCCACTGCAAAAATATTCTATCTGACATTTGTGACCAACCGATGGGTAGATATTCTGAAACCTAAGATGAGCAACTGGAATCTTGGAAAGAATGTAGAGGTTATACTTGTGTGAGAAATACTAGGAATCAATGATTCTTCAAAGAATTTTGATCTGATGAAAAACATGGCTTTAATGGGCAGGGCTAATTTCCATATACATGTATGGTGAAATCTTTGAAAATCTTCTTCACATAAACCAATAGATGCTTTCCATCCAAATTTCACAGAAATGATCCTTGGGTGACCCTTTATTAGATTCCTTCAAAGAATTTTGATTGGATAACAAACAATGCTTTAATGGGCTTGCTAATTTCCATATATTGAAAACCTTTAAAAATCTCCTTCTCAGAAACTATTTAATGAATTTCATCCAATTTTATAGAAATGATTCTTGGGTCACGTTTATTGAATTCCTTTAAAGAATTTTGATCGGATATAATGGATTGGGGCTAATTTCTATATATGATGACTGTTGGATTCCTTCATATGATTTTACTTGGTTGAAAAGCTGGGCTTTTATGGTTGTGGCTTATGTCCATATATGGTATATAGTGATTTTTAGCTCTACTGGCTGAAGGCCACTAGAGTATTAGCGATGGCTTTTTCCCGTCCGGCGTACGTGCGTCCGTCCGTCCGTCAACCGTCCGTTTAACTTTTCCTTGTTTACGCGATAGAATCCACAGTTTTCATCAGATTCCCTTCAAACTTTCACAGAATGATTGTACCATCATAAGGATAGTTCCTTTGAAATTGGGTCAGATCCATCAAGAAACACAGGAAAAGGGGCCTAATAAAAACTCAATTAAAAAATCCTCGTTTACGCGTTAAAGTCCACAGTTTTCATCGGATTCTCTTCAAACTTTCACAGAATAATTGTACCATCATAAGGATCTTTCCTTTCAAAAATGGGTATGATCCGTCAAGAAACACGGGAAAAGGGGCCTTATGAAAATTTAATTAAAAAATCCTCGTTTACGCGATAGAGTCCACAGTTCTCATGGGATTCTCTTCAACCTTTCACAGAATGATTGTACCAACATAAGGATCTTTCCTTTCAAAATTGGGTCAGATCCGTCAAGAAACATGGGAAAAGGGGCCTTATTGAAACTTAATTAAAAAATCCTCGTTTACGAAATAGAGTCCACAGTTTTTATCGGATTCTTTCAAACTTTCACAGAATGATTGTACAATCATAAGGATCGTTCCTTTCCAAATTGGGTATGATCCGTCAAGAAACATGGAAAAAGGGGCCTTATGAAAATTCAATTAAAAATTCCCTTAAATATCCATGTTTACGCGATAGAGTCCACAGTTTTCATCGGATTCACTTCAAACTTTCTTAGAATGATTGTATCATCATAAGGATCATTCCTTTCAAAAATGGGTTTGATCTGTCAAGAAACACGGGAAAAGGGGCCTTATGAAAGTTTAATTAAAAAAATCCTCGTTAACACTCCAGAGTCCACAGTTTTCATCAGATTGTATTTAAACTTTCACAGAATGATTGTTCCATCATAAGGATTGTTCCTTTGGGAATTTTGTCAGATCCATCAGGAAACACGGGAAAAGGGGCCTTATGAAAATTTAATCAAAAAATCTTTTAAGAAATCCTCTTTAACACTCTGGAGTCAACAGTTTTCATCGGATTCCCTTCAAACTTTCATAGAATGATTGTACTATCATAAGGATTGTTCCTTTCAAAATTTGGTATGATCCGTCAAGAAACACAGGAAAATTTGATTGAATGGGGTTTTACGCCGCTTTCAACAATCTTTCAGTTATATAGCGGCGGCTGGAGCAATTAACAACGGAATCCTGGTATTTCTCTCACCAGTACTACCATTACATCCTTTCCTAGCCTCCAGCTGCTATCCCACATAGGTCTACGATTATCAACCCA
The DNA here is from genome assembly GCA_946902895.1 of Fragum fragum. Lineage (NCBI taxonomy): Eukaryota > Metazoa > Mollusca > Bivalvia > Cardiida > Cardiidae > Fragum > Fragum fragum. The sequence continues at coordinate 15,157,190 of OX336366.1, forward strand.
TTGTTGAGAGACAAATAGTCGGAATGGATGAGTGCCGCCGTCGGGAATAGAACACACAGGAAAAAGGGGGCTTATGAAAATTTTAATAAAAAATTCTCATTTATAATCTAGAACCAACAATTTTCAACGGATTCTCTTCAAACTTTCACAGAATGATTGTACCATCATAAGGATTGTTCCTTTCGGAATCGGATATGATTCCTCAAGAAACATAGGAAAAGGGGCCTTATTAAAATTTATTTCAAAGATCTTTGTTAACACTCTAGAGTCCACAGTTTTCATCTGATTGACTTCAAACTTTAACAGAATGATTGTACCATCATAAGAATTGTTCCTTTCAAAATTTGGTATGATCAGTCAAGGACCACAGGAAAAAGGGGCCCGATAAAAACTGGATTGAAAAAAGTCCTTGTAAACACAATAGAGTCCATAGTTTTCAACAAATTCTCTTCAAACATTCCCAGAATGATTATTACATTAAATAGATTGTTCCTTTCGGATGTAGGTTTGATCCATCAAGTTTCATGGGAAAAGGGGCCCTATGAAAATTTAATAAAAAAAACTTAGTTAACACATAATGGCCCTAAATTTCACCTGATTGACTTCAAACTTTCACATAATGATTGTACCATCATAAGGATTGTTCCTTTCAAATTGGGTCTGATCCATTGAGAAACATAGGAAAAGGGGCCTTAGGAAAATTCAATTAAAAAAATCTTAATTAATGCTTTTAAGTCCACAGATGAGATGGGGTTGTCTTTATACTCAAACATATTAATTATACTTTTGTAAGAAGAGTTCCCTTTGGAATGATTCAGATCCATCAAGTAACATGGGAAAAGTGGCTATATGAAAATTCAATTAATAAAACCCTGTAAACACAATTAAGCCCACAGCTTTGATCAGATTTGTTGAAACTTTCACAGAATGATTGGAAGGTCATAACTATCATTCTTTTCATAACAGGGTTTGAACTGTCAAGAAACACAGGAAAAGGGGCCTTATGAAAATTTCATTTATAAATCCTTGTTACCAAGTCCAGAGCTTTCATCGGATTTTCTTCAAATATTGACAGAATAATTGTACAATAATAATGATTGTTGATGTTTGCATTAGACCTGATCCGTCAAGTATCACAGGAAAAAGAGCATTATGAAATTTAATTTTAAAATCATTGTACCACAATAAAGTCAACAATTTTCATCAGATTCTGTTAAAACTTTCACAGAATGATTATTCCATCATGAGGATTCTTTCTTTTCAAATTAGGGTTGATCTATCTAGTATTATGAGAAAAGGGGCCTTTTGAGAATTTTATCTATAATCCTTGTAACCAAGTCCAGAGCTTTCATTGGATTTTATTCAAACCTTCACAGAATCATTGTACAATAATCACGATTGTTGATGCTGACATGAGACCTGATCCTTTAAGTATCACAGGAAAAGGAGCCTTATGAAAATTTTATTTTAAAACTTTACACCAAGATAAGGTCTGCAGTTTTCATCAGATTCTGTTCAAACTTTCACAGAATGTTTGTACCATCATAAGGATTGTTTTTTTTCCAAATTTGGCCTGATCTGTTTAGTATCATAGGAAAAGGTTCTGATTTGTTAAGTTTCACGGAAAAAGGGGCCTTATGAAAATTTTGTTACAAATATTCTTGACACCATTCAGTCCACTGTTTTCATTGATTCTCTTTAACTTTTAAAGAATGATTATACCATCATGAGAATTGTTCCTTTTGAAATTTGGTTTGTTCTGTAAAGTATCATGAAAAAGGGGCCCTCTGAAGATTTCACTATAAACTCATTAACACAATAAATTCCACAGATTAAACAGATTGATTGTACCATCATTCCAATTGTTGATTTTGACAGTGGATCTGACTATGGCAAGTGTCACATAAAAAGGGGCCTTATGAAAAACTCTCTTAAATATTCTGGTTAACACAATGATGTCCCTTGATTTCACCGGATTCACTTCAAAATTTCACAGAGTGATTGTACAAATACTTAAATGGTTCTTTTCAGAACTGGGTACAATCCATCAAGTATCATGTAAAAAGGGGCCATATGATTTTTTTTTAAATATTCTAGTAAACATAATGATTCCCAATATGTCATCGAATTCACATTTAACTTTCACAGAATGATAAAACCAACAGTAAAATATCACGGGAAAAGGGGCCTTATGAGAACTTGAATTTAATATCTTTGTTAACACAATAAAGTCAACAGTTTTATTGGGATTCTCTTCAAAGATGCATGGAATAATTGTGGCATTCGAAACACAGGAAAAGGGGCCTTACAGATTATCATTCAAAACATTCTTGTGTATGTGATGATGATCACAATCATTATCAAATTGTCTTTTAAATTTCACAGGACAATTTTCGGGTTGTAAGGAAAGTTCCTTTTGGAATGAAATTGATCCATCACAGGAAAAGGGGCCTTATTGATTTTCATTCAATACAATCCTGTTTATGTGATAAAGTCCACAATTATTGTCAGATTCTGATGAAATATTCACAGAATGATTGTAGGGTCATAAGGTAACTTTCTTTTGGAAATGGAGTGGATCCGTCATGAAACATGGGAAAAGGGGCCTTGAGGATTGTTGCTTAAAATGATAAAGGGGAAAAAGCCCCCTTTTTTTTCTTTATGCATTCTTCTTTGAGCAATTAACTTCCTTAAATATTAGATTTCTTTAACGGAAAACTTGATAACCAGTAGAGCGTCCCAGGCCCTCATGGGCCTCTTGTTTTTAAATTTTATTAATACCTTGTCATATTCCCAAGTGAATGAATTATACATTATACTCAAATTGACTTTTCTAAAAACAATGAAAAAGTTGAAATGCCCCTATTTCAAAGATTTCAGTGACTTAGATTTTCCTTATATCAGTTTATATTGATTCTTGAAAAAAATTCTTATTCAGTACATTCATGCCTGTGGAGCGATACTGGCGCCCAAGAGCCTCTAGTTGTTGTATTAAATGATCATTTGAAATTCCCTCATCTTAAATAACATTCGCAATTGATTTTAATAATTTAATTTTTAGTTTCGTCTTTCAAACAGGAGCGTTCTGTTTTGCGAAAAAAATATTCGTACCTTCATACCCCCATGAACAAAATTTTTAGCACACAGCTATTTTGTATGCTTCCACACAAAAAATATCCCTAGAAATGTTTAAAGATTTGTAAAATATTTGTTGTTTTTTTCGCTGATGTCATTAAATCGTAAGGAATGACTAGAATATTTTTTGTTTTCATGGAGGTATTAAACCAAAAAACTAATCTCACTTATGTATGAACCCACTTCGCTTTTCGTTTAATACCTCCATGAAAACTGAAAAAAAAATATTTGTTTTATAGGCATCAGAATGAATTTCCGGGCCCTTCTCTAGCTATAAATACTTAAATTCAGGCCTATTGAGCATTACAGACTTTCAAGCGCTTCTTAAACTCGCTTCAAATGTTTGCATAGACACAAGGAACATCCAAATTAAGACAGCCCGATACCATCGGGAACTTGCTTTGATGTAATTCACACAATCTTTACAAAATCTCAGTGGGATAACATGTTAAAAAATCGAATGGATTTCAATGTAATCTGTAGAAATCAAAGTACTGAAACGAACTGTAAGCTAGCAATGCATTGTTTAGTTCAGTAATCTTCTTTGTCATGATAAAGAACCGATGTTGAAGCAACTAAGAAGTTAACGCATTCCCACACAATCCCTCCTTTATACGACCCTGAAGAAAAAAGTTGAGGAAAACAATATGGAAAATGAAGAAATTGCTTGTCACAAGCAATTTCTTCATTTTCCACATTGTTTTCTACCTAAAGAGATAGATATTTTAGAAATTTTAAACAAATTGAAATTGTCGTCTGCAACTTCTTTGAAGATCGATGTGCTCAAGTGAGCTAAAATACATAGGAGATGAACTTGCATGCGGAGTTTGCAATATTCCTGAGATACACAAGAACTGCTTTTTTATGGCAAAGGTATTTAACGGATTTAGTGGTTAACCCTCCAGTGGCAGTTTCCACTCGTTGAACTTTGAGACGACCTCAAATTTTGTCTGTTATCTTAAGCTATCAAATCTGACTCTTTACTAGCTAAAAGTGGCAAATTTTGATCACAGTATTTTATCCTACAGAATTGACTATAAAAAAAAGTCATCAAATATCAGATTACGGGCATAATTATATGCAAGCACAAAAAGGAAACAAAAATATACTTTACATTTAAATTGATTTTTAGAGCTTAATAAGTGATACATCTATTGTGAATATTCAAAATAATAGGAATTTAGTTCGACAATAAACCATGTGTATTCAGGCAATTTTTGCAATATTTGTGTACCTGGAACAATCACCCCCCTTTTTTAGGGAATGTAGTACATCTGTTTTTGGAAGAACGAATACCCATGACCAAAAAGTAACAATATTTTTCGTGCTTACTTACAGTTGCCGAAACGACTTTCTTACACCTGTTACTGACTAATCGCTGGCGCCACCCACTTACCTCGTTCGTCCCGCCCATTGACTCCAACAGGAAGTTCCACTTCGATTTTCAAACTGCATTATTTTGCAAAATTATTGCAAGTATAAAATTTTAAAAAAATTAGAATGGTTGGTTGGTGACCTAAATGTCGTAACTACAGCTTGAATAAGGTAACTTGACCTTTATCAAGAAACAAATTAAAAGAATTAAAAAATACTTCTTTCCTCCATTTTTAGTATATGATATACTAAGTAATGGAGGAAAGATGTAGTTTTTAGTTCTCAATAGTTTTAATATGTTTCTTGATAAAGGTCAATTGACCAAACATTTGAGACCGAGTATACTTGTAAAAACATACTATACATTAATTCCCCTGTGGAATATTATGTTTTGTAGAAGATATCGTGATTTTCTCTATTATTTCTTATTAATGATGTTACAGAAAACGTTCGTATATTTAATCTAATAGAAGAAAATGTAATTAGAAAAGGAAAGGTTGTTGCAAGAAGCGATTTCTCTCTTTTCCAACTGTAAATATCTGAATTATAGACAATTCACTACAATGCCTGTAGTATTCTAATTGATCAATCGCTGACCCCGCCTACTGACTCCCTTGACCCCGTCCATTGACTCCGACATGCAGTTCCGCTTCGAATATCAACGGCGTTATTTTAAAAAAAATATGGCCAGCAGCATGTTACAAATAAGTAAAATAGTTGGTTGGCGGCCATTGTTGGTGTTCAAACTGAACTTCCAGTCTAAATGAGTGTTTTCATTGGTCTACTGATTAATTGATGGACAACCGCGATTGGCCAATTATATGCATTGAATAATATTTTGAAAGGTTTAATATTGACTTTGAATTATTAATTCTCCTTCTCTATCAAGTTTTTACATAACAAAGTTATTTAAAGGCGTACGTTATAATTATAAACATCCTTATAACATTTGATTGAAATCATCTTTGCTGGAAGAGAACCTGATAAAATATCTATTGTACAAATTATAATAATATGGTAATCGTTTCATTTCAACATCTACTTTTGTAAGGAATTTATGAAATGTCCATGCAAAGAAGAATCCTGTAGAATTCGGTTGAAAGCTGTTCATTAGTTTCTGATGAGATAATTTCAAAGTTTTTATTGTATACTCTTTTTAGCAATAAGAATAACCTAAATTAAAGTACTGAAAGTGCTGTAATCTAGCAAAGCACGGTTTTGTTAACTAATCTTCTTTGTCAAAGGTAATCACGATAAATAATCGAGGTAAAAGTTTAACATGAAAAATTCTTAGACTAGTTCAACGTGAAAAAAGTAGCAGACGATAATTTCAAGTTTTTGGAATTGACAAAATCTTTGCTTGTAGGTTAGAAAACATTGTTGACATTTCTTCGTTATTCACAATGTTTTCCAAAGCTTTTTTCTTGAGATGCTTAAAAAGCGGGATTGATTTGGAATATATTAAATAGCATGCTTTTGAAGGAAATCTCTACAACCTGAATAAAGTTATTTCATGTGGCCATACAAAGCAGTGCGCATACAAAGTAATGCGCATAGTGAAGACACTGGTCAGACACTGGTCAGACTCAATTTGAACGCATTTTGCTCAAGTGAGCTAAAAATACCAAGGAGATGAACTTTCAGGCAGAGTTTGCAATATTTTTGAAAATATAGAACTACTTTTTGTGGCGTAAGCATTCAATGCTTCTAGTGGTTAAGTCTCCAGTGGGAGTTTGCACTTGTTGAACTCTTTTAAGACTCGATAATTTCGTTTGATAACTTGATCATCAAATGTAAACATTTTGGTGGTCTCTGTAGAAAGAGGAAACCATGAAATCGATAAATTGCTTAGTACCATCTTCGTCGCGACTGTCGTGATTCAAACGAGTCATTAACGTATAAATTTACCTACCAAAAGAGCAATTTATAATCTCAAAGAGTAAATTTCTAAAGGCATTTTACTCATCTAATGTCTGAGGTGCGTTCTGATCATCGAAATAATATTCTTATTTAGATTTTAAAGAAAAATGCGTACTTAAGGTTGAGATTTAAGCCGCTAGATAAGAATTTTAAGAATTCTTACTGAGGAATTAAAGCTTACTCTGCATTGGCTTAAACGAATAGCCTTGACGACGTCAAATATTTTCACTCAAAATAACAAAAACCGTTCTTTAGGACACGTTAAAAGTCTTATTAGCGGAATTTTTCATCTCGACGAAGAACGCACTTCTGTTTATGACTTGGACCTACTTGATTACAACCTTTAACATATTGGATGTACCCTGTTCAATATGTACCCTGTTCAATATATACCCTGTTCAAATTTGGATTCTTTAGCGAAAATGTTAAGCTTCACTTCGTACCACATAAGCCCCGTCCAAATCAGCCCTTTTTCTATTGGTTTTCTATACATAAATGGTCGTTCTTCAGATAAATTTGTTGATGTCGACTTGGTCGTTTCGAGGTAGAGAATTATCAAAGTTTTCACCTTGTACCATTCACAGAAATAGACCAATCGCTGGCCCTGTCCACTTTTTGCGTTGGCCACGCCCATGAACTCCAACAGGAAGTCCCATTTCGAATTTAAACGAGGTTATTTTGCAAAATTTATGGCTAGTAGCATGTCACAAAAAAGTAGAATCGTTGGTTAGCGACTTAAAATTTGTAACTACAGCGTTAATAAGCTGTAGTAACAACGTTTAAAGTCACAAACCAAGAAAATAGCTTAACAAAAATGGCGGGAAATGTTGGAGTTTAAAACTCGTTTCTAATCTAAATGAATGATTTCATCGGACAACTGGCACGATTGGTCAATTAGCCCCTCCTTATAGGTAAAACGTTTCGACGAATTTGAACATCTTGGAACTGTAAAGAGTTACTATGATTTTACATAGGAATAAAGAAGGAAATATTTGAAAATCTTCTTCTCCCAAACCATATGGCCTAGAGCTTTAATATTTGGTACGTATCAATACCTATTGACCCTCTACCAAAAATACTTTAAAGAAATATCGCACTCTCAAAATGAACACTTTCTATGCAATCCCTGATTTTGATAGGAAAAAAGAATGAAATATCTAAAAATGCCATGTCATCGATAGTTTTCAACGGATTTCAATTCTTTCAGCTAATCTTAAAGGGGACCACCTGAAGAACTGCTGCATTCGATTTGAATTGGCTTGATGGTTTTGAAGGAGATGTCGTTTAAAATCACTCTTTATTACTTTAACCACCCCCATTTCAGCCATTTTGAAAGAGGCCAATACAATGCTGTTTCATGCAAATTATCAAGTTTCTGGGTCAGGAGAAGAACATTTTTAAAGATTTGTTTTCTAAATTTCTCTTTTGCTGCTATCGCAACCGATAGTGGTTTTGGAGGAGATGATATTTAAAGAAATTGTTGACGGCCGACGGACGACGGACGAAGAGTGATCACAATAGTTCAATTCAGCACTTTGTGCTCTGTTTAGCTTAAGATATCAGAAATAGATTTTGGTTAATAAATACAGAGCAAAGAATTGTGAAGCCACAATTGGCGCAAGTAAAAATGACCAAGAATTGATCATAACGAACATTCAAATAAAAGAATTAGGTCTCAAGAGATAAATGGTGAAAACTTACAACAGACGACGTACATCACACAACCACAAAAGCTCGCAATGAGTACATTGTGTTCATTTTTTAAGTGAATGTTTTGATAACTTTTTTATTTAAAAGAAATAAATATGAATAATAGAAACACTTCTAAAGGAGTTTTTGGCGAATTCATTGAGCGTCTTGGTAGTGATTTGATCATTTTTGTTGTGAAAAAAATGCATGACGTGAAAATGAAATAATTTAAGAAGGAGTTCGTGTCTCTTTAGTGGGTATCTATTGTAACGCACATAGCTGATAGACTTCAAAGAAAAGGGTCCTTAACCCTAAATGGGTCGACTAGGTTTAATTTAAGTTTCGTATATCGAAGTTTAATCGTTTTGATTGACTGAATTTTTTTCAATACTTCCATGAACTAAATTTTGACCACGCAACTATTTTGTCTGCTTGCGCAAAATGTAGATTTGTAAAATTTTAGTGAAAAACCATTAAAATCATTGCTTTGTTTTGGTTGATCACAATAAATTATAAGACATGAATCTACTTCTTTGTTTTCACTGAGGTAAAAAGCCTAAAAACTTAATCACAGGAATGAATAAATCCGCTGCACGTATTGATGAAGTGTGATTAAGGTTTAAGTTCATACCTAAATGAAAAAAGGGAATAATCTCCTCCTTTATTAAATGCTTTATTAAATGAAATATGTTTATTATTAATCATCACAGATTATTGAATATTTTCAGATATTGTCCGATGTTTCGATTCTACTGTTACCCGAAATAAATATCCGACTGTGTCAGAATTCGAACCAGGTACCTGTCCTTCCCGAAGCAAGCGCTCTATCACTAGCTTGTACGGCAAGGCAGGATAAGCACCACTTACACACTATCCGGCTGTATACACCGATTCGACAGTTAAGATCCTTTCACGAATCTTCTATGTGCAACATCATCAACTCCCTAATCACATAATCACCAACACATGTTGGTTAATTATCGATGGTCTCCAAATGTAACACGTTCATAAACATTGGACTTCGTCGGGATTCGAATCAGGGACCTGGTAGGTACCATTGGTAGGACAATGGTAGTACCGCTGTGTGAAAAATCAGGAATCTATTGTTAATTGCTTCAGCCGCCGCGATATGACTGAAAAACTGTTAAAAGTGGCAATTTATTGTGTTGGATAATTGCCTGCTAAATATGAGCATTCCCGCTTAATTACTCTTTAAGCATAAAAAAATCGTCATGTTTTTAGGTCATCATTTGAATTGACATAATCAGAAGTTGCATTTCCCTCGGTATTTGGCATAGCTTTAAGAAAATCCTAAAACAAAGTATGAGATAACTATAAATGTTTGTAATGCAGTCTTATCTTTTTAGAAATTTTGACAGACAACAAAGTTTCCTCACGTACGCTCTTTATTTTGGACGCACTGAGCATTATAAACCCATACGACCCTGAAAATCCCAATTTCTCTATTAAATCTAATATTATCTTTGTAGTTGGTCTACATATCAAAAAGTCCCTATTCCCTAAGCATTGCACATGACAAGTTTTTGTTATATCAACGGTTGACTTAGGACATAGAATAGGGACTCGTCATGAAAAATCGCTGATTCATATTTAGAAGGAGAGGTGAAAAAGGGAGATCTACCTTTATATTTGGATATGATATTCAATAGAAAAAAGCCGGTAACATTTTTCAAGCACTGAATATCCATAACAAGATATCAGAACTTATAAGAACTTAGTTGCAAAAAGTTCATAACAAAACAAAAAACAACAACACCAACAAAAAAGACCCCAACCCCAACAACAACGACAAACAAACAAACAAAAATCGACCAAAAATAACAAACACCCCCATAAAAACATAAAAAAATAACAACCCTAAAAACAAACAAACAAAGAAGAGGACCATTATGATGGTTCATGGCTTTATGATATGAACAAAAAAGCAAAGCCCTCTGTCTAATCTTTTTGGAGAAGATGTTTAAGGATTTCTCTTTTAATCCTAGGTATATTGATGATCCCACCATATAGCACTAATTTCCTGAATATGGTAATGCTTTGAAGTACTAGATATGCGACACCTGAAGGGTGTCACGAGAGAGAAATGAGAGAAGATTAATTGAATTCATTATTCATATTCGTATCAGAACAAAAGCAGTTTGTAATTGTTGACATTCTAAATGCGAACTCTATCATGCAATAACAATGGAAATGGAATGGATTGCAACCTTAATTACAACAAGCAATAATTTTTTTTTCTGCAAGTTATTCTCCTATTAGAATTTTAATCACTTCGAGTTTACCAATTACCAATTCGTATCAAAACAGGAGGCTCAAAAGGGCCAGGCTGTGTCTCTACAATGGCTGAAATATGTCTACCAACAGAATGTAGTTTACAATACCAAATGACCATTTTGGAAGTGGGCAATTTCCTTTTTCATTGCTAAGCAAGAGCTTCAATCCCTCCCAAAAAGGGCTAATTTTCAAGTTAGAGCAGCCATTTGAAATTCTATGGTAGAGGACCATTAGGTGATGTTACATGCCAAATATTAAAGCTCTAGGCATTTCGGTTTGGTTTAGATTTTTCAAGACTTCCTTCCTTATATCTTTTCAATATGGCACAACTTGGTGCTTATTCTCAAGTAAGAGCAATATTTTGAAGTATGTTGGTAGAGAACCATTAGGCCATGTCACCATGGCTGCCATTTATGTGAAGCATTGTTGTTGATTTTGCAACATAAACGACAGAACTACAACTTAGGTCACCGAACAACCAGTTTTTTTTTATCTGTTTACAAGTTACTGACCATCACTTTTGCTAAATAAGGCCGTTTTAAATCCAAGTGAAACTTTCTTTTCGAACTCAGTTGGCCTGGTTGAGGAACCAACAATTAGGATAAATGACAGTCATAAACCCAAAATTGACCAATTGGCCTTTAAGTTTGGAAAAAGAATATTTTTCAAGACTTCCTTCTTTATTTCTTTGTAATTTAAGTATGGTATAATAAAGGGCTAATTTTCAAGTAAGAGCAATATTTTGAAGTGTTTCGGTAGAGGACCATTAGGCTACGTCGCATGCCAAATAACAGCCCTAGGACATTTAGTTTCTATGTAAAATTGGGGATCACACAATATAGGCAGGGGAAAAGACTTACAATTTTAAACTAAGGGCCAAGATAACAAAATATTTAATATTTAACATTAGTGGTATGGGCATTTTCTCTAAACATTCATGGGACCAGCCCAAAAGTTAGCAGCCATGGACAACTGGGCCCCTGTTCTTTTTCCCTGATAAAAGAGCAATTATTTGAAGGTTTTTGGTAGAGGGTCATTAGGCAATGTCACATGCCAAATTACAAAGCTCTAAGCCTTTCCGTTTGGGAGGAGAATATGTTTTTTTAGATTTTCTCTCTGTTGCCATGGCAACCAGAGTTCTTCATAGAATATTATTAATATTTGAAGTAATCTAAAAGAGGACCATCTAGGGAAACATCCTGCAAAGTTTGGTTGAGATCAAAATACCACAAACACACAACAGACACTTTGCAATGACAATAGCTTGCTTTACTTTGGCCAGTGGAGCTAAAAACTGTTCCAAAAGGCCAGTAACTGTTGATTATATAAATTTAATCCAAAACCATCATCATATCAGGATAAGTAAGATTTATTGTTTTCATGAGGTTTAAAGCCTCTTGAACAGTATTTCAGAGGTATGTTCTTTTCATTGAGATACTTTAGATTCTTTTTTAGATTTTAAAGATATAGCATTCAAATTTCTTTAGATTAACCCTTGTCATGCTGAAACCCAGAATATTTTGGTTTTGGCAGGAGGTGTAGATCAAGATCAGCCTACACAAAAGTGCAGTCTGATCTTGGTTTACACTTCCCGTTTGTACTTTTACTGCAAAATTGATTTCTAAAAGAAATATTGATTTATGAAAGACAAGTTCTGTCAGTGCTTACAGCCGTTTGATTTTACAGCAATTCAGTAAGGTTATTTATACAGCATGACAAGGGTTAAGAATTTAATTGAGGAATTAAAGCATATTTAGCATTGGTTTTAACAAGTACTGTAGCCTTGGAGACGTCAAATGTTTCCATTCAAAATTACAAAAAGTGTTCTTTTGAGAACTTCAAAAATCTTATGAAGCTGGATTTTTCATCTGGATGAAAAGAACGCACCTCAATTATATCACAGATGCTGGTGGATCAAACATGGATTCTTGTCATTTACCCCACCTGGATTCAATCTGAGCCACCACATGCTCATACCACTTAGGGGCACTATTTATCATTTACCCAATGATAAGAGTATTTTGCAAGATGGCTTTTGTCATAATATGTCAAAAATAATGTTCGCTGACATGGTATGATCCCAGCATTATGAGTTGACCCTTTCCTGTTAAATCCCTGGTTTTTACATTCCTGTGATTTTATAACTGAGAAAACATTGTAGAGAAAGAATAAATTGCTTGTTACAAGCAATTTATTCTTTTCCCACAATATTTTCTACCCTACTGAATGATTATTTTTCTAATTAATTTTACTTTAGATTTTCGTCTGCAAAACCTTTGAATTTGGACAGGTCTAATTTTTGCAAAACAGGAAAGGGTTAACCAACAGGAACAGTAAGTGGAGTTAACATGATAGTTTTCTGTGATGGAGTGAAAAAATATGTAACTCCAAAATTTTGGAAATACCACTTGATGACAAATTATCTGTGAAATTTCGCCCCCCCCCCCCCCAATCTATCTTGATAATTATGGAACTTCAATTTAAAAAAAGATGCAGGTGGGCAGACACACTTGTGACCAAGATTATCCTCAGCCCTGCAAATGAATTGACTGAATAATTTTAAAGGAAAAAGAATACTCCCATAAACCCATCCCCCCACAATTTAGTTTTTTATGCCATTCAAAAGAGTTCAAGAAAAGAATGTGGAAAATGTAGAAAATGTTTGGTAGGGGTAATTTCTTCATTTTCTATATTGTTTTCTATAATTGGAAATACAAAGATATTTAAAAATTCTATCAGTTTGACATTGTCGCAATCTTTAATTTTGGACCAAGTCTGAACTTATTGTCTGGTAGTAGGTTTAACCCATTCCCACAGTGGCACTTTTTGACGCCCCTCATCAAAAAGCTTTGGAAATTATTGTGCACAATGAAGAAATTACTTATGTGTTATTTCTGCATAGTCCAAGATGCTATCCTAATTTGTAGTTTTTGACTATATTAGACAAATATTTGTAAAATTTCATCAGTTTTGAATTGTTGTCTGCAACTTCTTTGAATTTGGACCAGTTTAAAATTTTGTCATTTGCTCAAGGGTTAAGGCTCCCAGAGAGCTTTTCTTTGGCACCCTATTTTCTCATAAAGTCAAACCTTTTCTTCCTTTTCCCTTAAATTCTAGGGTCATTTTCATTCACAATATGATTGTTTAGATGAAATAATCCTTTAAGTAAAGAAAAATGTTTGTCAAATTCATTAGGGGATCCACTGCTAAGGAGGGAACATGTATGAGGAGGAATACAAAATACAAATAAATAAATGCCATAATTTTCCCATGCAGCTACAAACAGTGATAATATGTGTCTGCAGTCACGCAGATGATACAGGGCTATATGATTTGTTACTAATCAGTAAATAAGTGCCACATGTCATGTTTAAGTGTCAATTAAATTTAGAGCGAATTTGTCAGGTTTTTAGCTGAAAAAGCAAGAACATCATACTCAGTGACTGAAGGATGTTAATTGTTTAAACCTTTCCTGTACAATCCCTTGATTTTATGTCCCTGTGATTTTATACTTGAGAAAACATTGTGGAAAAATTTCTTCTTTTTCCACAATATTTTCTAACCAATAGGTTGGTTACTTTTCAAATTGCACCCTCTTTTGATTGTCACCTGCAACTTCTGTCGAATTGGACCAGTCTAAAATTTTGAAAAACGGGAAAGGGTTAATATAACTTATAACAGCAATTACCAATATTGTGATTTTAAAGAATTTGTTTGAAAACAAGTGGCAATTTATGTCCTGTGAAGTATACAATAAATTCAATGTTTAGAAAGACTTTTATTATATGAAATAAATGGGTATAAACTGCCTGTTGCGATATGAATAATAAGTTGTAAAGACTTGCTTTTCAGTAAATCTTGAAGTATAAAAAAGTGTTTGTACTTTCACATTTCATAAATTAACCTTTGCAGCAGCCGCATAATGCATCAAATAACTGGTAAACTTAATAACTAGAGAAAGCAAGATGTGCTTGTCAGGGGTGTGGAATTCCTATGCCCGACTTGTCCGACTTAGGCTTTTTTACCCTGCGGACAAGTAGATTTTCCTTGGGAACTTGTCCAAGGACAAGTGGATTTTAAATCAAGAACAAAATTACAAACAAGTCCATTTTGTGCCAGATTTCAAGTTCATAAGTCAAAGATCTTTTCCTAATTATCACAAGTATATATAAGGTCTGGAAAACATTAGATAAAAGGAGAAATTGCTTTAAAGAAGCAATTTCTCCTTATATCTTAATGTTTCCTATACTTGTGTGTCCCCGTCTCAAAAAGTTTGATTGTGACTTAATATGTTCACAACAGCAAAACGGTCTGAATTAGACTATCAAAAGATTTGGACAACTAAATCCTCATATCGGACAAGTGAATTTAAACTGTTCACTTGTCCAAGGAGAAGTGAGAAAATTTTGTATTTCCACACCCCTGCTTGTGAAACACTATGACCCATAACAGTGTTTTTTGGAAATGAGACCTTGATAAGTGACTTTGATGAATTTGACGTTGGTTATCTGTGTATGTGTATCAATGAGATCTATCATCATGCCAAATATGAGTACTGAATCTTGAAAAGGCTTGAAATTGTAAATATTAACCCTTGTCATGCTGAACCCGGAATATTCCGGTTTTGGCAGGAGGTGTAGACCAAGATCAGCCTGCACATATGTGCAGTCTGATCTTGGTCTACACCTCCTGCTTGTACTTTTCCTGCAAGAGTTGTTTATGAAATTGATTTCTAAAAGAAATATTAATTTTTGAACAACAAGTTCTATCAGTGCTTTCAGCCCTTTGATTTTACAGCAATTCCGTGAGGTTGTTATACAGCATGACAAGGGTTAAGTTTTTTAAAAAGCTATTTGCAGAAGTTTGACAAAAGACCTTGACCTTGTTGCATGACTTGAACCGTGGAATCTGCGAATGCGTATCAATTTATTGTATCACTCAGTGTAAAACTAGAAAATATCTTGGTGCAAGATCATTGCAACCAGGACATTAATCAATCACTTTTATTCACCAATGATTTATTTGTGAAACTTGTGAATATAAAATTCATTGCAATTATACCAGCTGCAATCACCGTCATTCATTCTCTATAGTTTATTTTCTTCAATAAGGTATTAGATTTTTTTGTAAATTCAAAATCATGTGGGACCACCAGACAATTTGTCCCTTTGTGCACCAGCAATTTACAACGTCTGGGGAGGGAATCGAACCCCCATACATGATTTTGAATAAGAATATAAACTTTTTTTGGTTCTGATTGCTTCAATATTTAGCAACATCAGCTTAACCCATTACCAGGCGGTTAAATTTTAGATTTGTTCAAATTGAAAGGACTTTCAGATGAAGTTCATGAAATATATAATTTTTCAATTTTCTGGGTAGAAAACATTGTGGAAAATGAAGAAATTGCTTGTGACAAGCAAATTCTTCATTTCACACAATGTTTAACTTTTCCCATTCTTTTCTCTTGAGGGTAATCTAAGAGCCTCATTTTGTGGGAATGGGTTAATCAATTTTGAACAAACTAAAGGTGATCGATAATGTAAGAAAATTATTACACTTATCAGTGCTCTCAATAAGGAATAGGTTCAGGAATTCTTAAAGTTCCAAGTTTCAATTTCAGTAAGTTTTCACAAAATCAAAAAATTGTTTTTGTATTCACGACTATACCCTCTTCTCTCCCTTAAAAATAATGATATGAAAATAGATAAAGCCTGTAGTACATTATTTTCCATCCTTTTCTTATAGTCCCTCAATTTTTATGTCCACTTGAATGGAATTCCAAACAAGTGGGCCATTGGCTCTAAAGAGTTCACTTGAGTTGATGACTTAAAGTTAAATAGCACAAGAGACATTATTTGAGCCAAAAGTAACCTTTTATCGAATCTTGTTTAAGAAATCAAAAACAAACATTTTTACAAAGTTTCCAGAAAGAAGATTTCTTTAAGTTAGACCTTGTGACCTATTTTTTGACCCCATGTCGATGGTTCAGCACGAAACAGTTGTAACTGTAACTGTAAGAGTTACGACTCTTTTGGGCTGAACCATCAATGTGATCAAATGTCAAACTTGACAATCATTTTTATAGGGAAAAACATTCTGAATAAATATCCCGTCAAAAATGTGGCCTGTAGAGTAAAAACAAGGTTTATCTTAGATTTGACCTAGCGTCTGATCCCAAGTGACACAAATTTGAATATGGTTCAGATATTTTGAAAACAGACATTTTGACCAAATATCAAACCAATGAGGCCAAAAATGTGGCCTGTGGAGTGTAATTGATTGAATGTAGTTTAACGCCACTTTTGACAGCATTTCAGTCATATCATAAGCGTCTAACCAAGTATTCCTGGTATTTCTCACACCTGTACTACCACTACAGCCTTTCCTAGCCGCCACTTACATTTATGATTATCCACCGGTTAATGAGAGACAAATGTCGGAAAGGATAATAGTCACATCCAGGGATCAAACCCTGGACCCATGACTAGGAAATCCTAAGCACTACGATTGCACCATGGCTGTGTCCCCTCCGAAGTGTAAAGCATTTCTAAGATTTGGCCTAGTGACCTAATTTTTGATGCTATGTCAATCAAAGTCTTACTTGGCCAAAATATCATGGACTAAAACATTCTGACCAAGTATCAATTCAATTGAGCTGAAAATTGGGTCTCCAGAGTTAATCAAAGGACTGAAAGTCCTGTGAGAGGTTTTGCTGGTTTATAATTAACCGCGCTCAATAATGCCAGCATGTATCATCAATAGGAGTAAGTTAATCGTGCACCTAAGTGGGATGAGCAGCTGGAGGCTCGATAAGGATGTAGTGGTAGTACTAGTGTGCAAACTACCATGAATCCATGGTTAGGAGCTCCAGCCGCCCTGATATAACTGAAATACAATTAAAAGTTAAGTTAAACCCTTTTCAAGCAATCATGACCCCTTACTGTTTACCAAAATCACTATTTTCAGGGTTAGCTCTGGCTTGAAAAAAGTGGTCGCCATCACTTTCGCCAAATTAAAAAAGTTGGGGCCAAAATGGAAAAAGTTGGGGCCAAATTGAAGAGTTGGGGGCCAAGCTTGAGGATTTCTTAACTGCACTGTTATTTTCTTAACTTATATGCTATTGAATAGATAATGTGCATATCAAACAGGTTTTTAATATGGCCATTCGTTTGTTGTTTTGTCTTAAATGAATGTAGCTAAGTCATACACCTACATTTATGTTTACTCGTCTTTAATCAGTGCTTTCAGTACTTTGATTAGAAAATCGAGACTTTGATGAGAAAAAAAGAGAGAAGGAAATAGTAATAAACCTAGTGAAATATGCTTGATTTAATAATAAAATAATATAGACTTATTTATTTAAAAAAAATTAGTTAAAGGTTGAACATTCTTGGGTACGAATGAACAAAAAAGAAATGGTTCTTCTGCTTTTGGGACAGTATAACTTTTGAAATTTCTGTCAAATTTTGACAAACTACCACTGTTTCTATAAACAGTTCATCAGAATATCCTTCTAATGACCCATAAATGATGATTCAGTGTTTGAGCAAGAAATCGCGGTAGCGGTGCCGAGATTAGAAACTGACTGAAACTGTCAGCAGAAATATACGAAAATATGCCCGAATTCGGCAATTGTATTCATCAGGAAAAGGCAAATGGCGGTCAGTTTAATCATACTTTCTTATAGAAAGCCTATTTATGTGTGATGATTGAGGTCTTCTGATCGATTATGTGATAGCCGTCAACTAAGAAGTTTCATAGGCTCATCCATAATACTAAGTCACGCCCACAACACAAAATCAATACCACTCGCCGACCAATGAGCGCATTTTATTCATCTAATTGGCTGTCAATCAGAACTGTAATTAAATTTGGTGATGTGTTAGTCTTGTGTCAGACTCGGTGACATAATCGACCCTATATAGAAGCCCTTGAGCAATTATACACACTTGGCCCTCGGACTTGATTTCCGGAAATTAGTCTAGGTAAAAGTATGTATAAAAATCTTTTCTTTTTTTTTTGGTGCCACGAACATTCGCCAAATGAAAAAAACTTGCGCCAGAATTTTATTTTTGTCGCATTTGGCGATCGGCAGCGCGAACCCTGATTTTGGTTCAGTGCGTGAAAATTTGTGGTTGTGTCGTAAAAGGTTAAATGATAAACTTAGGTCAAGAAATCAAAGATAACATTCAATTCATTTTTCGTTGAGCATATTATTATTACAATTGAAGTACATGTCCGTTTCAAAGATTAAGTCGAATTTGAGGTAAAAGGTGTTTTATTCTATGGGGTTAAAAAGGCACTTGAATCGCGACTATAACAGGGTTGTAACTCGTTACATATATCGTGTATATGGTTTGCTCAGCCCTGCCAGGTCAAAACACCAACAGACAGTTTATATGTAATCGCTAACTCCACTAACCACTGACCTAGATTCTATCTTGAAACACTAGGAAATTATTTCTCTCATTTTGACAATTCATTTGACAATCATGGATGCATTAAGTCAAAGTTTAAAAACCATTTTCCTTGATATTCATGACTAAAAGGAAGCTGTTGGCATTCAGCAAGTAAGTTATTTTCTTCATCAGCGTTGATACAAGATGGAGAATATCACATAGATTTTCACATCAACTGATATGATTTGTTAATAATCAGTAAATAAGTGCCACACATCATGTGCAAGTGTCAATTAAATTTAGAGCGAAGGATAGCAAACTTTTTTTATCAAAAGCTGACTTGACAATTCGCTTTCTCTTAATCATTGGATTTTGAAGGGGTTGAATGGGATATGAGAGCAATGGCTAAATAACTCTAACAAGTTAATAATGTGGGTGGGGAATGGCATTTTGGAGCAGGCCATACCGGGCATGTCAGCTCATTGTCACAAGTTAGCTCAAACTCTAGTATTAAAACGATTCTGATACAGAAAATATCAAAGAGCCTTATCACTGTCCAAAAGTCACCATTTGTGGAGAAATAGAATAGGTTTTGCTACAACATTTTGCAGACAGCAAATAACGTAGCTAAAACAAAACTACAACATCAAATAAACATCTCCATTTTGTCACGCCCAACTTACATGTACAACAGAACTCACAAGAGAAACTCATTTCAAAATCAAATTATATAGTATAAAATCTTGTCAGTTTCATGCCAAAAACAAGTAAATATCTTGCATATTGTTAGAATAAAAGCGCGACTTTGGACTTATCTTAAAACAACCTGGTGGGGCCATCAGGATCTGCATTATACGCACGTTTCCAACTGCTGGTTCCCCCATTCTCTACATAGATGAAAACAGACCAGAAAGAAGCCATGGATCCTGTCGCATGTAAGGGAAGACACTTGCTCCCAATCTGATTTTGTTCTACATTGCTTGCATTTTTAGGTCACCTGACCGAATGGTCAAGGTGACCTATTGCGATCATCGTTTGTCCGTCGTCGTGCGTCGTCCGTTAACTTTTATACATTTTCATCTTCTTCTCAAGAACTACTGGGCGGATTTCAACCAAACTTGGTAGAAAGCATCATTGGGGGATGCCAATTCAAGTTTGTGAAAATAGGGGATCTTGGGGTCATAGGGGCCCTAATAGGGTCCAAAAAGGGGTAATTTTTGGTACTTCTTTAAAAATCTTCTTCTAATAAACCGTTAATGCCAGAGCTTAAATATTTTGTGTGCATGACAACTAGGACAGGTATATTATAAATTGTGAAATTCATGCCCCTGGGGTCATGTATGGGGCCACACCCAGAGGTCAAAGTTCATCATGTTAAAAAATTCACATTTTCATCTTCTTCTGATGAAGTACAAAGCCAATTTCAAACAAACTTGTTGAAAAGCATCATTTGGTAATGGTTATTTGGATTTGTGAAAATAAAAAGGCTTGGGGGGTCAGGGGGCCCTAAAATGGGGACCAAAAGGGGGTAATTTTTGGTAACTTTTAAATATTTCATCTTCTTCTCAAGAACGACTGGGCGGATTTCAACCAAACTTAGTAGAAAGCATCATTGGGGGATGCCAATTCAAGTTTGTGAAAATAGGGGTTCTGGGGGTCAAAGGGGCCCTAATAGGGGCCAAAAAGGGGTAATTTTTGGTACTTCTTTAAAAAAAATCTTCTTCTAATAAACCGTTAATGCCAGAGCTTAAATATTTTGTGTGCATGACAACTAGGACAGGTATATTATAAATTGTGAAATTCATGCCCCTGGGGTCATGTATGGGGCCACACCCAGAGGTCAAAGTTCATCATGTTAAAAAATTCACATTTTCATCTTCTTCTGATGAAGTACAAAGCCAATTTCAAACTAACTTGTTGAAAAGCATCATTTGGTAATGGTTATTTGGATTTGTGAAAATAAAAAGGCTAGGGGGTCAGGGGACCCTAAAATGGGGACCAAAAGGGGGTAATTTTTGGTAACTTTTAAATATTTCATCTTCTTCTCAAGAACTACTGGGCGGATTTCAACCAAACTTGGTAGAAAGCATCACTGGGGGATGCCAATTCAAGTTTGTGAAAACAGGGGTTCTGGGGGTCAAAGGGGCCCAAATAGGGGCCAAAAAGGGGTAATTTTTGGTACTTCTTTAAAAAAATCTTCTTCTAATAAACCGTTAATGCCAGAGCTTAAATATTTTGTGTGCATGACAACTAGGACAGGTATATTATAAATTGTGAAATTCATGCCCCTGGGGTCATGTATGGGGCCACACCCAGAGGTCAAAGTTCATCATGTTAAAAAATTCACATTTTCATCTTCTTCTGATGAAGTACTAAGCCAATTTCAAACTAACTTGGTGAAAAGCATCATTGGGTACTGATCATACAGATTTGTGAAAATTAAAAGGCTGGAGGTCAGGGGTGCCTAAAATGGGGACCAAAAGGGGGTCATTTTTGGTTACTTTTAAACATTTTCATCTTCTTCTCAAGAACTACTGAGGGGATTTCAACCAAACCTTTTTCTAATACTTTTAAACAAAATCACTTGTCTTGGTGCTCTTTTACTCAGGTGACCGTTAAGGCCCACTGGGCCTCTTGTTTTTTTTTGTTTTTTTTAAAATACGCACATAGAGTTTCTAGTTTTAATCGCTAATCATTTTAAATGCACAAACATGTACTAGCTTTTTTGTTTCTATGTTCATTTATTTTTCTGTATGTTCATGCACGTCTTTGTGAAAGATCTGTACGTGAACCGACGTAATTGAACATGAATTACATACTGCAGTACATGAATAGGCACCCTGCAAGGGTTAACAGATGGAACCAGAATGATCCCAGCATTTTACACAATGTTTTCCTAATTTATTTTCATTACAAGTACAATGTTTTCCACCCTAAAAGACAATGATTCTAATGGTTTCAACAAATTGTCGTCTGCAACTTCTTTGACTTTGGGCCGGTTAAAATTTATGCCGTGTGGGAAAGGGTTTACAGTTTACCCTTCTAAGACGATTTGAAAAAATCTGACATTAAAGAAAGGTGATTTAAAAACCTGTCGGGGGCTGCGCCCCCGAACCCCTGCTTGCAAGTGAACTTATACCTAAACTATAACAACAAAATAACACTTGTCTTTTACTCTAAATGACTTTCACTAGTAAAATAAAAATGTCGGGGGCAGCGCCCCCGAACCCCCGCCTCCAATAGCATATAACAGGGCACTGCCATTAAAGAAAGGTGATTTAAAAACATGTCGGGGGCTGCGCCCCCGAACCCCTGCTTGCAAGTGAACTTATACCTAAACTATAACAACAAAATAACACTTGTCTTTTACTCTAATGGTTTCAACAAATTGTCGTCTGCAACTTCTTTGACTTTGGGCCGGTCTAAATTGGTGCCGGTCTAAATTTATGCCGTGTGGGAATGGGTTTACAGTTTACCCTTCTAAGACGATTTGAAAAAATCTGACATTAAAGAAAGGTGATTTAAAAACCTGTCGGGGGCTGCGCCCCCGAACCCCTGCTTGCAACTGAACTTATACCTAAACTATAACAACAAAGTAACACTTGTCTTTTACTCTAAATGACTTTCACTAGTAAAAGATAAAAATGTCGGGGGCCGCGCCCCCGAACCCCCGCCTCTAATAGCATATAACAGGGCACTGCCATTAAAGAAAGGTGATTTAAAAACCTGTCGGGGGCTGCGCCCCCGAACCCCTGCTTGCAAGTGAACTTATACCTAAACTATAACAACAAAATAACACTTGTCTTTTACTCTAAATGACTTTCACTAGTAAAAGATAAAAATGTCGGGGACCGCGCCCCGAACCCCCACCTCCAATGGCATATAACAGGGCACAAGATCAGCATTGATTTTATAATATATTAGCCCATTCCCACTCAATGACACTTTTACATGCGACCATGAAACAAGGCTATGGAAAACATTGAGGAAAATGAAGAAACTGTTAAATGCAATTACTTCATTATCCACAAAGTTTTCGACCCAAAAAGTAAAAATAATCAAAAATTTAATAAGTTTTGAATTGTTGTCTGCAATTCCTTTCAATTTTGACCAGTCTAAAATTTTGTGTTGGAAGTATGTAGATACATTACAGAGAATGGAGTGGACACTATTTTCTAAAGGTGCTAAAACTCTTCCTTTTCTAACCCTAGTTTTTACTTCCCTGTGGCGAATAACACTGTTGGAAAAGAAGAAAATAGCTTGTAACAAGCAAATTCTTCTTTTCCTACAATATTTGGTTACTTTTCTACTTGCACTCACTTTTACTTGTAGACTGGAATTTCTGTCAAATAAGACATCTAAAATTTTGAAAAACAGGAAAGGTTAAGCTATTACGAAATTGGCCGGGGCCGAAAAACAAAGTGTCAAGAAAAAAGAGTAAGACGAAAGAAATATGCGTTGAAGCAAAAAAAGAAACTTAATACTACAAGTAAAAACGATCATACAGCATCTCCTAAACCGGTTTTCTTATATGATTTAAAAATATTGTGAACGTGGAGCATGGAACCGAGAAAACTTGAAACAGCACTCCTATTACTAGGCCGTATCGAATAGAATTCATCAACCTTGGAAAACGAAAATTTAGCTGCTTCCTTGTCATGTTTAGAATGTTATTACATTGAATAAGTGCAAACATCTTACCAAATTTAGCGAAATAAATCCAATTCTCCGGTTTTCAAAATTTGTCAATAGAATGTGGCGGAACGCTAGCGTGACGTAATTTCGCCCCGCCTTTTTTCCATGCGCATTTTAAAAGGTCAGAGTATTTATATAGATTAAATCGGATGTAACTAATATACTCGATAATTGAAGAATATTCATTATGTTATCTCTACCAAGTATCTCTTTCTGAGTTTGTTTTTACTTTTTAAATCACGGATCTATTTTAACCTAATAACACACCCGACAACTTTATCCCATCCGGTATAGGTAAACTTGCCAAAGTCACTTTCAACCTTCAATATCTCAAAAATACGATTTTTCCCGGATACTACACATAGCTAGAGACCTAGATGGAGATCTGATTTAGCGATCCAGGTCTATTTCAGGGGAAAACTTGCAGCAGATTTTGAGGTGCTCAAATCGCGGCTATATGCGGCAGATTAGCATGTTTTAGTCGTGTAGAACATTCGTTCGATTAACCGAACAAAAATTTGTTCAATTAATCTTCTCTCATTTCTCTATAGACATCAACACGTACCAAGTATCAAAGCTCTTGGCCTAATGGTTTAGGAGAAGAAGGTTTTCAAAGATATCATTATTTATTCCTAACTAAAATTAGGGATAGCACAGAAAAGGGCTAATTCTTTTAAATAATTTGGTAGAGGGTCAATGGCTGATGATATGTACCAAATATCAAAGCTCTAGACTTTATGATTTGTGAGAAGAAGATTTTCAAAGATTTCCTTCTTAATTCCTTCTTTATTTCTATGTAAGATCAGGGATCACAAAGAATAGGGCTAATTTTTTAGAATACGGTAATTCTTTGAATTATTTTGGTAGAGGGTCAATAGATGATGATTTGTTTACCAAATATCAAAGTTCTAGGCTTATGGTTTTGGACAAGAGGATTTTTAAAGATCGTTATTTCTATGTAAAAGAAAAGGGCTAATTTTCGGGATACGGTAATTCTTTGAAGTATTTTGGTAGATGGTTTATAGATGATGATTTGTACCAAATATCAAAGCTCTTGACCTTATGGTTTGGGAGCAGAAGATTTTTAAAGGTTTCTTCTTTATTTCTATGTAAAATCAGGGATCACAAAGAAAAGGGCTAATTTTTAGAATACTGTAATTCTTTGAATAATTTTGGTAGAGGGTCAATAGATGATGATGTATACCAAATATCAAAGCTCTAGGCCTTATGGTTCGGGAGAAGAAGACTTTTAAGATTTCCTTCTTTTATTCCTTTGTAAAATCAGGGATTACCCAGAAGAGGGCTATTTTTCAGAATACGGTAATTCTTTGAAGTATTTTGGTAGAGGGTCTATTGATGATGGTTTGTACCAACTATCAAAGCAGTATGCCTAATTCTTTATGAGAAGAAGATTTTTAAACATTTCCTTCTTTATTTCTTTGTAAAATCAGAGATCACAAAGAAAAGGGCAAATTCAGAATACGGTAATTCTTTGAAGTATTTTGGTAGAGGGTCAAAATATGATGATTTCTACCAAATATCAAAGTTCTAGGCCTTATGGTTCGGGAGAAGAAGATTTTTAAGATTTCCTTCTTTATGTAACTCTATGTACTCTATGTAAAATCAAGAAATGCCCAGAACAGGGCTAATTTTCAGAATGCGGTAATTTTTTAAGTATTTTGGTAGAGGGTCAATAATTATATGATGGTTTTTACCAAAATCAAAGCTCTAGGCCTAATGATTTTAAAAGAAGATTTTAAAAGATTTCCTTCTTTATTTCAGGGATCACAAAGAATAGGGCTAATTTTTAGAAGACGGTAATTCTTTGAAGTATTTTGGTAGAGGGTCTATAGATGATTATTTGTACCAAATATCAAAGCTCTTGACCTTATCAAATATATATGTATTTTGTACCAAATATCAAAGCACTAGGCCTTACTGCTTTGGAGGAGAAGATCTTTAAAGATTTCCTTCTTTTATTCTATGTAAAATAAGAGATTGCCCAGAAAAGGGCTAATTTTCATAAAACGGTAAATCTTTGAAGTTTTTTGGTAGGGGGTCAATAGATGATGATTTGTACCAAATATCTAAGTTCTAGGCCTTACCGCTTGGGAGGAGAATATTTTTTAAGTTTTCCACTCCGTTACCATGGCAACCAGAGTTCTTCATGGATTTCAATTATTTTAAGTATTTTGAAAGAGCATGACATAAGGATCATTTCTGTGATGTTTTATTGAAATTCCATGGTTAGTTTAGCAGAAGATTTTTTTGTAATTGTGAACGGACGGACGGACGGACGACGGAAGATGACCGATCACAAAAGCTCCCCCAGAGCACTTCGTGCTCAGGTGAGCTAAAAAAACATCGACAAAACCTCCCAACAAAATCGAGCGGCTTAATAGATTGCACTTTTTAGCCTGAGATTGCGTTAGCAATCTGAGGCTAAAGTTTACATGCTAAAATTCACACCCTTGCAGAGTTTAATGTGAAAGCATAATGTAAAAACATCTTCCGCAATCAATGTGATCTTCTGTTGCTCGAAAAGTAGATCGGATCTGACCATAAATTAATACGCCCGATTGAGGCGAGAAGGACGAAGGCGAGATATGACTCATTGAAAGCTGTCGGCTTGATGTGCAGTATTACAGTACAAATTTATCAAAACTTGACGAGTGAATGGAGAGGAAAGCAAGGAGATATATAATATATTGGAAATTATTAAACATATGTAATCATAACATATTATTAAGAAAAAATAAGGTGTTTGTTTCATACGAAAATAATATTACTTATTCTAGAGTAACAATGTTAAAACGGTCCGGTTAGACGAAGTTGCTGTATAAGCGAAGCTGTCGGTTTTACGCACGATTGGAATGTTTTGTTTAACAAATTAATTGTTCATTAATGGGATCATATTCGCACTGTCTGAAAAACAGCTTGGTCGTGCTCGGACTTTGTGTCTATATATTTTTACCTCCGAATTCTACCCAAAGGATGCAACATTTACATACCGCTTTTGAGAGGTGTACATAATCATGTTAACCTGGTAAACGACCGCCCTCTCTCGCTCTTTTTGTCTGGAGATTATAAAGCGCATTTTTATGTAACGAAATTAGACTGTGTGGTAGAATACTCACATCGCACGCAAGAGCCTCCCAGTTCGAACCTGGCTACACGCTCCATTCTCCCATCTCTCACTCTCTAGCTCCACTGGCTGAAAGCTAACGAACTTTTGTCATGATGTGGTGTCCGTCGTCCGTCCGTCCGTCCGTCAACTTTTACTTTAAAAATCTTCTCAGAAAGTACTGAATATAATTCAACCAAACTCAACCAAAATTCCCAGGAAAGATCATTGGGTGGCCTTTATCAGATCCCTTCAAAGCATTTTGATCGGGTGAAAAATATGTAACGATATTTACATGTAAATATATCGTTACAATACCTCAACGGGATGAAAATTATTGCGGGCAGGTTGTGTCCCCTAGCGTACAAATTGGCAAATCTGCGCATAATCGACAGTAGTTTTGGGTAGAAAGTGGTACCTCCGACAATCCGACCATCAAACTTTTTCTGCCCAGATTATATATATCTCAGGCTTTCAGCGCTTTGATTTATATACAAACCACATTGTATGGCAGCAGTAAGCTGCGATATCGTAGTCCGCTTTCTGATAATTTGTTGGCGAGCCTCGTCATCAAATCATCAGAAAGAGTCCTACGATATCGCAGCTAGTCATTGTTCAATGCCAGATACCAAAAATTGAAAACCAATGTCTGGATGGTAACCAACAATTTGGTTTAGTACATCAGTATATCAAGTATTTCGATTTGACAATAAACTCTTGTGCGCACCTTGTGAACATTAGCTTGCATGGTTTTGCTTAAGATTTACGAAGACGAATGTTCGATTTTTCCCGGTATATGTTGATATGATCTTATGTCAGAGTCATTATTTATCATGATAGGTGGAAGCTTTAATTATATGTCTGATTATACTTTTTAGACCCTTCAAATCATACCTAAGCCAGCATTACAGACAAAATGAATCCACGTACTTTAAGTATTCACATGTATTTGAAATCCTTATTCTCAAAATAACTATTTCTAAAATTCTTTTAAGGTTTAGAATATAGAAAACTAGATAAAACTAAATTTGTATTACAACATTTTACTTTTTAAGGAATATCCAATTGTTGTTTAACATCAATTTACCCTAGAAAATTACAAAGTTTTATTATCATTTGACAAATAGAAGATGTGATATAACATTTTAAATTTTGCTATCAAAAGTACATCGATTTTATTAATCAAAGAAGAAGAAGAATGAAAATGTAATTCTAATATAGAGATAAAAAGGTTGAATCCTGAAAGCTGACCATTCATAATTTCAACGTGTCGTTTTTTCCTCATATATCTGGTATAGAATTAGGAATCAGCAAATCTTCAAAACTGTGTTTGGTCTAGGATATATGGATGCCAAACACTAAACGGCTAATGGTTCTTCTTGAGTTCCTTAATGTCATCAGGCATATAGTGGTATGTGTTCCGTATTATGATATTGTGCATGACTGAAAAATATCATTAAATTGATAGTTAACAGAGCAGAACAGAAATTTTATTCAAGATAACGACTTGAGCATGCATGGGTCATCGTCAACATGCAAAATATACATAGCATATAAGGGTATAAAGATACACAACAATATGATGACAAAGTAAATTTGGAAATTGAGAATGTCGGAGATTTCTCTTTATCATGGTTCAAATGATATACATATTTAAGAGTTCACTTTCCTAATTCATGTCATTCGGTAAGAGTAACATTGGTAATTACTCATCGATGAAATTTCAATTTTATTTTCGTTTTCCGTTTGCCATTATATAATAAATACGAATTCCGTTAAAGGGGGGGGGGGTATCGATGTTTCTGAAACCCAGATAAGAGAAATTCCCGAGTGCCCTAAAATACGCCAAAACGCACATGTAATACTTATTTTTTATTACCTCTTACGAAGGTTCTGAAATGATCTTTACATGATCGAAAATCGATTATAATCGCCCCAATATGAAATAAATTTCAATTCTATTAAAGGAAAGGATCGACGTTTCTGAAGCCTAGATAAGAAAAAATCCCAAGTGCCTAATACGCCAAAACGATCGTTTAAACATTAATTACGAGTCAGATATGGTATTCACGGTAATCTGATAAGCTAAAAGTGGTCTTCTTTGTGGTAATCAAGGACAGGTTCAGCGGAAATCCACGTAATATTTAGAAATCATACATTTCAATTGTCGAGACCGCGTGACCTCATTTACATATGACCAAAGTAATAAGGGAAACAACCAACATCCCGAATTATGTCACATCAAGTAGTTAGCACAGAACCACAGTAGGTTTCTATATTCTTTTTAAAACGATTAATTAATAAAAAACAACAACAACAACAACAACAACAACAAAAACCCCGAATAAGAAGCATTATTATCTCGTTGCTTTTTTTTAAAAGAAGAAAAAAATATTTTTCGATTTCTTTTACGAGATAGTTAAGAGATGAAGATAATATTTTTTGTTTTCATGGAGGTATGAACCGAAAAAACTAATCACACTGTATGAATACGCGAAGCGGATTCATACATTGTGTGATTAGGTTTTTCGGTTCATACCTCCATGAAAACAAAAAATATTATCTTCATCTCTTATAATTTAACAGCATCGAGCGAAAAAAGCAACAACTTAACAACTTTGATGCCTTTTTGTAGGGAACTATTTTGTGCGGAAGAATTCAAAATAGCTGCGTACTCAAAATTTTCGTTTTTGATAGACGAAACTAACAATAAAATTATGTCGGAATAATAAAAAAAAGCCTTGCACAGGTCACCTCTATGCTACCTTTTATATTGCACAATAATTGTTTTTAAATTATGACAGGAAAATTATTGTGTTGCAGTATTATGATCAAAGGCTATACGCATTACATAGATTGTGATAAGGACTTTAACTCGGGGGAGTTTTTGTTCAAAGAAAACTGTTTAACAGACAGATAAGTTGCTTTCTAATGATCACTGCACACAAATGCAAGTTCACTAATTTAGAAAATCATTAACAACAATTGACACCGGTTGACCATTGGAAATGTGGTTTCCCTAACGGGGCGATATGCCCGATTGAAAATAGTACGGCTTTGCGAAAGCGAATTTTAGAATAAATCTACCTTGAAGACATCAATTTGACATTTCCAACGCAAACTATCCCGCTACAGTATATAAAGATGAGAAAAGGTCAATAGACGAATTTTGAAAGAAAAAAGAAAAAAGTGCTATCCCAAATAAATTCAGATAGCTTCAAATTAGGGCCACTGTGGAAAGTCAAATCAAAATGGGAACAAATTAGCCTTGTAAGGAGTTTTCTTTATCACCAATGTAACCTTTTCCAAAGAAACGTAGAAATAAGTTCTCTATTTAAACAAACCACTAGCAGGCGCATTTCGTGGGCGAGGCGGAATTAACGAACCGTGAATGTTTTCAAAGAATTAATCGATTGATTCATGCATTAAGCCCCGAAGTGAACTTTGAACCCTGACATTAGTCTACAGTAATGTTAATCATGTTTGTTGATTTGTTGACTTAAGCATCGTAACTACAGCAATTCAAGCTGCAGTCACGACGTTGCGGTCGCAAATCAACAATTATACTATTTTGTTACATTTTTTGGACGGCCATAAATTCTGGAAAAAATAACGCCGTTTAAACTGGAGTTTCCGGTTGGAGCTCACAGGATGGGGCCAGGCGGATGATATCAGTTCAACGAAATAATGTTAACAATATCAATAGTTTTTGTGTTGACAAGGTCAAGGTGAAGGAGTGTACCAGCGACGGTGATGCAGGGTATCATTGATAAAATAAAACTTACTTTAGGTGGAGGTGGAGGTGAAGGTGGAGGTGGAGGTGGTGGTCTGTCCGACATTTTTTATCTGTTGAAAAAACATTGAATAAATTAAAAGGGTTTGCTACTTAAGACATCATTCAAACGCTGAACCTCACAGATAAGAGAAATTAACATGTAAACGCGTGTTCATTGTTTAACCGTTATCATGCTGAACCCGGAATATTTAGATTTAGTAGGAGGTATAGACAAAGATCAGCCTGAACATAAGTGCAGTCGGATCTTAATCTACACCTCCTGTTTGAACCTTCCCTGTCAGAGTTATTTAAGAAATTAATTTTCAAAAGAAATTTTAATAATTGGAAAATAAGTACTACAAGTGCTTTCAGCCCTTTGTTTTTTATGTAATTTTAAAATTGATTTTATACAGCATGACAAGGTATAAGACTGGATCCAACTCGATGTTTCTTATTTCAGTAAACTTAAAAAGACAATTGATTGATTGATTGCATGGGGTTTAACGGCACTTTTAACAGTATTTCAGTCATATCGCGGCGACTTGAGCACCTAATAATGGATTCCCGGTATATCTCACACCATTAATACCACTACATCCTTTCCTAGCCTCCAGCCGCTATCTCATTTAGGTTTATGATTATCCACCCATTGGTGAGAGAAAAAGGCCGGAAAGGATATGTGCCGCCGTCGGGTATCGAACCCATGACATCCCGTGATTGAGGATTAGAAGTCTGACTCGCTACCGACTGCGTTATGATGGCGCCTGTTTAATAGACAAACAGTCTTTTTTATATATGTTTGGTCGAAATGGTTCTCATTAGTATCTAAGGATAGAACAATTGCAATTTTACCAACACCCATCCACAGACTTTAGACCAGTCCATCTTATATAGTTTTCACTTTGCTTGATACCCAAGCATGATTTTCGCTGTCAATCTAAAAATCTTTTGACCAATGAAATCATTCTTTTAGGCCGGAAATGAACTTTTAAAGTCGACATTGATGTACAGCATTTTTGTTTGTTTGGTGATTCAAGCGTCGTAACTTAAGCTAATTCAAGCTAACTGTTTAGTTTTAGTTTTGCCATTGATTTCTGCCTCTGCTCAAATATTTAACAATGTCGGAGATCACAAGGGGTGTCCGACAATCTGTTTTTGAATACATACAAGGTAATTTATTTTAACAAGCAACCCCGAGAGGAAGAAATACTTAAAATAGTTCGTATGAAGTATTTGTACTTTGCTTTTATTTTAATTCATTGTACAATTATTACGTATAGACGTACACATAAAAACACGCTCACACACATACACCTAACAAAAAGAAAGATAAATGAAAAATCAATAAAAAAAGAGAAGGAAAAAAACATAAAAAAAAAAAAAAATAAAAAAATAAATTGTAATTATGAAAAAGAATGCACTAACTTACCTCTAATCACTTTCTTTTATCGAATTCTATATTGAAATAATACCCGTTTACGCCTTGATTGTCTTTTATAGTTGGTTCAGTTCCAATAAAACAAAAGACCGGTTAAGAAAACAGTTGTGTTCTCTGTAAAAACAAAACTTGTGGAGTTTTAAAGAAAGTTATAGCTCGTGCACACAGATCCGTGAAATACTCTAAACAAAATCGAATAGCATAATATTCTATATTTTCTGAAATCCTGTTTGGGGAGCACATACTCGCAAAAGTGTAAGCACGCTTATCAGTCTGTCCTTTAGGGGCCTTTTATTAACAATCCTAGAACAAACTTTGATGAAACCTCATACATAAAATCTTTGGAACATTCCCTGAATACCTCAACTTGAAGTTTTGTTACGGAAAAGGAGGCGGCGGGAGTTAAATGGAAAAAAGTTTTTCTTATAGAATATTGCTCAAATTTAATATTTCATATTTGAGTAAAAAATAACAACAACCCCATAACACGTACCATTTGTATGTCGTTTAGTAAAAACTTTGTTACGGAGATAAGGACGGCCTAATGAATTACTTGTATAGTTTAACTTTCCCCTTTTCAAGGGCGACAAAAATGTTATTACATGTACTTCATTTTTTACACGGATCATATTTATGAGACGTTCACTCTTTTTACATGCCTAGTTACTCTACAACTCTTTAACCAAGTTTAATGTAACTTCATATCGAAATTCTTTCGAAGAAAGTCCATATCTAACCCTTTCCTGTTTTGTAAAATTTTAGACCTGTCCAAATTCAAAGGTTTTGCCGACAAACATTTAACGTGAATTTAATTTAACAAGTAGGTTACAAGCATTTTTTTTATTTTCTACATTTTTGTCAATAATAAAATCGTGGGGCCATTAAAAACAGGCATTAAACAGTAAAGAGAGGCATTGAATGCATCCTCCATCTCTTGGATGATTTCATTTCTTTTGACAGTTCCGACTAATTGGGGTAAAAGGCATATGGCCTCATTTAACCTACTATTTAATCAAACTGACATACCCATGGCTACACACAAGACTTTTGGTCCCACGACGGTCATAGAATACATTGGAAATATACTAGATTCATACAAAATGGAAGCACGTCTCCTAATAGACAGATTACAGCAAATATGTGCTTTTTTATCTGGCTTTCGTGTCAATCAGTCATGTACTGAACGCGAAGTATTACAATTACTTACACATCTAAAGTTTGCCAGAGGGTAGTATTGCCATGAGGTCTATTAAGTCATCTACAAAGGTTAGACAACTGTATCATTACGAAAAGCTAAATTCAGAGTGTAGGGAGGATATTCATATATGGTCAATTTATCTTAATTATGGAACGGAGTTTCAATGTTTGATTGTATTTAGTCCACCCTAGCTGACGATATCGAGCTGTACACCGATGCACACAGTACTTTGGGATGTGAGGGCTATTTTTGCGGCGAATGGTTTTCCGAACGATGGTCCCCCTCTCTTGATAAACCTCTTTTTGATTATTGTCAGCTATTAATCTCATTTTGCGAGCTCTATCCATAGTTGTGGCTGCTAAATTATGAGGTAAACTCTAGTCCCGGAAACGAATAACCTTTATGTGTGACAATACAGCTACAGTAGCCATCATACAAAAAGTACATCTGTCAATATCCTGTGTAAAATGAGAACTCTTACCTTCTTGACTGCTGTACACAATTTTACATTTCGGTCAACTCATGCCCCTGGATGCCATAATCTTAAAGCGGATTCTTTATATCGTTTACAGATCCAGCAATTCCACCGGTTAGCTCAACAAGCAGACAAGGAACCTTGACGCACGCTACCCAGTTCAGGACAATTTGTGGAGCTCCAACCAACTCCCCGATTCTAGTGGCATAGTGCATAGCCCCGAATACCAGAACAGTATACTAATGTGGTTTCTACAGTCACATCGGATTTCTGCTGATGACATGTGTGCTACCTTTTATTAATCCCAATTTCTGAAATATTCTAGTAAATACGAGTTTATTGATCTATTTTGTGACTCGACGTACCAATCGGTTGAAAGTGTCTTATAGCACTATTAAATTGAACTTCTGTGGTATTCGTTCTATATCGATTCAGAATGATATCATGTTCCATCCTCCAAACCAACTGACCAATTAATAAACAGTATTAAAAGGGACAAAACGCATGCAGGTCAGAGCTTGACAAAAAGTTACTTTTCGAATACTTCAGGACATATGTTACTAGCTACGACGACGATTTGATTATAATTTCATCTAAAGTTTCGTCTATCAAAAACGGGAGTTCTGATTGGTCGAAAAAAAAAAAAAAAAAAAAAAAATTCATAGCTCCATGAACAAAATTTTGAGCACGCAGTCATTTTTTATGCTTCCGCACAAAATAGTCCCATACAAAAAGGTATCAAAATTTGTAAAGTTTTTGCTTCTTTCGCTCAGGGCTATTAAATTATAAGAAATAAAGACAATATTTTTTGTTTTCATGGAGGTATGAACCGAAAAACCTAATCACACAATGTATGAATCCGCTTCGCGTATTCATACAGTGTGATTAGATTTTTCGGTTCATACCTCCATGAAAACAAAAAAATATTCTCTTCATCTCTTAAGTAATTCTCTTAATAGTGTATTTTGGCTTTTTATGGCTTTATGCGATGCGGTGAATTCACTGTCCATGACAAATTTGACCCTAATTTTGATTTATGTGTACAAGACCTTCGTGTTTTGAATGGTTATTTAAGTTTTCAAGGCCGATCTTTTTCACAATGGTATCAACTTTAATCTTTTAAAATGAAAAGTTTTATTTGTCCATTCGACAGTTGTTGTAAATACTTAGTAAATTACTTATCTAACACCTTCAGAACCTCTCGGACGTTATATATTCCTTTCTCAATTCAAACATACACTTTCTTGCATAGGACTTGATTCTAGCTAATATCATGACCATTCAATTTAGGATTGGTGATGCTAGGAGTTCTGCATCTTCCAAAGTCGAAGAAAATATGATAAATGTCCTTGTTCGGTCTTAAGATTCATATTGTCATTATATAAGGATTCGGAATTCTAGCTTGAAAGCTGTCCATGGGCCTATTTCCGACTTTGTTCAGTAACGATTCCAGTATTTAGTATATTAACTGTTCGGTTACGTTGGATACCCATTTGCATATGTTTTTCCCGATTGTGTTTCATGTTGATCTGTGTGGTGTATTCATTGTATTGTCGTGTGTTTGTCGTGGTAAACAATCAGCATCTACACATTATAGTATCAGTTTAGAAAAGCACTCGTAACCGAGTGTTCATGGGTTGCCTTTAACAGGTTTGCGCCGGACTGTCAATCTAGAGGTCCCGGGTTCGATCCCCGACAGCGGCACTCATCCTTTCCGACAATTTGTCTCTCATCAATGGGTCGATAATCGTAGACCTATGTGGGATAGCAGCTGGAGTCTAGGATGTGATGGTAGTACTGGTGTGAGAAATACCAGGATTCCATTGTTAGGTGCTCCAGCCGCCGCGATATAACTGAAAGATTGTTGAAAGCGGCGTAAACCCCATTCAAACAAATTTAACATGTTTGCAATTGGAAGGACTCCGCGGACAGTATCCTAATTTAGTCATGTCAAAATTCAACTATTTAGGGGCACTCAGCTGTTTTCTATGTTATATCTGAGTTTGGCCACATAAATGATTAAACATTTAATTTCCCCCAAAATTTTAGATAACCAAGCACAGATGTTCACAATAATCAGTCTCAATGGTTATCGTGGTAATTTGAATAAGGGGGATACACCATTATCGCACATCAGGCATGTCGCAATTCTAGTCCTCATAAGCCATGGTGTACTTCAAACATCCGGCACATACCAAGTCTAGTCCAAGCCAATGATGTCGTGCCGCTTTCTATGTCCACTTCTTGCTACATATCCGGCTATACCTCTTAGAGAAGGCTTCCCTCTCTTCCGCCACTTGTAGGCTTAATACGAACAGAGTTGTCAAAGATTGATTGATTGAATGGGGTTTAACGCCGCTTTTAACAGTATTTCAGTCATATCGCGGCGGATGGAACACCTAACAATGGACTCCTGGTATTTCTCACACCATTAATACCACTACATCCTTTCCTAGCCTCCAGCTGCTATCCCACTTACGTTTACGATTATCCATCCATTTGTGAGAGACACATGTCGGAAAGAATATGTGCCGCCGCCGGGGATCGAACCCATGACACCCTATGATTGAAGATTGAGTTGTAAAAGAATATAATTTATGTATATAGCTGAGGATGTCCATTTAGCCGAATTAGTTCAGTTTTAGCCTAGTCAAGTTTAATATTTGTAAATTGAAAAAAAGAGTCTTTTACTAATTATTGTCTTTTATTACGTATCACAAAAGCCGTCATTGTATGGGAATGGGTTAATATCATGTTCCTGTACGTTTTTGTGTAATTTAGACTCTAAAACTAATCATTTCCTAGTTGCATTAAGACTTTTCAATAAAAATCCTCATTTTTGTTGATAAATCTATCTTATCAATGCACATGTTATTGTCTTATTTCAGGCATGCCAACAGAGCTCGGACAGGAAGTTCAGGTGAGCTATCATTTGTAGCGTCATTTTGCGAAATTTATGGTCAATAACATTTGACACAAGAGTAAACTGGTTGGTTGGAGACCTAAACGTCGTAACTGCCGCTTGAACTATGTGTGATAGCAAAAAGTGTAGAGCGCCTGTCATCTAGACAGACGTTCTGAGTTCAAATCTTTAGCAAGTGTGTGAGAGTGTTGTTTTTTTTTTCAAATATTTTACATGTTACATGTTTTCATATATCGATGGGTCAGCGGGCAATAGCTGTAATTGCTTATAAAAAACTTGACAGCTGAAGCTGACTAGAATCAACAAACGACAATTAGGGAATGTTAATGATGGAAGAAATAAAGAATTATAGATATTGCTCCCTTAGAAAGAGAACTAACCCAAAAATTTGGGAAAACAAGTATATAGCAGTTATGAAGTATTGGTCACAGAGTCAAACCTATGTCTTTTACATTTAAATTACTGGCAAATATACTGTAGAATTACAAAAATTGATTTCTCTCTCTGAAGCTTTGGCATTCATACTTTGTCTAAAGACTTATTGGTCAGCATAGACTAAGATAAGCCCGCACAAACATGCGGACTGATCTAAGTCTACATTCACTGCATTCACTTTATCACTTGCTAGGATTTGAAATGTCTTTTACTTAGCGCCCAATTAAGAAATAATTTTATAACTTTAACAAATTTAGCCTAACAGAGCAGCTCCCAGGGCCCACTTTGACCGAATCACTGGTTCACTTCTAATAAACTTAATGTTACTGATTATACATGACTCAGAAGATATTCGATTTTTTTTTAAAAAGTACCCAATTTAGATTAAAACTTGTATATCTTAAATATTCATGAGATTATTGTACTGTATAGCATTGGGGTTTGATTGAATCAGGTTTCGCGCCACTTTCAACAGCATTTCAGTCATATCGCGGCGACTGGAGCACCTTACCATGAATTCCTTATATTTCTCAAACCAGTACTACTACTACATCCCTTCCGAGCCTCTATCTGCTCATCCCCGTTTGGTTTACTATTACCCACCCATTGCATAGCATTAGGATGTCGTGACAGGCCCCTAGGTAGACCAAGTCCTATTGTGTCATCAATATAACTACAATTAGTTAGATAATAATGTTGTTTTAAACAATTTCTCCTTTTCTCAAAATGCTGTCTTTTATTCAATTTTTCAGGATTCTAATTTCAAAATAAACAATCTGATAAAAATCCGATGAAAACTGCGAACTTAATTTAATTAAAGTTTCATAAGACCCCTTTTCTTGAGTTTCGTGACGGATCGGGCCAAATTTCGAAAGGAACGATCCTTACGATGGTACAATCATAATATGTGAGTTTGAAAATAATCCAATGATAACTGTGAACTTTATTGTGTTAACGAGGAATTTTTAATAAAATTTTCATAAGAGCCATTTTTTATTCCCGGCCACTCCAACTAACCCACCCCCGCTCCCAACGAAGTAAGAAAAATAATAACCGCAACATTAATTCATAACAGATTACATTATTGAATGCTAAAACAATAGAAGTGATCAAGAAGAACAAAACTAAACCATAAATAATTTCGATCCTTCTGTAAATTACAGCTCAAGCAGAAAAAATATTTATTCAACTTTATCATAAGTAACGTCAAGTTTCTTATTTCATACAAATGACGATAGTTCAAAGGAGTGAACGACAGTAGGCGTTCATTTAAAACCTATCGTTCAACTGGTGACTCATGCACAATAAAGTTAAGAAAAAAGTTTCTTCTACCAAGTTCTAGAGATTCACACACAGGAAAACTATTTATATTTTTTCTGCTTAGTACTAAACTATGACATAAATATAACGAAAATCACTGGATCATATTCTTTCTTTACATTCTTTCATCTTCGAAGTTAACAAATCATTGAAGGTAAAATTACTGAATCAGCTCCATTGAAAGTAGCCAAGATTTATAAGACCATTTACAAGTTCAACGTTGTTTTTCATAATGGTGTCCGCGGGAATTCGACGTATAATGGGAGTAAGGTAAATTCTATAGACTAGCACTAGGTCTTACCCATGCGTCCGTCCGTAGGTGCGTTCATGTGTCCTTCCGTCATTTGATTTTTATTTTAGATTTCTTCTCATAAAATAAGACAACAAGATCAACTACTAAGCAAAAACAACAACAATAACAACAACAAATATTCTTATTTCAATCAAATTTCTGATGAATGATCCTGGGGTGTTCATTAATTAAAGAATTTTGATTGGATAATTTTTTATTGGGGGGGGAGGGGATTTGAAAATCTTCCTCACAAAACTGGTAAATGGATTTCAATCAAATTTTACTAAATTGAAATTGAGTTAATCCATTATCAGATTCTCTCAAAGAATTTGATGGATTAAAAAAGGGCTTTTATGACTCAGGCCTTGGCCATAGCGTAGTTGGTAGGGCGTCGGACTCTCAATCACGAGGTGCACGGTTCGATCCCGGTCTCGCCAAATTTACATCTAGACATTTCTCTCACCAATGGCTTGGTAATCGTAAACCTTAGCGGGATGAGCCGCTGGGGGCTCGGAAAGGGTGAAGTACTGGTGTAAGAAATACCAGGTATCCAAGGTTAGTTGCTACAGCCGCCGTGATATATGAAAAGTGGCATAAACCCTATTCAAAATCTATGGACGGGGCTAACTCCATATAAGATATAAAGTGAAAACTTTGAACGTCTTCTTCTCAGAAACCTGTTCATGGATAACAATCAAATTGAATAGGAGTCTTCATCATATGGCCCATTCCGAAAATACGTTGAAAGAGTTATTGCGCTTGAATACTCTCCCACGTGGTGAAACTACAAAACGGTCCCACTTCTACTTCCGGGTAGCAAATTTAGAAAAAAAAAAAGGCAGATAATAAGGCATTTATTAAATCGACTCAGAAAAACGAGTTTATTGTTCCGTATACTTTAATTATCGACGGAAAATAGTCGATGGCCAATCTATCATGACAGACGATGGACACGGCACCATCACTAAAGCTCGCCGCTAAAGAAAGCGAGTTTCAAACTCTAGTTCGGATAAGAGTAACCACTGTTTATAGGGGCAAAGAGTATATAATGAATAAAATATGTACAAAAAGAGTCACTTGTCTCTGAAAATAAGGCCTTAGTAATGATTGGTTCCATGTCTTTAACCTATTACCGAATAACGCAATTTTAGACTGGTCAAAATTAATGTTACAGACAACATTTATGAAGAATTGACAAGTGAACATTTTTAGATATAATATAGGTGAACTTCAAAAATGGTCCTAGGAAATACTTTCCGTTATATTGCATATAAATCTGCGTTTGAAGTTCACATTTCATTTGTGTACACCATATCTGTTTTGAATAACAAATCTTTTGCTTTCTTCGAAAATACAGAAATATAGTAATTTATGTGTTGAAATCCTTTGAAATGCGCATGTTAGTCAAAAAGTCAAAATGTTTCCTCAGATCAAACACATTTTATTAGAGGTAAGATGCAATCACACTCAGAGGTGAACGAACCTTTGTGAGATATCAAATAAGAGCTGTTAGTAAACGGCAAAACTAGATTCAACTCCAATGATTGCCTGGGTAATAAATCCTTGCTTTCCCTTTACAAAACAATATAACTGGTCCAAATTGAAAGAAGTTACAAATAACAACTTTAAGTTGATAGAATAGTATCAAGCAATTTCTCCATTTTCTACAATGTTTTCCAAAGTTGTTTCCTTTAGGGGCGTAAATAAGCGGAAGCTAGTTAACACATTCCCACATAACAAAAGCAGGATGGTGAGGGAATCGGTTAACCCATTCTCAGACAACAAAATATTGATATGCTGGTCCCAATTCAAAGGAGATGCAGATGACAATTTAAGCTGATTAAATTAAATACTTGTCAATTCTTCATTTATGGCAGAAAACATTATGGACAATAAAGGAATTGCTCCAACCTTGTAACAATTTCTTCATTATCCAAAATGTCTCCAAATCGCTTTTCTTGAAGGGTGTCAAAAGGCAGCAATTTTGTGGGAATTCTTTTACCCATTACCCCCCTTCTCTTTTTTTTCTACACACTAGAGAACATAAACTGTCGAAAACATATTGAGAAAAGGAGAAGTTACTTGTAGCAAGGAATTCCTTTTCATCCCCGAAATTAATCGCCTTCTGCAACTTTCATTTAAGACCAGTCTAAGATTTTGCCTGGTAAGCGGTTAAAAGGTTGACTTACATTGTAAGGCCCATTATAAATGAGCGAATGTTCGAAACAAATCTTAAGTCATTGCAGAGATGAAGAAATTAATGCACATTAAACTTGAACAAAATGTTGTCAAAGTCTAATGATGACTTTCTTTTGAATACCCCTTTAAATAAAATACATCATGTTATTTCTTTAAAATTGTTTCAAAATTTATGAGCACAAGGTTATTCCAGAGAAATTTATAACATAATCCATCAAAGTAAACGAAAAGAAATGAGATATAAAATTTAGACCTTTGTCAAAATAAGTTATCTTCGATAAAAGAGAAAAATGTATAAATACAGTTTTGATGGAAATATTTTTGAAAAGAATGAACTTCTCATTCAAGTTTCAAAAATAAGTTAAACGAAACTGAAACAAGAAAATATTAAAGGGTTTGCAAGGATTATTTACCAAGAAAACTTAAATACAGCAGATGTGACAAAGAGATGACTTCTTATGATCAAAGTAAAGTACACACATGACATGCTGATAGGACACACGACAATGCTTCACACTGATATATATTGGTTTTAATTTGCAACCCCTTAACAATTTCCTGTTCAATCCCTGGTTTTTACGTCCCTGTGTTTTTACGTTCTTCCTTTCTTCCTTTTCCACAATATTTTCTATCCTACTGAATGATTATTTTTAAGACAGAATTGAATTGTCGTCTGCAAGGCCTTTAATTTTTAGACGGGTCTAAAATTTGGCAAAACGGTAACATATTTATAGGTTAATCTATTTCAAGTACGTGTATTTGATGATGCTGGACATAATTTTACATGTTAATTTGATGATAATAATTCTGTTTCAGATAGGAGAGTTTTTTTTGTTGTTTTTTTTCTACAGTATAATTCTTTATCCATTCCTTTTTCTATGCTATAGATAAATATGACTTATGTTAAGGAAAAGATCTTGAGGAAAATGGCTGGTAAAAAAATAAATAATCTTTCCACATAATAATCTTTCCACATAAGACTTCATTCTAATATAACTTTGACATAATATGCATCTGTCAAGGTTATTTTAAATGCAATATTGGTTGAAACACATAATTTGAAATTAAGCTGTCGGTCTAAAAACACCTTAGTTTTCAGTTTTCTTTTTAAATTACTGGCACGCAAGTATTTCTTCAAATAGCAAATTTAAAAGTTGAAAAGTCGATGTTTTCGTCTGGTAGAAAAGCGTCATCCTCCGTGGTTCACGGAATTCTATAAAAATTTGCTACCCGTACAAAGGGAAATCACTCTAACGACTTTGGGTCAAAGGGAAGTAAACCACGTTTTCGGAAAGGGCCATTACTATAGAAAAAAAATCATTGGATACATGTAAAAACACGGGGCTAAATTCCAAATACGGTATATAGTAAAAACTGACTGTGTGCTCGTTAAAATAAAAACTCGAAAAAACAATGAAAGCTAAATTTGAATACTGAGCAAAATTAAAACTTTAAACTATTCAAGGTCACCATGATTTTATTCTCCTATATCAAAAACCAATTCTAAGCTATGGTATAGCAAATAGGAACTGTGTGACAGAATTAAATCTTTAAGATTATAAAAGCACGAGCTCTCTGCTCCCGTACCCTTTTATGGAAAGACACGAACTTAGTTTCATTTGATTTGAATGGGGTTTTACGCCGCTTTCAACAATCTTTCAGTTATATCGCGGCGGCTGGAGCACCTAACAAGGGATTCCTGGTATTTCTCACAGCGGTACCGCCATCACACCCTTTCCTAGCCCCCAGCTGCTATCCCACATAGGTCTACGATTATCAACCCATTGGTGGGAGACAAATAGTCGGAAAGGATGAGTGCCGCCATTGGGAATCGAACCGGGGACCTCGAGATTGACAGTCCGACGCGCTACCATCTGCGCTTTGGCGGCTACGAACTTAGTCTCACGCTTCAGCACGATAGTTGTTCGCTAGGCAAAACAGCAGTTCTAACGCAGCCCCTATCTAAAAGCGATTGAGCATATCTGGGACGATTTATTGAATTGGTTTAACGCCACTTTTAACAGT
The DNA here is from genome assembly GCA_946902895.1 of Fragum fragum. Taxonomy (NCBI): domain Eukaryota; kingdom Metazoa; phylum Mollusca; class Bivalvia; order Cardiida; family Cardiidae; genus Fragum; species Fragum fragum. The sequence continues at coordinate 15,199,904 of OX336366.1, forward strand.
CTTTCAGTTATATCGCGGTGGCTGGAACACCTAATAATGGATTCCTGGTATTTCTCACACCAGTACTATCTGGGACGAGTTAGGTGGCCGTGTCCGCCAGCAATCCAATCCACCTCGGGCATCAGGGGATCTGGCACGTACACTTGTTGAACGATGAGACGTCTTTCTTAGGCAGGCAGTGAGATCCATGAGGAGCCGTTTTATAGCTGTTATGATGGAGGTGGACACAATCGATATTGAAAATATAACTGTTATCTTTTTATGATCATGAAAATTTTATTACGAGGGAACTCTAACTTTATGACGTGAACTGATATGACACCCTACCTCTGAGAAATTTTCAAATACCAGATGTTTGGTGTCCTAATGCACGAACAATCCTTGTGTATCAAACATTTAAAAAATGCCATCAAAAAATCGGAGCTTCGAGTTTTCTAGTTATACTACATATACCGATATTAAAAAAGTAATATCATTTCAGCAAACATATCTATACTTCCATATAATGCTTCAAAATCATTATTTCTATGCAGTTGTTCGTATTCATTTCCTCTGGGTTTCACTACTTTTCATTTTCATTTTAATTATCACATTCGAAATTATAATACATTACATAACTGTATTGCATTTCAGTTTAGCTGGCAAACTTATGAAATTTCTAATGTTTCCTCAGACAATGCGTGAAAAGGGTTCACCGTAAAAAGAAAAGATCCGTCATCCTACAACACACTATAACAATAAAGTTAAACCGTGGTAGAAACTTTTCCTCGACGGCTACCTTTGAATGGAGATTAAAGCCGCTATTAACAATTTTTCAGTCGTATCGCGGCGGCTGGAGCAACTAATAGTAGATTCCTAGTTTATCTTGCAGCATTTACCACCATTACACCCTTTCCTAGCCTCCAGCTGCTATCCCACATAGGCTTACGATTATCCACTCATTGGTGAGAGACACATGTCGGATAGGAAATGGGCTGTTTTCGGGAAAACACGCCACTCCAAACCAACAAAAAGATTCCACAATATGGCGACAAATATCGGAGTTTAATCAAACTTCCAGTCTAAATGAATGTGAATGATTTCATTGGTCGACTCATTATTTGATTGACGGTCGCATTTGGTCAATTATCAAACACAATTCTCTCTTCTATACACTTTCGGAGACAATTGTTCATAAATACAAAAACAAAAAAACCTAATATGATACTATTAAATGCAGGTGTAAGACTTGTCGCTGAATCGGAAGAACTGCTTACTTATATTAAAGTCCATACTAAAACTACTTGAAACTCCAGCGTCAATCGTCTATTCGGTCATGTAGTTTATAGTTCTATTAACATTCAGGTGAATCGGTTTTTTAGGTCATGTCCTTAGCCTTGAAAGCATGATGAAATTTTCAAAGTATATTATGTTACCTATACACAATGTAACTAAAATTGTTTTAAACTTTCCAGCTCATTTGGTATTTATCATCATATTTGTTGAGCAATGGACTATAATCATTTTTTTTGTATTGTTTTCTGTGATATATCTAAAAGCTTTCGATAGGCTGTGGTACAGTGGTCTTGGTTGAAACTAAAGGAAAATGGCATGAACGACCATTTAGTAAGTTGGTTTAATAGTAATCTTTATAATACAGGGCAGAAAGTAGTTATTCAAGCCTTTTGCCACTACAGACAGGTGTATCTTAAGGGTCTATATTCAGTCCACTATTGTTTTCAATATAAGTTAATGATATAACAGATTCCATGTACCGTCTTACCAGACTTAACGCTGATGACAGCTCTTTCTATTACTCTGCATATGGATATCGAAGGCATAATAAACCACGATTTAATAATTGTATCTTCATGGGCCAAACAATGGTTAGTTGATTTCAATCCGAATAAAACGGAAGCGGTTATTTTTTCATCGAAAAATATTCTGAAAACCAGCACTTATTTTCAATGATACTTTTATTAATATTGTAAATCATCATAACCATTTGGGAATAACACTGAATAGTAATGACCAGTTGAGTGAACCCATTGATAGTGTATATTAGAGGCAGAAATTGAACTTTTAAACATTACGCGAAAACAACGATTTTTGTCAATTCGAGCATCTACAAAAATCAAGAATTTCTTCTTCTATTCTACTATGAATTGAGCTTGAACAATAAATTGGAAATACTTCATCATATAGTTCTTTCAAATCGAACACGAAAATAATAAAACAAGCAGAGTTTTATTTAACAGGAAATAGATGTTTTTCACCTAATCATGCAAGAATAAGAAATAGATGGAGTAACTTGAATTGTGACTTGTTTCAAAACCACCTAAGATTAGACCCCTATTGTGATTGTAACAACGGTATTTAGGATGTAGCCTTTTTTACAACATATTTAAACATAAGAATTTCTTTATTCCACACGACAAGAACTTTACACCGTCTTGATACAGATAAAGTACTTTTTGCGATATGAATCTAGGCACTGCTGAGAATTGTGTACTATTCGAGTCAGTTCAATTGTACATTAAAGGGTCAGGCAGGTTCGATTGACACAAAGTAACAAGTGAATCCTTTATAAAGTTTTGAACAACAACAATACACAATCCTTTCACTTTCAATCCTCTCACTATATCTTCTTTTTATCTCACAGTACTCTTATTTTACATTTTCTATTTTCTGTGCTATTTCTCACATGCATTTTTTTTTCATTTTTATGGTCATCATGGTGATATAGTTGCATTGTCAATTTTCGGGGAAAGGCTGAATCTAAGTTGGTCGAACTTGTTGCCCAACCCTATTTCATTTGTGAAATAAAATATGTTTAAAGTAATCGATTTTTATTTCCACAAGCCTCCAGCGCTTCGATGAAAATTTCACTTAGTTCTGGGAGCAGTTGAAACTCACCTATCGGCATTTCCGATGGTCGTTGACACAAGGTTTTGGTGTGAAGCGGATTCATACATAAGAGTGATTAGTTTTTTCGTTTCTAACCTCCATGAATACATATTCTCTTCGTTTCTAATAATTTAATGACATCCAGCAAAAAAAAAAAAAAAAAAAAAAGACAAAAAAAATTCGAATTTGATACATTTTTATGGAACAAGTTTGTGCAAGCATTCCCTCAAGCATACCAAATAGCTGCGTGCTCAAAATTTTGTTCATGGAGGTATGAATATTTTTAGGCCAATCGGATAGCTCGGTTTTGATAGACGAAACTAACAATTAAACCATTATTCTGTGTAAAAGGCACAGTCCTGCCGCTTTTAGGTTTGAACGTCGTTTTGGTCGTCCATTAACGAAAAAGGACTGAGTTCATGTGCAACTTTGGCCTTAATTCAATTCTTGGATTTACGGACAGGAGACACAGCCCCTACCACTGCGCTTTCGGTTAGTGATGCGACGAAATATAACTTTGAAATGTGATAAAAGGCATATTGTTATATTTATCTTTAAAATGCACATTTCTAATATTATTTATCTCATTTTAGCACAAGCCTCTCATTGTGTCATGCCTGTTCTTATTGTTATCAGGAAATAAGAGCTTTCTCTTTTTCGTGTTTTCCTTGGTTTAGGGTCAAGTAATGGGTAGAATAGCTCTTTTAAAAAGCTTGTTGTGTTAATTTGTAACAATATTTTATGATGTATGTTTTTTAATATTGCTTTTGAATTAGCCGTTTAAATAGTAATTGCATCATATTTAAATTTTTATTGTACTACCTGTTGTTTGTATGATCTGTTTTACAGAAATAAATCATCTATCTACCTACCTACCTACCTACCTACCCGTCAATCCATCCATCCATCCATCCTTCCATCCACCCATCCCTGATTTTCCATATGAATAAAGAAGGAAATGTTTAAAATCTTCCCCAAACGATAAGGCCTATAGCGTTTATATTTTGTATGTATCAATGTATATTGACCCTCTTAAAACATTTAAAGAATTACCGTACTCTGGAAATTAGCTCTTCAATACACATAGGATTAAAGGAGGAAATCTTTAAAAAATATTCTTAAAAATAATTAGGTGATTTTTTTTTATTTTGTTTATATCATAAACCCTTGAGACATCATACTCAGGGGGGGGGGGGCGATATAGGACAACTATGGTCCTTTTGTCTACAAACAGAGGGTCGTAAAAGAGGAAAGTCTTAGGTCGAGTAAAATTTATATCATTTGATTTAGATTTGAATGTATAAAAAGATCGATTGATCAATCAAATAATTTATTTTTACCGGAAGTGATTAACACCAACATTTATGCTTCACATTTTTGTTGCATTTGCGAATCGGAAGACGTAAATACAGATTAATAAATCTGTAGTTTCGATTGATTGGTTTATTGAACGGGTTTAACGCTACTTTTAACAGTATTTCAATCAGTACTAGCCTCCAACTGCTATCCCACTTAGGTTTTATTGGTGAGAAACAAATGTCGGAAAGAATATGTGCCGCCGCCAGGGATCGAACCCATGACATCCTATTATTTAAGATTAGGAGTCTGACGCGCAACCGAATGCGCTATTACGATGCTTACGTCACAAACCAACCGCTTCTTTTTTATTTCATGTTCATTGTTATTTCATTTGCAAACTGACGTAATCTATCTGCCTTTCCGGATTTCAATGGGTGTGACTTTTGACCCGTCATTTAGTGCATTCGTGACTAGTAAATCGAAAAAGTACACTCAAGTTCTTCTTAAAACAAATACTTGAAAAAAAGCTATCGGACCTAGAAAATTTCAATCAGAGGTTTTATTTCAAAACTTAATTAATGTTGAGGTAGAATGGCCATTCGAGATTCAGGAAACCTGCAATGTGCAAAAAGTTTTAATGTGTATTCAAGCTGTAGTTACGCCGATCAACTACATGTATACCAACTTTTTGTTTCATGCTACTGACAATATTTTTTTTCCAAAATAATGCCGTTTAAAATCGAAGCGGGACTTCCTGTCGGAGTCAATGGGCGGGGCTTACGAATCGAGTGGGCGGGGCAATTTGTTACTCCGAGTACACCGAGCGTGAACTGAAAACGGGCTTTAAGAGAAATGCTTTTTTTTTAAAAAAGGAGTGTTATGTTATATGTTTCCGTGGGTAAATAATCGTTAACCTAAGTTGGATAGCAGCTGGAGGCTAGGAAAGGTAATACTGGTGTGAGAAATACGAGGAATCCATTGTTTGGTGCTCTAGCCGCCGCAATATGACTCTAATACTGTTAAAAGCGGCGTTAAACCCCTTTCAATCGACATGTTTCCGATTTGTCATTATGATTCGACAGAAATACAATTAAACGGAATTCCAACATGGTTAGTTATAAATACCAATGTAAGTAGTAAGACCTTTTGTCTTTCGAAACCTTTTGTTTAAATATCAATCTTTCATTTTTGTCTATTGTCTTGCAGGTTAAATAAAAATGTTCTTGTGCTCTGTAAAAACAGGACTTGTCAGATGTACCGACATAATAAATTGTAACTTTACTGAATTTCTACACAATTCCGTGTTTTGACGCATTGAATAAGAATATCTGTCGAATAAATTTCGAAGAACAAGAACAATATGTTTGTCAATCCACCGTTTGTTTTCCTTTTTTCTATTAGTCAATGTCAGATTTAATGCCGTTTAGCCTCTTGCGATTTGATTCGGCTGTATTTTGAAACGAACAAATTCTTGGCTGAAATGAAATTCGGGAGTGTACGGAAATTCCTTTAACATTCGGGGGTCGCGGTGTTAAGATCACAACCGACCATTTTGATTTTTAGCTCTACTGGCCGATGGGCCACCAGAGCTATTGCGATGGCTTTTTTCCGTCCGGCGTCCGTGTGTCCGTCCGGCCGTCCGGCCGTCGTCCGTACGTTAAACTTTTCCTTGTTTACGCAATAGAGTCCTCAGTTTTCATCGGATTCCATTCAAAGTTTCACAGAATGATTGTACCATCATAAGGATCGTTCCTTTCGAAATTGGGTCAGATCCGTCAAGAAACACGGGGAAAGGGGCCTAATTAAAATTTAATTAAAAATTCTTGTTTACGCGATAGAGTCCACAGTTTTCATCGGATTCCCTTCAAACTTTCACAGAATGGTTGTACTATCATAAGGATCGTTCCCTTCGAAATTGGGTCAGATCCGTCAAGAAATATGGGAAAAGGGGCCTAGTTAAAATTTATCAAAAATTCTATTAAAAATCCACGTTAACACTCTAGAGTCCACAGTTTTCATCGGATTCTCTTCAAACTTTCTCAGAATGATTGTACCATGATAAGGATCGTTCCTTTCGAAAACGGCTATGATCCGTCAAGAAACACGGGAAAAGGGGCCTTATGATAATTTAATTAAAAAATCCTCGTTAACACTCTAGAGTCCACAGTTTTCAACAGATATAATTCAAACTTTCACAGAATGATTGTACCATCATAAGGATTGTTCCTTTCAAATTTTTTGTATGATCAGTCAAGGACCACGGGAAAAAGGGGCCCGTTAAAAATTCGATTGAAAAAGTCCTCGTAAACACAAAAGAGTCCATAGTTTTCAACAAATTCTCTTCAACATTCAAAGAATGATTATTACATTAAATGAACTGTTCCTTTCGGAAGTAGGTTTGATCCACCAAGTTTCATGGGAAAAGGAGCCCTATGAAAATTTAAAAAAAAAATTTAGTTAACACATCATGGCCCTAGATTTCACCTGATCGACTTCAAAATTTCACATAATGATTTTACCATCATAAGGATTGTTCCATTCAAATTGGATCTGATCCATTGAGAAACATAGGAAAAGGGGCCTTAGGAAAATCCAATTAAAAAATCTTAATTAATGCTTGTAAGTCCACAGATTTCATGGGGTTGTCTTTATACTCAAACAGAATAATTATACTTTTGTAAGTAGAGTTCCCCTTGGAATTGGTTCAGATCCATCAAGTAACATCGGAAAAGGGGCTATATGAGAATTCAATTAATAAAACCCTGTTAACACCATGAAGCCCACAGCTTCGATCAGATTTTGTTGAAACTTTCACAAAATGATTGGAAGGTCATAACAATCATTCTTTTCATGACAGGGTTTGAACTGTCAAGAAACACAGGAAAATGGGCCTTATGAAAATTTCATTCATAAATCCTTGTTACCAAGTCCAGAGCTTTCATCGGATTTTCTTCAAACATTCACAGAATAATTGTACAATAATAATGATTGTTGATGTTTGCATTAGACCTGATCCGTCCAGTATCACAGGAAAAGGAGCATTATGAAATTAAATTTTAAAATCCTTGTACCACAATAAAGTCAACAGTTTTCATCAGATTCTGTTCAAACTTTCACAGAATGATTATTCCATCATGAGGATTCTTTCTTTTCAAATTAGGCCTGATCTGTCTAGTATCATGGGAAAAGAGGCCTTTTGAGAATTTTATCTATAATCCTTGTAACCAAGTCCAGAGCTTTCATTGGATTTTCTTCAAACCTTCACAGAATCATTGTACAATAATCACGATTGTTGATGCTGACATAAGACCTGATCCTTCAAGTATCACAGGACAAGGAGCCTTATGAAAATTTTATTTTAATTTTTTTACACCAAGATTAAGTCTGCAGTTTTCATCAGATTCTGTTCAAACTTTCACAGAATGTTTGTACCACCATAAGGTTTGTTTCTTTCCAAATTGGGCCTGATCTGTCTAGTATAATAGGAAAAGGGGCTGTATGAAGAATTATTACCAAATCTTCATAAACACAACAATGTCCTCAGTCTTTATCAGATTCTCTTCAAACTTTAATAGAATGATTGAACTATCATTTGGATTGTTCCTTTGAAAACTTGGTCTGATTGGTTAAGTGACACAAGAAAAGGGACCTTATAAAAATTTTATTACAAAACATCATTATTACAATAAAGTCCTCAGTCTTTATCATTTTCTTCAAACGATTGTTCCTTTGTACACTGGGTCTTATTTGTTGAGTTTCACGGAAAAAGGAGCCTTATGAAAATTTTGTTACAAAAATTCTTGACACAATTCAGTCCACTGTTTTCATTGATTCTCTTTTAACTTTTAAAGAATGATTGTACCTTCATTAGAATTGTTCCTTTTGAAATTTGGTTTGTTCTGTAAAGTATCATGAGAAAAGGGGCCCTTTGAAGATTTGACTATAAACTCATTAACACAATAAATTCCATAGATTACACAGATTGATTCCAAATTCCATCATTCCAAATTGCTGATTTTGACAGTGGATCTGATTATGGCAAGTGTCACATAAAAAGGGGCCTTATGAAAAACTTTCTTATATATTCTTGTTAACATAATGATGTCCCTTGAATTCACCAGATTCACTTCAAAATTTCACAGTATGATTGTACAATCACTTAAATGGTTCTTTTCATCAAGTATCATGTAAAAAGGGGCCATATGATTTTTTTTAAATATTCTAGTAAACATAATGAAGTCCACATATTTCATCGGATTCACTTTCAACTTTCACAGAATGATAAAACCAACAGTAAAATATCACGGGGAAAGGGGCCTTATAAGAACTTGATTTTAATATCTTTGTTAACACAATAAAGTCAACAGTTTTATCGGATTCTCTTCAAAGATGCATGGAATAATTGTAGCATTCGAAACACAGGAAAAGGGGCCTTACAGATTATCATTCAAAACATTCTTGTGTATGTGATGAAGATCACAATCATTATCAAATTGTCTTTTAAATTTCAAAGGGCAATTGTAGGGTTGTAAGGAAAGTTCCTTTTGGAATAAAATTGATCCATCAGAAAACACAGGAAAAAGGGCCTTATTGATTTTCATTCAAAACAATCCTGTTTATGTGATGAAGTCCACAATTTTTGTCAGATTCTGATGAAAATTTCACAGAATGATTGTAGGGTCATAAGGTAACTTTCTTTTGGAAATGGAGTGGATCCGCCATGAAACACGGGAAAATGGGCCTTGAGGATTGTTGCTTAAAATAATAAAGGGGATAGAGCCATTTTTTATGCATTCTTCTTTGAGTAATTAACTTCCTTAAATATCAGATTTCTTTAAGGGAAAACTTGATAACCAGTAGAGCGTCTCAGGCCCTCATGGGCCTCTTGTTAGTTACATGCTAGCCATAAATATGCAATTAACCAATCGCTGGCCCTGCCTACTTACTCCTTTGACCCCACCCATTGACTCCAACAGGAAGTTCCCATTCGATTTTTAACAGCGTTATTTTTGCAAAATTGGTGACCAGTAGCATTTAACAAACAAGCTGAATTGTGTTTGGCGACCTAAACGTCGCAACTACAGCTTGAATAAGCTGTAGTTACGACGTTTAAGTCGCCAGACCAACCAAAAAGGTTAACAAAAATGGCAGCCAATTTTTGAGTTGAAAGCTCAGATCCGGGCTGAATAAATTATTTGATTGGTCGGCTGACTCCTTGATTGACAGCCGTGAATGGTCAATTTAACCCCTTTTAATGATTAAGTTGAATTTCCTGTAGGAGCTCAGTGCACTAGGCTATCGATCCGTTAAAGTTCTCTAACCCATTACCATACGGCAAAATGTTAGGCAGGTCCAAATTGAAAGGAGTTGCAGACGACAATTTTAAGTTGATGAAGTTCTAGATTCTTTCAACTTTCTTGGTAGAAAACATTGTGGAAAATGAAGACATTTCTTGTTACAAGCAATTTCTTCATTTTACACGTTTTCCCTATTGTTTTTCTTTCGGAGCGTCAAAAAGCGTCACTGTGTGGGAATGGATTAAAGAGGTCAAATTACCAAATTTGCAAATTTCAGTAGCTTACAATTAAATATGATATCTAAGACAAACTGTGTTGTCGGAGCTGAATGGACTTCTACCGATCCGCCATTCGTTTCCGCTTTGAACGATTTTCTAATTTTCACCAACTCACACAGCAAAAAAGCATCAGGGGAAATTGCGTGTGACATTTTCCACAAAATTCAAAACCCCTTTTCCTGAGGGGCGTACTCACCTATTCCATCACAATTCCGATCGATTCATCTCATAAAAAACAAGAGGCCCATAGGGCCTTATCGGTCACCTGAGTCCAAAGAGCATAAAGACTGACAAAGGTCCACCAGATGATTTCACTTAAGCCTATGTTAAACTTTTGACGTCTGAAAACGGGCTAATTTTACCCTGTGGCAATAATTTATACAACATTGGTAGAAGTTTACCAGATGATACTTCATACCAAATATCAAAGCTCTAGTCCTTTCTGTTTCGGAGAAGAAGGCTTTCAAAGTTTTCACTATAAAAGCCTACGTTAAACTCGTGACGTTCGGGAACGGGCTAATTCTGACCCTGGAGCAATGATTAATACAATCTTGATAGAAGTCCACCAGATGATGCTATATACCAAAGATCAAAGATCTAGGCCATCCCGTTTGGGAAAAGAAGATTTTTAAAGTGTTCTCTATATATGAGCTAATTCTGATCCTGGAACCATAATTTATACAATCTTGATAGAGGTCTACCAGATGATGCTAATAATCAAATATCAAAGCTGTAGGCCGTTTGGTTTTGAAGAAAAAGATTTTTAACGTTGTCACTATGTAAGCTTATGCCCCCCATATTTGCCCCCTCTAGCACGACCATTTCTTGACAGATTATTTCCTTGTACCTTGGCCTAAAGATACTTAATACAATATGTAAATCCAATCAAACAGTCGGTTCATGGCAAAAGACTTTAAAGATGTACCATATTCGTCCCTTTTAGGCCCCTTATGGGGTCCCAAGGGGAGATAACTCAACGAGGAGTACAAATCTGAAGTGCCTTCCCACAGGGATGCTTCCTGTCAAGTTTGGTTGAAATCCGCTCAAGCGTTCTTAGGAAGAAGTCGAAAATGTAAAAAGTTAACACACGACTGAACGACGGAACACGATCGCAATAGGGAGCCATGATCTTCGGCCAGGTGGCCAGGTGACCTAAAAAAAAAAAAAAACCTTCGAAAAATTGTGGAAAATGAAGACCTTGCTGGAAACAAGCATTATCCACAATGTTTGTCATGGCAAAAAGACAAAGATTCTTAAAATTTTATTAACAAACATTTTCTTTTTCAGTTCTGTGATTTTGGATAAGCCTATTTCTGTTGTCGGGTTAACGCGAGATTTTGCGAGAACGCGGATATGGAATGACTATATCATTTTTACATATTAAAAACAGTCTCGCAGGTAGTAGGTTAGTTGAATTTCAAAACCGTTTCTCTGAGTAGAAAAAAACTAAAAACTTACGGAATTCTTAGTAAGCGCTGTATGAAATCAAAGGAAAACCATTGATACTCTTCTTCAAACAAATTATTTAGACAGCTGCAAAGCATTAAATCAAAGCTCTCTAAAAGTGCTTTCAGTGCTTTGTTTTCATATTATTTTCATAAAACAAATGTTAAAAACCACACACTATTGTGATTTATTTACACAAAACTGTGTTATGGAAAAGGGCGCTTAACACTTTCCCGTTCAATCCCTGGATTTTACGTCCATTTGATTTTATCTTTGAGAAAACATTGTAGAAAAAGAAGGAATTGCTTGCAACAAGCAATTTCTTCTTTTCTACAATATTTTCTTTCCCACTGAATGGTTATTTTTCAAATTAAATCCACTTTAAATTTTCATTTGCAAAGCCTTTGATTTTGGACAGGTCTAAAATTTAACAATACAGGAAAAGGTTAATTGAAATAATGATATATTACTCTTTATGTGAGTGCGTCAAAAGCTATTTCTCTACAAACAATATCAAAACTACACGAATGACTTTAATACAATGAGAAAAAAGGAGACATAACGTAAAAAAGTTTTTTTGCTCATATCTAAATGTGCTGCAGACCACGCACTATTTGTAAAATTTCAATACAAGGCTCCATCAAAAAGGCGACTTAATGTAAAAATGAGTTTTTCTCAAATATTTTTCAGTTTAATGCTCAAAATGATATTTTTGTATTCTAGTTATAAATCAAATGCTAAATATGTTATAATATACAATTGTAATTTATGTGCCCAAAGTTGTCTGTAGAGTGTAAACAATCTAATAAACTATTCACTTCAGGACTGAAAAAAGACATGAGTTCGGTTGTGAAAACCCCTTTTTTCGGGGAGAATAACCCTTCCCTGAAGGCTCTTGTTTTAATTTACAGTAAATTTTCTTGTTTGACAAGGTGAATGTTTATCACCTTTTCTTTTTTTCTATGTTCCTGAATGATTTGGAAGATATGTACACTGCAAATGGTGCTAATGGGATCGACATTTATATGTTTAAACTTTTTTTGATTTTGTATGCCGATGATATTGTTTTATTTGCAAATAATTCTCAAGAGTTGCAATCTAATCTTGATTTATTGTACCAGTACTGCGATAGATGGAAACTGTCTGTTAATGCTTCCAAAACCAAGGTCATGGTCTTTAGAAAGGGGTAGGCTAGTTAACGATCTTGTGTTCAGATATAATGGCAGTGAAATCGAAATCGTCGACAAGTTCGTATATTTGGGTTTGGTATTCACAACAGGTGGTTCTTTGGCTTTAGCTCAAAATACTCTTGCTGGCCAATCATTAAAGGCAATTTTTAAATTAAATAAATACCTATACAAATTCACAAATATATCTGTTCAACATAAATTAGAATTATTCGATAAATTGGTCCGTCCTATTCTTAATTATGGGTGTGAGATATGGGGTTTTGCCGTTGGCGATTCCTTAGAGAGGGTTCATCTCCAATTTTGCAAGCGTTTATTGGGTGTCAAAAAATCAACCCAAAATGATTTTATTTACGGTGAACTAGGGAGAATGCCTTTGATTACTTCTCGTTATACATCAATTATAAAATTTTGGTTAAAAATTATGAATACAAAACTCCAAATATACATATATATTGTTTATCAGGTTTTGCTTAGGGACTTACAAGACAACCCTCGATGTAAAAACTGGTGCTCACTCTTAAGGGATACATTGTTCACTCTAGGTTTTCCGGACGTATGGCATTCCCAAACTGTTGGCGACGCGAAAATATTTCTTGCTTTGGTTAAACAAAGGATCAGTGATCAATTTTTGCAGGGTGTGCGTGGACGTCTAAACGATTCCAGTCGAGCAACATTCTATAGAACAATAGCCGATTTTCGTTTCCAACCATATCTTAAAATATTACATGTAACAAAATTTAGGAAAAGTTTGTCTCGTTTTCGTGTTTCCTCACATAGACTTTGTGTGGAAACAGGAAGATGGAACAAGCCGACACAAACCCCATTAAATGAGCGCAAATGTTCAATATGTAGTAAATTGGAAGATGAGTATCATTTTGTTCTGGAATGTGAAATAAATAAACATCTGAGAAAAGAGTTCTTGCCAAAATTCTACTGGAATAAGCCAAATATGTTTAAATTCATAGAACTTGTTAGCAGGACAGATAAAACAATTGTGCAAAAACTTAGTTATTTTGTTCTAAAATCATTTGAACTAAGAAATAATGTACTCTATTACAGGAATTGATTACATAATTATATCTATTTTGTATCAAACATTATTAGATTTCACGTAAATGTCATATTATCATGTGCCGTACTATTAGTATGTGATTGTTTTATGTGGCCAGTTTGGTTTTGTTATATGTCCAAGATCATGATTTGTGGGAATGGGTACTCACTATTATTTTCCATTATTTTCCAGTATCATTTGACTAAATCATTGCCTCTAATGGCACAGTATATGTCATAGAATGTCGTAGCTGCAAGGAAAAACCCATTACACCACAGCTTTTCCTAAAGATACTACATTTATTTATTGTTTGTAAATTGTACTTTTTCTTTTTTATAAAATCATTTCGTATGGTTAACACACTTGAGCAAATTCTAAATTGGAATGGTCCCAATGAGAAGTTCCTTATTTACATGTTTTAAATAGAAAATGCTGGTTATCAATTTGGCTTGATATATAAATTATACGGTTGATATTTTATTTCATTCTCAATGGAAGTGCCTTAACTAGACGCTTCTTATCTGAAAGATTCCAATGGAAATTGCTGGTAATCCTTTTGGCATGATAATTTATACACCAATATTTCCTTTGTCTATTCATGAGCAATTTTAAACGATGATAAATGTTTTTCTTTCTTCAATGGTGTCAACAAATCAAAAGTGAATCCTGTTCATGCATCCTCAGTTATACTTGCCACTTTCGTTTTCGCATATGGCAAGTTTAACAAAGGTGGATACAGTTTTGACAATGTCTAATTCCCTTCTATATGTAATTTGTACACTTGTCTATGTAATTACGTCCAAAATGTCCGTCATATTGTATTGTTTTGTATGCTGTATTGTGTAATCCTCATGGGTCAACGACCTTCTGGATATTTGCTAATAAACTATATTTATATATCTATAACTTGTTTTTGAACTGGCTTTATACAAAAGTAGTGCCGTATTCATACCTAGAAAGCATGATTTTTCTTTTAGATAAAATAGGAGATAAAGACCTGTCCCTATTTCAGTGTTTTTCATCTAGGATATTTCTTATAAATGTGGAACTGAATTTGAATGCGAAACATCACATTTTAAGGACGTTTTCATTCCCTCCTTTAAGAAGGGAGACAATTACGACAGCGGCAGGGATTAGCGTCTCGATGTTATCGTTCTTTTATTACCTAACTCAGCGATCATTCGATTTGAATCGAGCGCTATTCACCCCCCCCCCCCAAAAAAAAGTTTTTAACGCCAAATATCTTTTTTCCTTAAATGTAAATCTGATTTAACTAAATACAGACATACGGTCTTTATCAAATAAAGGGGTGAATAAAAAAACAAAACAAAAAAAAAAAAATAAAAAAAAAAACGAGGTCATTTTAGGATAACGTCGTACAAAAACTTTTTTATGAAATTAATACGACCTTAAGAATATATTGTTGAAGTAAAAAGGTAACGAGAAAAAAAATCATCACGGCTTTCCACGCATTTTTCGGAGATAGTTGAATAATTTGAAAAAAAAAACAACCCCCCCCAAACAAACAAAAAAACAAACAAACAAAAATACAAACAAACTTTTTTTGAGCTAGCAAACTGACCAACAGGGTAAAGTATTTCAGGTTATTTGTATGAGTATAGGAACAATTGTTTATATATATTTCACCGAATACTAGAAACAGAAACAAATTTTATGCAAAATATTAAAACGAAGGGAAAAACCTCTGAAAATGAGCTATTTTTACAAAGAAACCCTACATTACTTTTTAACAGATTTACATAGATGATAAATCAAGTCGGTTTAATATGAATGATTTACAATGTAATTAATAACATAACTATATTTGGACAAATTGAAAAATAAGAAACTATAAAATAAACTATGTGTGTTCAGGCCATTTTGGCTATTTTGATGTAACAACCTACCTTCTTGATTTAGGCATACCGTTATAGGCCCCTTCGGTCGATAAATCTGCAAACGACAAGAAAGTAACAAGTTTTTGTCCTATTCACTTGCTGGCATCAAAATAACATTATGTAATTGTTATTTCAGCTTAACCCATTCCCACACGATAATATTTTAGACCAGTCCAATTTCAAAGAAGTTGCAGACGACAATTCAAAGTTTGTGAAATCTTTAAAATCTTGGTCTTTTGGGCTAAGCACATTGTGGATAATGAAGAAATTGCTTATTACAAGCAATTTCTTCATTTTCCACAATGTTTTCCAAAACTATCATAATTAGGGGTGTTTAAAAGCGTCATTGTGTGGGAATGGGTTAATAAGCTGAAAATCTGGGCACGTAAGAAAAATTGGGTTCGGGATAATGTGGGGGATGTGATCTCTACGATCTATGATAGACCTTTAAAATTTCTCGAAATGTCTTCAAATGTCTATAACCCATTCCTACTCGGTGAGGCTTTTAGACAGTCCCAAGAAAAAAAGCTTTGAAAAACCCTGGGGAAAATGAAGAAATTGCTTGTCACAAGCAATTTCATCAATTTCCACAATGTTTTCTTCCAAAAAGACAAAAACATCTAAAATTGCATAAAATTTAAATTGTCGTCTGAAACTTCTTTCAATTTGGACCAGTCTAGAATTTTCTCGTGTGGTAATGGGTTAAAGGGGTGGTGAATGAAGTGCATTGGAAGAGAAAGACTCCAACGGAAAAAAATTTCGAAAGGGAAAGATCGCTAGCTACATGCGTTTTTAGCTAGCAAAGCATCAGCTTTGATAGGTTAAGCTAACAGACAAAATTTTTGAGGTCTTCTCAGAGTTCAGCGAGTGCAAACTGCCACAGGAGGCTTAACGACTAAATCCATTTAATGCCTACGCCATAAAAAGTAGTTCCTGTTTCAGGAATATTGCGAACTCTGTCACTGCTTTTTTTTGGCATGAATTAACTTTATTCAAATTGTAGGCAACTCCTATAAAAGAATGCTATCTAACCCAATCCTACTCATTTGAAACATCTCAAGAAATAGCTTTGGTAAACATTGTGAACAATGAAGAAATTGCTTGTAACAAGCAATTTCTTCATTGTCCACACTGTTTTCTACCATACAAGACAGATGTTTTCTAATTCCACTAATCATGATAACCTTTGACAAATGTTACTGCTTTGCTAGCTTACAGTACTTTGATTTTCTTTACCAACTCCATCTTCTAAATTATTGGTAAAAACAGACTATGAAAGAAGGACGTATGTAGTTACGAGATATTAGATTAAGACCTACGATTTGTAGCTCAGCATTCAGGACATTTATGTTCATAATATCTGCCCGGAATTATTTTTTGAGAAGTTGTGAAGGAGATACGGCTAGTTATCTGACAACTCTCCTTTTCTGATAAGAATTTTCATAAAAACATGTTGATTTTTGAGGCTCACAGGCATTTGATCATTATTTGAATTTATCATTATTGCACTGAAATAGTAGAACACTTGAAGCGAATGGCCATATGAACAAAGAATTATTAGTGAAAGGGAAGTAATTTGTATATCACTTTCTTTCTCCGATCAGAGTTATTTTTCTTAATGTATCAGAAAATCTAAGTAAGATTTTATTGACTTGACGGACCGTAACCTCTATTTGCATAATTACGCACTTGAATTATTGTCTTCGGTATTTCTCGATTTATTCTTCTAATCGATAATAACAGTTAAGTTCATGTTAAATTCACGATTTCATAAACCGAAATGTTTCCGAAAGTGATAGAGCAAAGTCCCTCTGCACTTAAAGTCCGGAGTTCGAAGCTAGAACGATGTTTTTTTTTTATTGTTTGATTTTATTCGTCTACTTTTGAATGCGTTTACTTGAAAACGTCAGAGAATAACAGGCTTATTAGTACTCGGCGCTGTACATAAAACAGCTTCGTATTTCATTCGTTTCTTCACGTATTCTTGATACTGTACCGTTTTTCTCCAAATTCGTTTCAGATATGACAGTGGTCACTCAGTATCTCAATAATATGTCAGATACGATGCAGTCATTTTTGAATCCGTTTATTGTTGTCGATTGTCTCTCTTTAGAACATATGGTTGGGGCTATCGCACATACACTATATCGAAACGGGGGGGGGGGGGGTAGTACCTGGGAATCATCTTACATCAACAGGTGCTCCTGGATGATGCAATTGTAACTGTTTATCCACTGACAGATACATTTTATCACTATAATGTGGAATCGTGCAGATACACTTTCTCTAAAACGCATTTGATTAAAAAAAGTAAAAAAATTGGTTTTTTGGCAGTTTCGAACCCATGTTAATTTCTTCTGTCCTGTGATTACTATAGCACTCAACCACTTATCTTTTGAAGAATTATGTTGATATACAACCATTAGACTTTTTTAATGTACATTGAAATTCTCCGGAATGGACGAAATAACTCGTAAACGCCCGACTTTCCTCGAGATCTGCTGCATTTTCCAACTTTATGAGAGCTCTTAATAACTGTGTCATCTTGCTTTTAGATTTCTCTGCAGACGTACTCTTAATCTAATTCTGGCGGCTTTGGAGCGGAAGATATGGTAATCCCTCGTCATTCATGTGGTTTACTAGATCTGATGATATCTGAAATATATTGTTAGAGATGAAATTAGATAACTTTCGAAAAGTGTGACAGGTTCTTGAAAAACGCCAAACTTTCTTCGTTCAAAACCTTGGCCCATAAGAGACTGCACAATTCGTGTTTTAATGGTGCATCTTGATGCAGAAAAATATAGAGCAGTCAAAATAGAAGAAATGGTTCGAGTTTTCATGGTATTGGTTGATGGACTTTTTTCCAAGAAATTGTCACAAATATGTAAGTGAGTTGAAAACGGTAGTTTCTGGAATTTGTTCATTCACTAAAGTTGTTAAAGATAGTCTGTGATTATTCACCGCTACATGCGTTTAGCGAATAACAGTGACCTATTCCGACGTGATATAATTTTAGTCCAAATTCAAAGACGTTGCAGACGACAATTTGAAGTTGACGAAATCTTCAAAATCTTAGTCTTTTATGGTAGAAAAAAATGTGGATAATGAAGAAATTGCTTGTTACAAGCAAATTCTTCATTATCGACAACGTTTTCTAAATCTTTCATATTGAGGGGCATTCAAAAGCGTCATTGTGTGGGAATGAGCACCAAATTATTCAAATATTTTGGTATTTCTGTGTCTTCCAAGTTTGGTCTATAAGACTTTTAGTTCGTACTCTACATTATCTTTTAAATCTATAAACTAAAAATGCGTTCATGCCAAACCTCAGTACATTTAACAAAAATCCAGGATTAAAATTAACAAATATGTCTATCCGAAGTTCATATAAACAAAATGCCCCGCACAGTGACTCCGGCAGGAAGTCCCGCTTCGATTTTTAACGGCGTAATTTTGAAAATCTATGGCCAATAAAATGTATCAGAAAAGAAGTACAGTTTGTAAGCGACCTGGACGTCGTAAGAACAGCTTGAATATGCTGTAGTTACGATGTTTAAGTCGCCAAACCAACCAAAAAGTTTAACAAAAACGGCGGTCAACGCTTGAAGTTCAAAACTCGTTTCTGGTCTCAATGAATGATTTCATTGGTCGACTTGTTATTTCAGTGACAGCCGCGAATGGTCAATTCTGCTTCAACAAAATGTGAGATTTATTTAAACAATTATTTGCGACATAGTCCACACGCAGACCGATACTCCACAATTCACAGTTTTAGTTCCTGTTGATACTTTAGTTCAGATAAACAATAAAGCATTGATACTCACAATTTTCGGATTTCGGGTAAAAAGTCAAGTCTTTAATTATGTTACTGATTGAAAGTCAACACTTTTTTCGACTCATATGTAAGTAGTTTCGATGAAGAATGATGCTCAATATAGAGCTGATAGGCCACGTGTTTTCTCCCGATCATTTTTTTAGATAAAATCGGAGACAAAAAATATTTATATGATAAGCTTTAAAGAAGAAAACCTCATATTCAAGTAGTAATAATATGCCCACCCCAAAACAACAAAACTGATGTTTTCCGCCGAATCGAAATTTATTGGTGAATCTGAAATAGGTCCCCCTAAGGAATATTCCTGCTAAAATCATTCATACTTGAGGTAAGAAGATTGTTTAACATTTCCCTATGAATTAAGTTTCGAAAAAAAATGTTCATAACTCCATGAACAAAATTTTAAGCACACAGCGATTTTTAGTGCTTCCGCGGAAAATAGTTCCATACAAAAGATATAAAAAATTGTAGAGTTTTTGCTTTTTTTCGCTCGATACCATTAGATTATAAGAAATGAAGAGAATATTTTTTGTTTTCATGGGGGTATGAACCGAAAAGCCTAATCACAATTATGTATGAATCCGCGAAGCGTGATTAGTTTTTTCGGTTCATACCTCCATGAAAACAAAAAAATATTCTCTTCATTTCTTAAATATATTTAATATAGTGCTGATAAGTCAGGCCCATGTAAAATGCTTCTTCTCCTGTTAGATAAAAAAATTCTGATGAAATCTGAGAGAGGTCTATTTAAAGAACATTTCAGCCAAAAATTGTTCATATCCAGAAAATAATTTCCGAATTGGTTTTTTTTTTTATATTTTATTCATTTTCAAAAGTATACCTCATATCAATCTAGCGCAGATTAGCCATGCCCATAATACTCGTATCATACGTTCCATCTAAATTTTTAGATGATATTTCACAGAAGGAATATCATTGCTAAAAATCATTCATGTCAAAGTTTTGGAGTTTAGCAGTTTCAGAGAATAAGATTTTTTAACAAATCAATTTATAATGCATCTACAGTTAAAGTTGTATTAAGCGACCACTAAAGGGAAGGTCTAAATGTGGTCGTTTAAGAGAATGGTCTCTTTATACATGTTTTATGACAAATATGAGGGTCGGTTTGACTGCATGCATATGTTATTGTAGGTTAAACCATTCCCACTCAGTGACACTTTTTGACGCCCCTCAAGTAAAGCAACTGGAAAACCATTGTGGAAAATGAAGAAATTGCTTGTGACAAGCAATTTCTTCATTTTCCACAGTGTTTTCTAAGCATAAAATTGAAAAAAAAAACCCTAAAATTTTATAAACTTTTCATTGTCGTCTGCATCTCCTTTAAATTTGGACCAGTCTAAAATTTTGCTGTGTGAGAATTGGCTAATCATATGTTGATGGAACTCATTGTAATCGACTCATTGATTTAGTTTCGTTTATTTTATCAGCAAAAACTACAAATCATGAAGATCCTTCTTACTAGAAAAGAAATTCTGATGCTTGTCGCTGAATGAAAGTGGTCGATTAATAGAAG
The DNA here is from genome assembly GCA_946902895.1 of Fragum fragum. Lineage (NCBI taxonomy): Eukaryota > Metazoa > Mollusca > Bivalvia > Cardiida > Cardiidae > Fragum > Fragum fragum. The sequence continues at coordinate 15,220,621 of OX336366.1, forward strand.
TGGTCGCTTCAGCAAGATTGATTATATCCAATTAGACTGATTTTACACCACTGTTTTGAAAACTACGGCCTCTGTCATAGTACAGCGATAATGGTGCCTGAACGATACTGGTTAGAGAAATAGACTGCGCCTTTTAGACGGTGCTTCGGATAGAGCTTCTGCAGGAAAATCTCCCTAAGAGGTGAAGAGAATATTTTTTGTTTTCATGGAGGTATGAACCGAAAAACCTAATCGTATGAATACGAGAAGCGGGTTCATTCATTGTGTGATTAGGTTTTTCGGTTCATACCTCCATGAAAACAACAAATATTCTCTTCGTTTCTTATAATTTAATAGCATCGAGCGAAAAAAATAAAAGCTTTACAAATTTTGATACCTTTTGGTATGGGACTATTTTGTGCGGAAGCATACAAAATCGCCGAGTGCTTCAAATTTTGTTCATGGAGTTATAAATATTTTTTTGACCAATCAGAACGCTCGCTTTTGATAGACGAAACTAAAAATCAAATTATATATCAATGAATAACGGTATCAAGAATGCCCTCAATTTAATCAAATCTATCTATCTATTTATACTGCCTAACTCCCCTTTCGGGTATTACTGGCAGGTGATACACAATCCAGATGTTTTCATGTCACTGAAAGAGAGGCAGTGGCTGAATCCCACAGATGGGTAGACTGGGGCTGGCTATTAAGTGTCTTGCCCGTGAACACACCCGGTGACGTTGGGGCTCGAACCCCGTGACCTTCAGATCACGAGCCAAGCTCCTATACCACTCGACCATCGAGGCAGTCAAATATTAGTGAAGAAGACATGCGGTATTAATTTTCCCCCGTAATTAATTGACCCATCGGGGCAGTCAATCAAATTCAAAAAATCGAATGGTTGGGGAGAGCGCAAATATCTGACAAAATAATTTGTTTATTACTTCTAAAGATTCGTTTATGACAGTAGAAAATAGACAAACGTGATTCCTACATATTTCGAAGATATACAACAGCATAATTGGTTTCATTTTTCTTTCATTTGTTTACCACCGTTGAAAGTATGTGTTATTATGTACTTGTTTAAAATATTATGAAATGATGATGAACATTATTGTTCAAGTCATTTAAGTGAATAAACTATATGTTATGTTATGGTATTAATCTCTCCCCGTAATTAATTTACAAATCGCGGCAGTCAATCAAAATACCGGTCGACCCAATCAAATCATTAATGTAGACTATGATTGAGTTTGTGTTAATCTTTTCTTTGTTGGTTATGCGACTTAAACGCCGTAACTATAGATTTTTCGAGCTGTAGTTACGACGTTTAGGTCACCAACCAACTATTCTACTTTTTCTCTGCATACAACTGACCATAAATATTTCAAAATAACGCCGTTTAAAAACGAAGCTGAATATCTTGTTGGATTCAGTGGGCGGTGCAAACGGACTAAGTGGGCGGGGTAAGTTATTTGCCAATTGAAAAAAGCACAACTTTACCAGTTCGTGTATCCCTTGAACTTGAATACGAATAAACAGATAGCGTTGTCAATCAAATAATCAATCCACCAATCGAATCATTGATTTAGACCAGACTTGAACTCCTACATTGGCCTACATTTATGTGGAGCATTTTTGCTGGTTCAAGCTATATTTATGGCGTTTGTGTCACAATCAACCATTTTGCTATTTTGTCACTTGTTACTTTCCATAGATTTTTCAAAATAACGCCATTTATGTCGAAGTGGAACTTCCTGTCGGAGCTCAGTGGGCGTGACCAGCGATCATTTAATTCTGTCTAACACCTTAAGCTTAAATCACGTGATTTACAACGTTAAAAAAGGGAGAGTATGCGTACTAATGAATGAAATTTAAACTTATTAAGGACAAGTGTTCGTTATTAGCATGTAATTTTAGTGGTTAACATTATTTTTTCAGCTTTCGACTGCGGTTATATTTTCTGCATATACCGACTGACCATTTCCATATTTAACCCATCCCCACTCGATTAATTGTTAGCCCAGTCCGAATTCAAAGAAGTTGCAGACGACGATTTTGATTTTGATTTGATGAAATCTTTAAAATCTTTGTCTTTTGGGGTAGAAAACATTGTGAATAATAAAGAAATTGCTTTTAACAAGCAATTTCTTCATTTTCCATAATGTTTTCTCAAGCTTTCATATTGAGGAGCGTTTATAAGCGTCATGTGTGGGATAGGGTTAATTGATAAACGGTTCTTATATATGATAACGTGCCTAAATGACGTTACTTTATTGCGTTAGAAATTTCCACAACTGTCTGACTGAAACAATGTATTCCTTATCCAAATTGTTTTCTATAAAAAACAAATTCCTTAAGAAGAAGAAGAAGAAAAAAAAAAAAAGATTAACCAAATATTGATCGACTAAAAATTGACGTCTGCAAATTATTTACATTTGACAAATCTAAAATGTTGCTGGTTAATATTCTTAAATTTGAAATAAATGAAAAAAAAAAAAAATATTCGCAATGTTAAAACAGACGAATTGATGTGTGAATTTCCGTTCATTTATCATCGCTACCCTTGCACATGCCCATATGAGCGACGCCCCCAGAAAGCGGTTAGTTGTTACGGGTGATAGTGCAAGTATACAGGACGAAACTGCTGAGAACTCCGTCTGGTGCTTTAACGTGCTCGCTGGATAGCATCGTCACAAGAAGACCCGAATTAACGTCTTATCCAAAAGATATTTAGTTTGTTAGTTGATATGGTCAGCCAAGGGCTCGACCTCGTGATCTTGAGGTTTGAAATCAAGTGCTCTAACAACTGAGCTAATCGACTGACAAACACATCGAATTTGAATGAGGATTACATTTAACGCTGCCTATTTTGAAAAGACTTTATCATACCGAGATTTTCGAGTTTCCAGCGGCAAAAATGTGTTACCTGTTGAAGACTGACTTGAGTCTACGTTCACACAATGCAGGATATATAAGTAAAAGTTTTAGAGAATTCAGGCTGTAGTTACGACATTTTGCACGCCCAATGACGTTATGCATCTATATGCCATAAGCACGTATTTAGCTCATTTTGTGTTTCAGGCGATATTGGTGATACTTCAATAAGAAAGATATAATAAGTTCAACTTATTAACACCTTATGTTTGCCCATGGAATACCTCGGCCACTCAACATATACCCCCAGAAAAAATGAAAACAACGACAAACACCCTACACACAAACAAAAAATAAAATAAAAAAAATAAAAAAAAAAAGAACCCAGCCCCCCCACACCACACAAACACACACACACACACACACACAAAAAAAAAAAAAAAAAACGAACGTAACATTACAAGGGATTATATTGATGTATAATAATAAATAAGAGTGACCAGGAAGAACCAACGTAAATTCATAAAGCATTTCGATTTTTTTTATAACAAGGGATACCATTGGTTAATGATAAACAATAGAAGTGACAAGGAAGACCAAACTTAATCCAAAAATCATTTCGATCTTTTTTACGATACAGCTCAAGCAGAAAGACGCTAATTCAATATATGCGGAAATGATAATCATCAGAGACGTCAAGTTTCTTATTTCAGACCAGTGACGGTAATCTTTAGGAATGATACTATGCAAGGGCTAAACGATTATTGAGCGTTAATAAAATACAAAATGTAAAACTATTGACCCCGAAAGTCTTTTGATCTGCAGTTCAGTTATATTGTTGAATGTCATTTTACTGTTATTGTGAGAAACAATAGATATTAGACTTAAGAACGACAGCTGACGTTCGTTAAACCTAAACCTTGTTTACGAAATTTTAGACCGAATTCAAAGGTTTTGCAGGCGAAATTTAAAGTGGATTTAGAATGAAAAATAACCATTCAGTAGGGTACAAAATATTGTACAAAAAGAAGAAATTGCTCGTTCCAAGCAATTTCTTCTTTTTCTACAATGTTTTCTCAGTCATAAAACACAGGGATGTAAAAACCAGCAATAAACAGGAAAGGGTCCAAACATTTCCTTGATATTGAAACACTCACACAAGAAAACAATCAAAGTACTAAAAGTACTGAAAGCTAGCAAAGCATAGTTCTGTTAAGTATTCTTCTTTGTTAAAAGTTATCGTGATAAACGTTAACCCATTACAACACGACAAAGTCTTAGACTGGTTCAAATTAAAAGAAGTTGTAGAAGACTATTTCAAATTGGTTGAATTTTAGAGAAAACATTGTGGACAATGAAGAAATTGCTTACAACAAGCAATTTCTTCATTGTCCACAACGTTTTCTCTAAATTCAAGCAACTAGACAATTTCAAGTTGGTTTAAATTTAGAGAAAACATTGTGGACAATGAAGAAATTGCTTGTAACAAGCAATTTCTTCATTGTCCACACTGTATTCCAAAGCTTTTTTCTTGAGATGCTTAAAAAGCGGAATTGATTGGGAAGGGTTAAAAAGCATGTTTTTAAAAGAGCTCTCTACAATAAGAATAGAGTTTGCATTAATCCTGAAATACATGAGAACTATTTTTTATGGCGTAAGCATTCAATGGATTCAGTGGTTAAGCCCCCAGTGGCAGTTTGCACTCGTTGAACTTTGAGAAGACCTCAAAAGTTCGTCTGTTAACTTAAGCTATCATAGCTGACGCTTTGCTAGCTAAAAACTATTATAAAATTTTCTTTTGCCGAATTCCAGCGGGGTATTGACAACAAGAATATTGTTAAACAATAAATAATCACTAGGAATATTTATCTCGTCGCATTCTTTTAGCTCTCAAAGCTTAAGCTTTGCTTGTTTAAGTTAACATACTTTTGAAATCACTCAATTGTCTTTTAGGGGTTAAAACAATGAATCATTTACTCAATTGACCAATCGCTGGCCTCGCCCTGACTGACTCCAACAGGAAGTCCTGCTTCGATTTAAAATGCGTTCTTTTGAAAAATATATAGCCAGTGGCATGTAAAAAATTGTAGAATAGTTGGTTAGCGATCTAAACGTCGTAACTACCGCTTATTCAAGCTGTAGTTACGTTACGACGTTTAAGTCGAAAAACCAACTAAAATGTAAAAAAAAAAAAAAAAAATGGCGGCCAAAAATCGGGGTTCAAAGCTCAGGTCCGGGTTGAATAAATGATTTGATTGGTCGGTTAATTCCTTGATTGTGACAGCCGCGATTTGTCATTTGTAAGCAGTCCAGGTTTATTATCAGAAATATTTGAAATGTTAACCCCGATTTTCATTTGTCGCCTTTTACGAAGAGGTAAACGTAGGGGAATTAGGTAAATTGTAGGATTAGTAGCATTTTCGCATATTTTGATAGAAACAAAACTTGGGATACTTTAACCCATTACCAGACGGAAAAAGTTTAGACTACTCCAAAATGAAAGGAGTTGCAGACGACAATTTAAAGTTGATCAAATTTTAGATTTTTCAATTTTCTGGATAGAAAACATTGTGTAAAATGAAGAAATTGCTTGTGACAAGCAATTTCTTCATTTTACACAATGTTTTTCAAAGTGTTTTTCTTGAGGGGCGTCCAAAAGCGTCATCGTGTGGGAATCGGTTAATACAATGTTGATATATCAGGCAGAAAAAATAATGCTTAATTGCTGCAGTCTAGAGTCTAAAGCCATATGGCAAAATAGGGTAACGTTTGGCTGGGTTAACCCAGTAACTTTGAATTAATCTCACTGTCAAATATTGTTAAAAAAGAATAAGACCCATTTGCAGTTGACCAATCTCGCCTGTCAATTAAATAAAAAGCTGATCAATGAAATCGATCATTTAGACCAGAAATTACTTTTGAACTCCAACATTTGCCGCCATTTTTGTTAAGCTTTCATGAACAAACTATTTATCTATCTATCTTACAAACAAACGTCGAATAACATACCAGTCACGCTGCTTTGTCGGGGGTCAGTGGGCGTGGTCAACGATCCGTCACTTAAAAACAGTTCTAGTGGACTGAATAGAAAATAATTTAATTGTAAGTTTCGTCTATCAAAAACAAGCGTTCTGATTGGTCGAAAAATTTTATTCATACCTCCATGAACACAATTTTTTAGCACGCATCCATTTTGTATGCTTCCGCATAAAATAGTTCCATACAAAAAGGTATCAAAATTTGTACAGCTTTTGTTTTTTCGCTCGATGCTATTAAATTATAAGAAATGAAGAGAATGTTTTTTGTTTTCATGGGGGTATGAACCGAAAAAACTAATCACACAATGTATGAATCCGCTTCGCGTATTCATACAGTGTGATTAGGTTTTTCGGTCCATACCTCCATGAAAACAAAAAATATTCTCTTCATCTCTTAAATGTATCTAATTCTGGCAAAATGAATATCGTTCACTGCTTGGCAAATTATGTATTTTGTCATAGTGCTAAGGCCTTTAAAAGCAGGTGTCTCTGTTATATCTCGGAATATTCATGATTGGTAGACAGTAAACACTACGGTCATGCTTCATCTATTGTATTAACCCTTGTCAAGCTGATCCCACAATATTCATATTTGTCTTTAGCTGCGTGAAGTGCATATACCAAGATCGGCCCGCACATGCAGTCTGATCTTTATCAACACTATACCTGCTTGTTTTTCTTTCAGTTTTGAGGAAATATTTGAAAACAAAATAGATCTGAATTTGTAAAGAAAGGATACATATTCAGCATGACAAGGATTAGAGTTTATTGTAGAAGAACAAATGTGCAACGTCATGCAAAAACGAACCATCTAGAAAATCCGTTGTGACACAACATGTCAAGTCAGCAGGTATATTTTTATAACTTCACCGGTACACAAGTTCTACATATTCTAGACTGTGGTTAAAGTTCTAATAACATGGCATCACTCGTAAATCTGATTGTTTGAATTGAGTTTAACGCCACTTTTACCAGTATTTCAGTCATAATGCGGCGGCTGGTATTTCTCACACCAATACTACCACTGCATCCTTTCCAAGCCTCCAGCTGCTCATCCCGCTTGGGTTTACTATTATACACTCATTGAGGGGAGAAAAGTGTCGGAAAGGGTATTTGCCGCAACCGCGGATCGAACCCGGAACCTCCGACGCGCTTCCACTTCGCTATGGCCACGGCTCTCGTAAATCTGATCAAGTCCATTTACGTCTCCCGTAATCTGAACCAAGTCTGCAGTTTTATATACAGGAACTCGATCAAGGTCACACCAAGTATCGAGTTCACCCTAACCGTCTACGACCTAGGTTTGCTCAAGGTAAAATATCGTCATTGTCGTTCTAAAACCTCGTAACTGCAGCTTGATTCAAGCTGTAGTTACAAGGTTTGAGAACGACACGATGATTTTGAGAATATCAAATTATAAAAATCATTTTTACATGGTAGAATAATTTGGTGTTTCCTTAAAGAGCTTCTGCAATGAGAATTTTTTTTTATTTAACTAAAATCTGTAAGGTTTACTAAACTCATAAATGACTTTGTTTCTGAAAAAAAATATGAATCAAATTAGAAAATTACAAAAAACTGTTTTATCTCACCTGGGAGAAATAATCAAACGCGAGGTTTTACCGGAAGTGACGTCATCAGATGGAGTTAAATTATAGCAGCCTTTGTTTACATTGAAATTGACACCATAAATTTGACGATTTATTTTTATTAGGACAAGATTTTTTAAAAAAAAGTGATTATCCGATATAGTCATGCCTATTGGTACAGAAATGCCAAAAATCAGACGGGACGAAAAGTAAAAAATCGCCGCGAACCGGGGTATACTGTGTTGCCTACGGATGCACAACAACTAGCTGCGATATCGTAGCCCTCTTTCTGATAATCTGCTGGCGAGGGCTACGACTCCCACCTTCTTTGCGCTTTGTTGCAAGTCTTGATATTGTATGTTTTGTGAAAATCGACCCTCTTTGGATGAATTCCTTACATTCGTTATTATTATGGACAAATTCTATCAAAATAATAAGAATATCAGTTGTATCAATCATTAAATACCGGTTTCTTTTCAGTTAATAAAATATTTCCTATGTTTGGCGGCCATGACATTTGGTTGGTCATGTGATCTATTGTTACGTCACGTTGTTTACTATTGTCATGCTGTCAAAACAGGTGCTCGTAAAAGATTATATTATCTGTTTTTAGCTAACATTGATAATATTTTATCTTGAAAGATACTGAATCTTAAATATCTTTATTTTATCTATCAAATTCAATTAAATCTTGAATTATTTTCATACAACTTTTTTTCTTATTTTCTATCAGATCTGTCCTGTTTTCAAAAAATACTATCTGTTCCAAATATGGTGACCTAAATTCTCATTTGCTATCGTTTTGGCGGGAAACCCGAGATCTCAAGAGATCTCGCTGTCAAACAGCAAAAATGGCCGACATTTGATTCAAAATGGCCGAAAAACTTCGAGTTTCCGATGGTGCAGCAAATTGAGACTTAAATACATAAAATATCCGACTTTTTTCAGATTAACATTTATTTACATGGATAGATAAATGGTTAAGGTCAATTATGGTATCAAACTTGTGTTTGTATTATTTACACAACTTACAATAATCCACCTCAAAGTGCCCGGAGTGAATCACTCCGGGCACTGCAACAAAGAGCAAAGAAGGGGGGTGTCGTAGCCCTCGCCAGCAGATTATCAGAAAGAGGGCTACGATATCGCAGCTAGCACAACAACGTACGCAGACGGAATTTCTTTGCATTTTTTCCCGACGGAAAATAAACCAGAACTTCGTCGTCAATGGACAAACTTTGTTAAAATGAAAAGGAAAGACTTTTTAAGTGCAACGCCGTATTCAGTTTTGTGTGAGAAACACTTCACGAGTGACTGCTATCCGATTGAATACTAGATCAAGAAGTCGATGAACATTCCTATAGTCCTCAAACGACTTCTTCCTACACTGTAAAAAAAGTGTGTTAAGTTACACCAAAAAAGGTTGACAGCAACACCATTATTCGTGTAACATTTCTCTACACCAAAGTAAGTGTGAATTCGCACTTTCTGAGAATAGTTACCTCAACTTTGGTGTTAAATAACACGAACAAAAGTGTATAATAAGCAATGAACATTTGGTGTTACTTTACTCTTTTAATGGTGAAACTTCAAACTATTTTGGGTGTAAACTTTTCCTTTACACTAATTTACACTAGTTTACACTATTAGTGTAACTATACGCTAAATTCGGAGAAAATTTACTCTTTCAGTGGTGAAACTTCACACCATTTTGGGTGTAAACTTTCCATAAACACTAGTTTACCATAATTTTCACTATTCAGAGGAACTTTACTCTTTCAGGGGTGTAACCTCAATCCATTTTGGGTGTAAACTTTCCATTTACGCGAGTTTACAATAGTTTACACTATCAATGTAACAATACGCTAAATTCAGAGATACCTTACTCTTACAATAGTGAAACTTCACACCATTTTGGGTGTAAACTCTCCCTACACACTAGCTTACAATAGTTTACACTATACAGAGGAACTCTACTCTTAATTCCTTAGGTGAAACCTTAATCCATTTTTGGTGTAAACAATCTTTTCGCAATAGTTTACACCGCAAGTGTTACCTAACGCTAATTTCAGAGAAACTTTACTCTTTCAATGTTGAAACTTCAAACCATTTTGAGTGTTTACTTTCCTTTTACACTAGTTAACAACTGTTTACTCCATAAGTGTTACTATAGGCATAATTCATAGAGACTTTACTCTTTAATTGGTGGAACTTCGCTCCATTTTGGGTGTAAATTTTCTTTTTAAACTAGATCGCAATGGTCTTCACCATTAGTGTATATATACGCTATGTTCAGGGAAACTTATGGGTGCCCTGTGTTACTGAGGTTGCTAGAGTCACTTCCGGTGAAGATTGCTGTGCTTATTACCGTGAATGCATCCGTATGAGATTTTGGTGCATTTTGGAGACACTGGGGATTCTACTGCAGTCGTTTAGGCAGTACAGATAGCGCTAAGGTAAATAAACATCATTTCACTGTTCATATCCACAATATAGACATGCAGTGTGTCTTTTGTTGAAGGAAGTTATAATGATGTTGATTATATCAGTCACGTTTCCATAAAGCATAGAAGTGACACTATTTTCTTTATTAGTTGTGGGATAGATGGTTGTCCGTCTACGTCTCATATAACCACATTGTTTAGCAATGTGTGGATCTGGTTTTGAAAACGAATAACTATCAATTTGAGTGTAAATAAATGTCGAGGGTTTTTCGAGTTCCAAATCTTCTAGTCTATGAGTCTACCAGTCTAATACTATAATTTTGAATTCGGCGCCATGTTGTGTTTTCGGTGAGCAAAACCGATCGAGTTTGAAGATCCCTTCAATCGAATGCTGTGCATAGGGTAATGATGGCTCACATAATTCAGTCTTAATATGCTCTTAGTTTAGGGCCTGTTACATGCATCCATATCTAATTATTGAAAGTGTTTAGCCTTTGTCGGTTTACTAAAATTATTGGGTGGAGTGAATCCGGGTCCGTTTGCCCTAAAACACGTTCGCCCTAATTACGTGTCGCCCTAATTCCTGTTCGCCCCGGGTCCGTTCGCCCTAATTCCCGTTCGCCCTGTATTTCAATTACATTATAGCTTTCCACAATAAAAAAAATTCTCGTAAACATTTATTTTTTCCTTTATGAGATGTTTAGGTTATTTAAGGTAGTTTTTTCAACTCATATTCAGACAAAATTTCAGACTGATCTAAAGTTGTAGTGAACTTGACTAGATTCCTAGAACATAATAAGGTTAAAAGAAATATATTCGAAACAGGGATGGTTGTATCAAATTCAAGATTCCAAATTATGTTTTCTTGAATTAAGTTATTACAAGTTGACAATCATGTTTTAATTTTATTGCCACAATTATAGGTTTAATAATATTAGAAGATTGATTTTGATAAAGATAGAATAATTATTTGACACGATCAATTTGTTATAAAAATTTATCAAATCACAAAAAGTATCATTTAGAAGTTACCTTTTATCAAAACGATGAATAAATATACAATACACAACCCTGTCCTAAACGTTCAAAGAAAGATTATGGGTAAAAGTGTGGGAATTGAAGTAAAAATGTTAAAATTAAATTAACCCATTACCAGACGACAAAATTCTTTATGCGTCTCAATAAAAAGGCTTGGAGATGACAATTGAAAGTTATAAATCCCAAATACGCTTTAGGACAAAATTGCTTGCCACAAATTGGAATTTTTTAACACCCCCCCCCCCCAAAAAAAAAGTCACAAAATTTAGATCATTTTAACACATTCAGACTTTTTACAACACAATCTCAGTTGAATCAGAAAGTTTTTAAAAGTATTGTCGACATTATATGACAAAATACCTATAACAGTAGAAAGCATTGTGAGTAAAGGAGAATATACTACCCACACGTTTGAATGGGCTATAATTCACGATTCACACTTTTTTATGCCCCCGATGAAGATGAAAGTAGACGAAAACATTAGTGAAAATGACAAGCTGATTTTTATTAATCCTTTTTTCATTTTCAAACGACGTTACAACAAAACTAAAAATCGCACAAATTCATACTCATTTAAAAAAGAGGGCGAACATAAAAAATAGGGCGAACGGACCCACTTTTGGGGCGAACGGACCCAGGGCGAACAGACCCGGGACGAAAGTATATTTAGGGCGAACGGACCCGATACCAGGTGGAGTTATCACCTTTCTGTTCTTATAGATATTTTTGGCCTTGACTTTTGATTCTTAGGGTAGACATGCATCTAGTTTAGTGCTTAATTCAATAACATAGGCCTACAAGTAATTTAATGCTTAAAGTTTGGTTTGCCGAGGAATAGTACAGTGATATTGAAGTTTAGAGTCGCAGATATTGTGGACTCTGGTTGTTCAGCACATGTTGTGCAGGTTGAACAATGGCTTCACTTTCTATATTTAAAATACAAGTTTGGTAGATAATCGATTTACCACTAAATTCATAATTCTATTTGCAAATTTTTGACCTAATAAAGTCGTCAGATTATGATGTCAAGCATAATGGGGCAATTCAGTCCGTATCTTATTTTACAAACTGTCTGTCATCTAAATACAGCCACATGCATACTTCTGCAATTTCCATGGGTAAAGCTAACTTTTTGTGGTACCTAAAGAGAATTTGAAGCAATTTGCTTGTTGTTTGGATAAACATTTCGTCTTGTTCTAGTCTTCGTGTTGGTTGCATCTTAGTAGTGAATATTCACTTGTTTACTGTCACGTTGCAAACAATTTACCCTGTGTTGTCCCTATGCTTGGGTACTTGATTTAGAGGTTATACAAGATAGTTCGAGATATGGATATTTTCTAAGGAATTTTTGTATTTGTATTTCAGTTGGCATGGGAAAACAGTATCTAATCATTTTATCACGTTGAGTGCCATTACAGTAAGAAACCTGCACCTAAAGCACTTTGAATCAGAGTTGAAATCCTATAAAGATGTGAACAAGGCTGCACCAGTAAAAGAAGATTCATATCTATTGAAGACATAGGTACCACAGCTAGAGATCGTGTGAGGAGTGGACTGATAAGGGTGAACAACTATTAAATGAACATGTGCAGCACTTCAGACAGAAATTGATAAATTTGATAGAGAATATTGATAGATAGTTGATATCATGTACCTTTTAAGAGAGAAAGAAAATGACTTATGAAAGGAGGAATCCTTTAATGCATCATGTTATTTGGAAAAGATTGATTTGGTTTTAGAAAAGAAAGACAAAGAGTCACCAAAGGGTTCAGATGCTTCCAGAGTGTCTGTGATATCAACAAAACTAGCTAGCTGGGGAGATTGAACTTCTTGATGATCAAAAGAACATTGCCTCTATAGAGGCAGAAGTAGAAGAACTCGAATGGTCACTCTAAAGATATAAGATAAATCTATAGTGTAAACTGAATTTGACAGTTCTACCTTTGACTTTTGTTGAGAAAACAGAATGTTTCATAAATTTATTACCTAAAGTTGATGATTAACTGATTGGTGTTCCTTTAACCCTTTCCTGTTTTTCAAAATTTTATACTGGTCCTATTTGAAAGGAGTTGCAGACGACAATTAAAAGTGGGTGCAATTTGAAAAGAAACCAACCTACTGGTTAGAAAGTATTGTGGTAAAAGAAGAAATTGCTTGTTACAAGCAATTTCTTCTTTTTCAATAATGTTTTCTCAAGTATTAAATCACAGAGACATAAAAACAAGAGATTGTACAGGAAAGGGGTAAGGGCAGAACCCGATAAATTTGTGTTGTCAGAAACAAGTGTAAACAAGCAACCTGACCAAGTCAAATTCATTTAATCTACTCCCACATATTGGTGCTTTAGGACGCCCCTCAATATAAAAAAAAGGGAAAACATTGTGTAAAACTAACAAATTGCTTGTTACAAGCAATCTCTTCATTTTCCATAATGTTTTCTACCTTGAAAGTTAAAAAGAATCTAATATTTCATAATCTTTAAAATGTCGTCTGCAACTCTTTTCAATTTGGACCAGTCTAAAACTTTGCTGTCTGGTAATGGGTTGAGAAAGAGCTACTTCTTAATAGATTAGTTGAGTTTGATGATATTCCATAATTTTTTACACTCTTTATATACTTTCCTGAGTGTTGTTACTGGGCTATGTTTGCAGCTTGGAAAGAAATTAACCTTTTGATTAAATATTTTGGGACTATTTCAAGTTAACCCTTTCCTGTTCAATCCCTGGTTTTTACTTCCCTGTAAATTCATAATTAAGAAAAAATTGTAGAAAAAGAAGAATATGCTTGTAACAAGCAATTTCTTCTTTTTCCACAATATTTTCTACCCTTTGAATTTGGACAAGTCTAAAATTTTGCAAAACAGGTAAGGTTTAACAAGCCTTGACTACACACAGCTTCAATGCAAATTTTCCCGGAAGAAGTTTAGCAAAAATTTGGGATAGGTTGGAAGATAATTTTTGAGCCCCTGAAATTGTGCATCATTCCTTAACTAAAAGAGTAGAAAATTTTCCTAGTAAGGTTAGGATTTGAAAAAACTCTTTGACTTGGCCGATGTTGAGAGTTAGAAAGAGGACCCAAAGTTTGCCCCCTTCTTGCATAGTACGACTCATTGTCTGGTATCAAATTGCCATACAAAGTTCAAGAAAAATGGACAAATTCTGCATGTAGTTTTAAGAAGCAATTTAGTGTTGCATTTATGTTCATAATTTCATTTAATCATCACTTGTGCACTTTTGCACTCATCAGAAGAGCTGGTTTTGACGTCTTTTTTATAAAAAAAGCTTGGGAAAACATTGAGGCAAAAGAGAAGAATGCTGACAACCTGCATTTTCTCCTTTTTATATCCCGCCGTTTCGGCGAAGGGGATAATAGTAATGCTCTCTGTCCGTTATTCTGTCACTAAGCCTGTCCAGAGTACATGCAGTGCACAAGAACCACAACTCTTGCTTGCATTATTTTGGAGTTATTGCCCTTTGTTATTTTTTTGTCCCGTGCATATCTCTGAAAGTATAATAGCTATCAACTTGAAACTTCATAGGTGGATAGATCTCATGGAGGAGAAGTGCAGTGCACAAGAACCACAACTCTTGCTTGCATAATTTTGGAGTTATTGCCCTTTGTTGTTTGAAAGACTTAGATTTTGTCTGGGGCATATCTCCTAAAGTATAAATGCTTTCAACTTGAAACTTTATAGGTTGATAGATCTCATTGAGGAGAAGTGCAGAGTACAAGAATCACAACTCAGTTTACTATCAAGCTTTTACAGCAGGGGATGGCCATGTCTGACATGGCTCTTGTCCCTCTATATATTCTGTGATATAAAACAAATCCAATCTTTATCAAACCCTTTTTAGCTAGCAAAGCGACAGCTTTGAAAGCTTAAGTTAACAAACGAAATTTCGAGGTCGTCTCAAAGTTCAACGAGTGCAAACTGCCATTGGAGGCTTAACCACTAAATCTGTTAAATGCGTACGCCATTAAAATTAGTTCTTATGTATTTCAGGAATATTGCAAACTCTATTCAAACTGTAGTGAAGTCTGTCAAAAGCACGCTATTTAACCCATTCCCAATCAATTCCACTTTTGGAAAAAGCCTTTGGAAAACATTGTGGACAATGAAGAAATTGCCTGTACAAGCAATTTCTTCAATGTCCACAATGTTTTCTTCCCAACAATGGAAAGTTTTCTAAATTCAACCATGCTTTGCTAGCTTACAGTACTTTCAGTACTTTGATTTCTCATCTGCAGACACTTTCAAATTGAAACATTCTAAATTTAAACCTTTTCTATGCAATAAAATATTACACGTCTTCAATTTCAAACTTGCTGCAATAAAACAAAATTCACCATATTGAAAATTAAACTTGTGTACAAAATGGTAGAAAGGGAAAGAATTGCTGGTTATTGGCATTTTCCTCCAAGTTTCGAAAGCATTTTCTGTTTTGGATATCAAAACCAGTCATTGCTTTCCATAGTGTTGATAATAATCTTTTTTTATTTATTGTCGTCTCAATCTTGTCTATTTCCAAATTTGGATAACCCCTTCCCAAATACAAAGAATTAGACTAGGCAGAATTCGAAAATGCTGCAGACGACAAAATGGATGTTATTAAATTTACAAATAATGAAAATTGAAGTTCAGAAAATATTGGATAAAAAGGAGAAAATGTTAATTATTGGCATTTTCTTCATTTTTCTAAATGTTTTCCAAAGCTTACTATAAGGGACGTCAAATTCAGGTCTTGCTTGGGGAAAAGGTTAGGAATAAAAAATACTTTTTCTAATCCGGTGGTGGACTCCTGTATTGCATCGCAATGCAACATCCACTTGTTAATACTGAAATGTGTAAGAAATTGAATTGCCTTGGCAGTTAAATAATAAAGAATTATACTGTTTCTTACTGTCAATTAGATATTTCACAAAATTTCTCGATGGCTCAGGGTGAAACATTTGTAACTGTCTATATGTTTATAGGCAGATACAACATTTTCACTCTGAGCTATTGACTTTAGCTCATACCTTCACTATGAGCAAGTCTAAATAGATCAGGGGTATATAAATTCTTGTCTTATCTGTTCATCTAAAAGATAACTATAATAAATCTTTTAGATTTTAAATAAAATTTAAAGGTTGATTATAGTTATTCAATGTTAAGTACTAACATTTGGTAAAACCCATTTGTTGATACCAAACTTAGGCCATCAGACAAGGTCATGATCATTTCTCAGGGTTATCTCTATCAAAATAGAATTCTTCAACACCTGCCATAATTTTAGCCCTACTGACCGAAGGTCAGAAGAGCTATATCAATGGTGTTGTTCCCGTCCGTCTATCCATAAAAATCTCTCGTTTACGTGATGAAGCCCACAAATATAATCAGAATTCCTTGCAACTTTCCAAGGATGATTTTGGGATCATAAGGAAGGTTTCTTTTGAAAATTGGGCTAATTTTTGGAAAACACTGGAAACAGAGCCTTACGGATTTTTTACTCAAAATATTCTTTTTCGTTAATGTGATAAGTCTACAAATATTATCAGATTTCCTTGAAACTTTCACAGGATGATTGTAGTGTCATAAGGAAGGTTCCTCTCAAAAATGGGATAGATCCGTGAAAAGGGGCTTTATGGATTTTTACTCAAAATATTCTTGTGTATGCAATAGTGCACAATTATCTCAGGTTTATCAAGCAATTTCTTCATTTATCACAATATTTTCTTAAGTGTAAAATTGCATGTACGTAAAAACCAGTGATTATACAGGAAAGAGTTAAGAAACTCATCTTTTATGTTACTATACTTAGATTTTTTTTTTGAAAGAGATACTATCACAATTTTCCAGGAAAGACAAAAGATTTCTTATTCCCCAACCAGTTACTGGTTTGGGGACTATAGATTTGCTGGATTGAGTCCAACTGCCCGTTGGTCACACTTTTGTCTGGATCATGTCTCCCAAACCATAAGTGCTAGCAGCTTCAAACTAGATACACTTATAGATTACAATGTGGAGAAGTGTCATGTACAAGAACCGTTACTTTATCCTGCTCATTTTTTCAAGTTATTGTCCTTTGTTGTTTTAACCTGTACATTTCTTTTTGAACATATCCCCTAAACCATAAGTGCTAGTAACTTCAAAGTTTGCCATGCCCTTTTTTGAGTTGTTGTCCTTTGATATGTCTAATTTTACATTTTCAACATATAACAACCATGATAAGTGGATGTGTCTGGAACATCATTAAGTTTGACAATTTCATTTGATCATTACTTGTGCGCTTTTACACTCATCTTCTTTGTTTATTGTCTTTTCTATCTTGCCTAGTTTATATCCAAATTTGGTTAACCCTTTCCTAAACTGCAAAAATTTAGACTAGGCCAAATTTAAAGCTGCTGCTGTTGACAAAATGAATTTTATTTAATAATGAAATAATGAACATAATAGATGCTAATATTTGCCATGTATATACTGGTAGGTCTAAACAAGGTGCAACTGGGGAAGGTCATTTCATCAAGGTCAAGGTCAAAATTTTAACCCTTTTCCCTTAAAGAAAAAACCCATAAAAATCACCCATTTCTAAAGAATTCCTGTTTTGGGGGCATGGTGTTTCACAAACACATCTTGTTCTTCTTCAAAACTTCATGGGTAGTCAATTGTAGACCACTCAAATCAATAATGATTTACGAAGAAATAAGAAAAGGAAAAAGTTCTCAGTCACCAAAGTTTTTGTTTCAGACTGTTCTAAAAAAAGCTGTATGCATACATAGTGGGTCTAAAACAACCCATAAATTGTCAATACTATTGACAATAATAATATGTAGTAGTTGATCAATTTTCAATAACAGCAATAAATGATCAATACTAGTGTCAATCCTGTAGACTGACAATATTATTGACCCTGTATTGGTGATCAATACTCTGATTCAATGTATATTGGCATTTGTTAACACATTAATATGCAATATTTAAAGTACATGATATACCATAACTTGATATGGATAACATATGTTAAATTTCTTTTCTATTGATTATTATAGTGGTAGAGTATGATAAATCACAAACAGAAAAAAATGTCTGCAAGTACATGTGTCGCTCTTTGATTCCTGAACTGAAATAGGGCACAAATATTGACAAAGGAAATCATGCTTCCAGAGATTCAAATTTGATAGTTGTGTGAAACTTGTTTTATAAGAAATCTATTTTATATTAATTCAATATTACTGTCAATAATACTCTAGCGTATGGACAATATACTTTAATAACTGAAATTAGCTATTTCAATTACCATGTGTAGACAAATGTTCTTGGATGCTTACTTGGGCAGTTTGGTCATTGTTTAATAAATGTTAATCTTTTCATATGTTTTGATTTTATTATCTTTGCTGTTTTATATTCTCAATTATTTAGACTTCACCCCATTACCAGGTAACAGAATTTAAGAATGGTCAAAATTCAAACGAGTTGTGGACGACAATGTATGGTTGATGAGATTTTTAAAAATCTGTCTTTCAGGTTAGAAACCATTTTGGACATATGTTGGAACAAACATTTTGTCATTGTCCGGAATGTTTTCTGAGCTCTTTCTTCGTGGGTGTCATAAAGCCGGACTGGGTTAAATGAAAAATTGATAAAGATTTATTGGCCAAACCCTGGGTTCCTGTCAGGTTTAACTTCCATAAATCTGCAGTCCATAAGTCCTTTTCCTCTGTCTTTAAGTGTTACGTAACACTAATTATGGCGTTAACAAAGTCTCATAGTGATGAAAAGATACACCAATATTGGTGGCAACTCTGCTGCCACCATTAATGGTGTAACATTTACTTCTGCCTATATGTGTTAAACAACACTAATTATGGTGTTATGAACTCATACCATGGTGTAAAGTTACACCAATATTGGTGGCAACTCTGCTGCCACCAATATTGGTGTAACGTTTTTCTCTGTCCGTCGGTGTCAAGTAACATTTATTATGGTGTTAATGAACTCTTACAATGGTGTAAAGGTACACCAATATTGGTGGCAACTCTGCTGCCGCCAATATTGGTGTAACGTTTTTCCCTGTCCGTCGGTGTTAAGTAACGCTTACAAAAGTGTAAAGCTACACCAATATTGGTGGCAACTCTGCTGCCACCAATATTGGTGTAATTTTTTTCTGTCCGTCGGTGTTAAGTAACTCTTACAATGGTGTAAATTTACACCAATATTGGTGGCAACTCTGCTGCCACCAATATTGGTGTAATGTTTTTTACTGTTTGGCAGTGTTACTTTACACTTAACACAGATATATCGTACACTATTTTTAGTGTGACTTTTCCCGTTTTAAAACAGGTGTAAAATTACACCATTATTGGTGGCAGCAAAGTTGCCACCAATATTGGTGTAAAGTGCCGAATTATTTTTTACAGTGTAACGCTGTACCAACTATACATTCTGAGCGGACAGAGCCAATACAAAATGATCAGCGAACTTCGGAGTCCTTTAACAGACCATTTATGATTCAACCAAAGAGATCGGCTGTCCATAAAAGAGAGGTCCAAAGGGTAAGTCGCCACCCTAACATTTCAAAGTTCAATGTATAAACAATAAATACAGTATGATGGCTTTTCCCTCTATGATAACACAGTGGAATAATTCATCTGATTTGGCTGGTTTTCTTAAGTTTCATGACAAGATTACATTAAGATTAAATGTTGAATGAAATACATCAAGACAGAAATTTAAGTACATTGTTTTTACATAGATTTTGATTGTGTCTGAAGGTGAAAATTTGGTGTTGGTGGTCACGGGTCATGTGTTGATTGCCAGCCTAGTAGCCAAGAGGTCCTGTTCATGATTAAATATAAATATGGTCTTAAAGTTAAATCACTTTGAAGTTCACATATGCATTTGCTTCCTAGATACCATCAGTAATTTACTGGAGCTCTGAATGCCTAGCACAACACTGAACGATAGCCACACAGGACCCTGGATTAGAGATGGACCACTCTGATCCTTATCCTCAATGATAGAAGATAATTTACACAAATGGACAGGTTTTAATTGAAAAATCAACTTGTTATACGACATAATGTAGCCGTTTTGCTGCCATTTAGTTGGTTTCTCTGTAATCATTACATGTCTATATCTCTCATTTTGTAGATTATGTTGATGGATAGGACAAAGGAACATGAATCACAGTGAAAACATTCCAATGGAAACGGACATGCATTTAAATGATTTGGATGACTTTCAGGTAACTAGTATTTTTATTGACGAATCAGTTCATTCAAAATGGATTGATTGCTAATATTATGATACATATTTCATTCAATATCATTGGTTGGCAACAAAGATTTCATAATTACCTTTTTTGTCTCTCATCAATGGGTCGATAATCGTCGACCTATGCGAGATAGCAGCTGAAGGCTAGGAAGGGATGTAATGGTAGTACTGGTGTGAGAAATACCAGGATTCCATTGTTAGGTGCTCCAGCCACTGCGATATAACTGAAAGAAAGTTGAAAGCGGCGTAAAACCCCATTCAAACAAACAAATCAAAATTACCTTTACATCTTATTCATTATGCACTAGTTACTAGGTTTTGGCTGCCCAATTATGTTGCTAATGGTACATACTGAGTCTCTGGACTAGTGGTATGAAACAGTTTTGGATTGTACAGTCACATCCACTAAAAAGTGTTGTCTGCAACTTCTATGAATACAGATCAGTCTAAATTTTTGTATTCTAGTAATTGGTTAAATACAAGTTTGTTAGGTTTATGTCTGAGTATTTTGTCGGCACAAAAGCTCAGAGAGGTCCAAATGTAAAGATAGCTAAAATAACTTTTTTACTTTGAGTTTAAAAAAAAAGTAAAATACAGAAATTAAAACTTAGGAAATTAGAACAGAGGTTACTATTATCACTTTGATATTCTTATTTTTCATACAACATAATTATACTCATACAAATACTCATCTCATGCTAGCATTCTTTTTAGATCTCATTTGTTACCAAATTAATTTCAAGGTAATACAAACATCATGGCCAAGACTGTGTAGCTTTATCTGTCTATTGTTTTAGACCAGATTGGTGAAGGCAAGCAGTCGGTAATGAACTAGTCCAGTACCAAACAAAAATATTTTTGACTGGTCAAAATTGAGAGGAGTTGGAACTTGGAATCACTAATTTCTGGTTAATAGAAGTTTCAAATTGTTTTCATTGTTAGTAGAAACATTGTGGGAAATGATGTGATTGCTTATTATGAGCAATTTCATCATTTTTCATGGTGTTTTTCCAATCTCAATTTCTTTAGAAGAGCAAAAAGACAGTATTGCATTTGAATGGGTTCTCTAAGCTTTATTGATGACTAGTTTGACTTATAAACAGGACTAAAAAGCATGTTACTTTGGTCAACTTACATTTGTATTGTATTTAGTGGTGTATGTCTTGACCTCTACATATTTAACAAAAGAGGGCACTTTTACTGAATTTTAATAGTTTCATGTTTTGGAGGGATGTGCATGGCAGGGCTTGTGTTTGATCCATAAATCAAGGTTTTGACCCTCAACATTCTGACAATATCCAATTTTGACCCTTTTTGATTGATGAAAATTTTCAGGTGATTTACAACAAACACATTGTAGCTACAGCTTGTTGAAGCTGTAGTTACAACTTTTGTATCACATCTGTCTTATTTCTCAAAGCATTTGTGATATTCTACCATAACATTGTAACTGAAGCTGTCAAAGACTTTAGTTACTATCTTTAATGCATTTTTTTTTTGTAAAAAGAAGTTTCTTGTTTTGACATAGCCGAGAGAAAAAAGTTGGTGTAAATTTTATATTTTGGGTCCCGGGTTCGATCTCCGGCCGCGGCGAATATCCTCCCGACATTAGTCTCCCACCAATTGGTGGATAATCGTAAACCCAAGTGGGATGAGCAGCTGGAGGCTCGGAAAGGATGCAGTGGTAGTAGTGGTGAGAGAAATACCAAGAATCCATGGATAGGTGCTCCAATCGTCACAATGTGACTGAAATACTGTTAAAATTGGCGTTAAACCACATTCAATCAATTAATCAATCCTTAGATTTTGAAATAGACAGGACAGGTGATACACATATATCATTAAAACTAATTTGGGATACATTGGTAGTGTAACTTTGTTTCATATCAGTATATCCGGATTATTAGCTCACCTAATTAAATGTTAATGCATTCTCCAATACCAACCTTTCCTCAAGCTATCTGATCCCGATCCAAACCAATTCAATATTACTATCCTCAACAGTCTGCAACAAAGTTTTGTATAATATCCCCATGTATAATGTATGTATCATTACTGGGTGAAATAAAGTGAATGTTATGTTATGTTATGGTAAACTTATGATCCTTGAATGTCGGTCGTCCATGGCGGCCGTCTAGCGCCTATGTTAGTGTTTGTTCAAGTGACCAAAGAGGTAAGAGTATTTGACAAGTGATCCGGGGATGAAGGATTCGAGCTTAGTCATGGCTTGGGTGTGTTTGTGGGGATAGTAAGCTCCGGTCGATCCATCAGGGAAAATGGGTAGCTGTGGTCTTAACCCATTCCCACCCAATCCCTCCTTTTTACACCCCTAGGGAAAATAGTTTGGAAAACAATGTGGAAAATGAAAAAAAATGCTTGTTACAAGCAATTTCTACATTTTCCTAATTATTTTTTTCCCACAGGGACATTTTTCTTTTAAAGATTTCAATAATCAGAAATTGTCTTCTGCAACTTCTTTCAATGTGGACTGGTCTAAATGTTTACTGTGTTTGAATGCCGGGGTTAAGCATCTGCCTTTTTTTTCGGGGACGCGAAAAGAAATGTTCGAGGTGGACTTTATAAAGCTTATTGTAACGAATTCAATATCTTTGTCTCATTGTTAGCTCACCTGATCTCTAGAAAAAAACGAGGAATAGCCCTGACCAGCATAGTAGTTGGAGTAGTTTTATTTCTCAGAAACGGATAATAGTTGGAGTAGTTTTAATTCTTAGAAATGGATAATGTAATAGTAGTTTTAATTCTTAGAAACGGATAATAGTTGGGGTAGTTTTAATTCTTAGAAACGGATAAAGTTGGAGTAGTTTTAATTCTCAGAAACGGATAAAGTTGGAGTAGTTTTAATTCTCAGAAACGGATAAAGTTGGAGTAGTTTTAATTTTCAGAAACGGATAAAGTTGGAGTAGCTTTAATTCTCAGAAACGGATAAAGTTGGTGTAGTCTTAATTCTTAGAAACGGATAAAGTTGGAGTAGTTTTAATTCTCAGAAACGGATAAAGTTGGTGTAGTCTTAATTCTTAGAAACGGATAACGTTGGTGTAGTCTTAATTCTTAGAAACGGATAAAGTTTGAATAGTTTTAATTCTCAGAAACGGATAAAGTTGGAGTAGTTTTAATTCTCAGAAACGGATAATAGTTGGAGTATTTTTAATTCTCAGAAACGGATAAAGTTGGAGTATTTTTAATTCTCAGAAACGGATAAAGTTGGAGCAGTTTTAATTCTCAGAAACGGATAATAGTTGGAGTAGTTTAAATTCTCAGAAACGGATAAAGTTGGAGTATTTTTAATTCTCAGAAACGGATAAAGTTGGAGCAGTTTTAATTCTCAGAAACGGATAAAGTTGGTGTAGTCTTAATTCTTAGAAACGGATAATGTTGGAGTAGCTTTAATTCTCAGAAACGGATAAAGTTGGTGTAGTCTTAATTCTTAGAAACGGATAAAGTTGGAGTAGTTTTAATTCTCAGAAACGGATAAAGTTGGTGTAGTTTTAATTCTCAGAAACGGATAAAAGTTGGAGTAGTTTTAATTCTTAGAAACGGATAAAAGTTGGTGTAGTCTTATTTCTCAGAAACGGATAATGTTGGAGTAGTTTTAATTCTCAGAAACGGATAAAGTTGGTGTAGTCTTAATTCTCAGAATCGGATAAAAGTTGGAGTAGTTTTAATTCTTAGAAACGGATAAAAGTTGGTGTAGTCTTAATTCTCAGAAACGGATAATGTTGGAGTAGTTTTAATTCTCAGAAACGGATAAAGTTGGTGTAGTCTTAATTCTCAGAAACGGATAAAAGTCGGAGTAGTTTTAATTCTTAGAAACGGATAAAAGTTGGTGTAGTAACAATTCTGAGAAACTGATAAACGTTGGAGTAGTAGCAATTCTCAGACACTGATTACTCTTTGTCTGAGTCAATCAATTGTTTTCAATTGGCGGGCAACTAAACCTTGTTGTTCTACCGCTTCAAAAATGGTCATCCTGGAAGAGAGAAGAGTTTCTTATCTTTGCAGTCTGCGTGGTTTATGTAGTTTGACAGGGTGGCAACTTTTTCCTTTAGCCAGTTGTAGCTAAGAAGTTTAAGTCGCTATACTGACAAAATGCTTCATATAAAATCAATGTCGACCAATGAGGGTTGTGAATTCAATAAGCAAGTCACTATAAGAAATAGAGGCACTTGAGCACCCATATCAGGCCTGGATTTTTTTTTATTATTTCGGGAGCAGCATTTTCAAAACTTGAACCCAATACCATTTTTTTCGAAGTAAGCCCACTTATCTTATCTATTCAATTTTTCTTAATCCATTACCACACAATGATGTTTTTTTGACGCCGCCCAAGAAAAATAATTGGCAAAACATTGTTGAAAATGAAAAAAATGCTTGTTACAAGCAATTTCTTCATTTTCCATAATGTTTTTCAGAAAGATGAAAAATATTACCTTTCATCAACTTTAAATTGTTGCCTGCAGCGCCTGTCTATTTGGACCAGTCTTAAATTTTACTGTCTGGTAATAGGTTAATTTGCTAATTGTCAACAAAGAGACATTCCTGTGAGATTTTGTTGAAAGTGATTTGGTAGAGGGTAACATTAGGATCATGATCATTCCGATGGAATTTTGTTTAATCTTCAACCAGTTTCACAATATACACTAAATGAAATTATTCCTGCTTACAAAAGCAATGCTTTTCGTATGATCAGAATTTCGTATGGGGATGTCCTACGGACCACCAGGGAATTCAGCTTCAATCCATTTATAAGATTTTAAGAAGAAAATTTATACCGTATTTGAAAATAAGCCCCGCCTACAAAACCCATGTTTCAATCCGACCATGATTCTATGATGATTCACCAAGGGACCATTCCTGTAAAATTTGATTTAGATTATCAAGTAGTTTCTGACGAGACTAACTAACCTCCCCTCCCCCGCCCACCACACAAACCACATTACATTAATTGCTGTCTCATTCATAAAACATAATAACTACGTGAACTTTATCTTTCTGTAGCGAACTGCCTCCTAGAATAACCATGTTTACATTTGCAGATGAAGCCATCTGTCTACGTAACATCGACCCCCCCCCCCCCCCGAGATCCAAAGAATATTTTCGAAAGTTTCTGTGAGAAAAAAATCTGTCACGCGATATTCTTCAAAACAATCAGATCTTGACGCAGAAAAACCAGTAAGCCGGCTTTATTCGTTTACATGTGGTTTTGCTCTCTGTTTTGAACGATCACTCATTTAATATAAAGTATTTCACGGGGCACTTCACTAATGGAAGTGTCTAATGGGTACCGGAAGCAAAAGGATGTTATTCTGAAAAAAGACCTACCTTGCCAAAGATCATATCCTCGTGATCAGCAGTGCGACCGGGATTTGAACCCCATCGGATAGAACTGAAACTTCGCACGTACGTGATTGAATATGGAGAACTGACCAATTGTTGACCCCGCCCACTCACTCCATTGGCTCTGACAGGAAGGTTTTTTTTTTCAAAATATATGCCAAAGAAGATTGGAATAGTCGGTTGACGACCTAAGCGTCATAAAAACAGCTTGAATAAGCTGTATTTACTACATTTAAGTCGCCAAACTAGCAATGAGGATTAACAAAAATTTGACGGCCACTGTCCGAGTTAAAAACTCATTTCTGGTTTATATGAATGATTTCATTGGTCGACTGGTTATTTGATTGAAAGTCGTGATTGGTCAATCATTCTTTGCACATAATTACTAGCAAAATCTAAAATTTCTTTGATGTGTTGCCACTTGCAAGGAAAACGCAAAATGCTCGGAACTATGAAACAAAAAATCAAAAAGCTTGGTTGGTGACCTAAAGGTCGTAAATACAGCTTGAATAAGCTGTAGTTACCACGTTTAAGTCGCCAAACCAACGAAAAGGCTTCAGTTAAATGTCGTCGAATGTTTGAGTTTAAAGTTTACGTCTGGTCTACATCAATAATTTGATTGGTCGATTGTTTCTTTGGTTGACAGCTACCCCTGTGAGCATTTTCCGAGTATTCTGAAATAATCATTGGAAAAAAATAATCATAACGGGGTAGGGCAATTGCCGATCATCTTTCTAAACTATGAAGGTGAACAAAACTACATCACATGAAACTGGCTGATCAAAAGTGGTCTCATTTGCCTAACTTTAGACATAGACTACGGGTCACGAAACTATAGACGCTTCGAGCTTAAAAAAGAATAGTTTTATCTTAAGTTGTGTCTATCGAAAACGATTGTTTTGATTTACACACAAAATGTTCTATTAAAAAGGTATCAGAATTTGTAAAATATTTGCTTTTTTGCTCGATATCATCAAATTATTAGAATGAAGAGAATAGTTTTTGTTGCTTTGCGTGTTCATACAGTGTGATTAGTTTATTGTTTAAACCTCCTTTAAAAATCGCACTGTTTTTTTCACTTCGAAATTGCGGAACTCGCTAATGGTCCTTGTTGCAAAAATTGACATATTTGAGGGCGGGGCATTTAAAGGCAATTTAAATAAGACTTTCTTTTATGATACAATAACAGTAAATACTGCAGACCTATAACGAGGAACTATGGGCGGTAACGTATACTTACTCTCTTACTCACTAATGAAATACCTAAGTTTTATCTAGATTAGAGTGTCTTAACATTTTCTGATTCAGTATATGATAAACAAAAAATGATAATAATTTAGATATGAATGGGAAATGAATATGAATACATGTAAATGTAAAACAAACAAACAAACAAAACAAACAACAACAATAACAACAATAACATAAAAAACAACAACAACAAAAAAACAACAACAACAAAAAAAATCAAAACAAAAACAAACGAAACAAAACAATAAAAAAACCCCACAAAAACAAACAAACACAAACAAACAAACAAAACAGAAAAAATAACAAGAAAATAACAAGAAAATAACAAAAAACAAAACAATAAAAAACAATAAAAACAACAAAATCAAAACATAACACACACACACACACAAAACCCAACAACAACCCGAACCAGAGATCTGTTACCTCTATGTCTTCCATCTCACCTTCATTATTATCACCATTATAATTGTTATCATCACAATTATTATAAATATTATCTTTAGTATCATTATCGCAATATTGTAAAATATTTATATCGTCATCACCATTACGTTGACTCAGTAAAGTGATTTGCTTCATTCTGTAAATAGAAGAACATTAAAAGTATTAGATAACATTCAGAAATCCCTGATTTATTTGTCTTTTCTTTTCCTATAAAAAGGAATATTCAAAATGATCAATATATTAAATAAGCATCTTTTTAAGATATTTGAAGAAAACAACAACAACAACAACAACAAGAAAAAAAAAAAAAAAAAAAAAAAAAAACCAAACCCGGCGACCAAAACCACTTTACAACATCATTATTAAGCTGAAAGGTGTTGGGTATATAACCTAACGACTAAATTATTTAATTTAGTTTCGTCCATCAAGATACAAGCGTTTTAATTGGCTGATTATTTTTTTTACTTCCACGAACAAAATTTTGAGCACATTATTATTTTGTATGGTTTTAAAAAAAGACAAGATTTTACTCAAAATTAGTAACATCTTAAGCGAACGAATGTACGATTCGCTTTGCGTATACATATGTGATTCGATTTTTTAGCTTCACTCTGCAATGAAAAAAAAAAAAAAAAAAAAAAATATTCGTTTCATGTCTTAACTCATTCCAACTCAATCTCACTTTTTATGCATTTCAAGAAAGAGTTTAAAAAAACATAGTGGACAAAGAAGAAATTGATTCAAACAAGCAATTTATTCTATGTCCACAATGTCTCTTACCTTGAAACATAAATATTTTCTATAATCAACCACTTTGACATTGCCGTCTGCAACATCTTTCAATTTTGAACCAGTCTATAATTTTGTCGTCAGCCATTGTCGGTACAAGCCCGCATTGTACATCTTTTTAAATTCCTTTTTGTCGGAAGCCAAAATAATTTGACCAATCGCGGTTATCAATAAAGGAATCTTCAGCTACATTACACTGATCGCAAGACCTACCCACAGAGCTCAAACAGAAATTTCCACTTTGATCTAAATAACTGCATTATTTTGCAGAATTTATGGCCATTAGCATGGAAAAAAATCAGTCGAATTTTTGGCTAGCGAGATAAATATCGTAACTACAGCTTGAATAAGACGCTCCTTCCCCCCTAAATAATGCTCCACACAAATGCTCTTCAATGATTTTCCGGTCAAAATGAATAAGTTGATTGGTCGATGGATTCTTTGATTTACAATGTCTTAGTCGATATACATTATTTTATGAATCAAAAGAAAATACAAAGTCAGGTGTATTACCTGACACAAAATTGACAAATCGCGGCTGTCAATCAAATAATCAGTCGAACAATGAAATAATTCATTTAAACTTGAAGTTTACTTTGAAAACAGCCATATATGGAAGGGGTTTCGTTGATATAGCGAAGTTTTGCTAAAAACGCCTTTTAAAATCGAAGCGGGGCTTCCTGTCGGAGTCATTGGGCGCACCAGCGGATTTAGAGGGTGGGACCAGCGATTTGTCAATTGACGAACCGCATAGGCACGACCTGCTCAAACGGCTCTCTGACATGGGCATGTTTTCTGTCATTCTTAAAGACAATGGACAAATTGTTGGTCGCTGAAGATGATTAAAGATTCCGTAGATGGACAATCTCGACGCCTTATCTATATTTTGCATAAGCTTTAGTTAGGCCGTTTAGTTTCTCCGAGGCTAGGAAACTGTTTTCGTATGTGTCTGAGATTAATACCGATATTGAGATTCTTATTTTGTTCTTTCTGTATGACAAATAATTATTTGTGTATGTTTTTGAAAAAAAAAAAAAAAAAAGATAGTGCTTTTTTCATAGAAAAAGAAAATGTAATCGAAAATCCCTCAGTCGGTAACGACAAAAGTGTGTATATTTCTCAAAACGCCTGTAACATGAAAAGGTAGATAATCCTTCACAAGACCAACAAAATGACATTGACGAGTTAACTCCCGTTCATCTGGACGAACAGACACTATGTATTTCGTCATCTCAGTTCCCTGTGATAAAAAATGCTTTAAGAGGTTTAACACGATTTGTCTGTCTCATTGACCAGGCCAGGAAATTTCACATATCGTGGATAAAGGTTGAAACGTCGTGCAGAAAGAAAAAATGTCGAATATCTTGCTGACAGGCTAGCGCACGATAAAAAAATCTTATCACTGCCTTTAAGGACCGAAATTAACTTAGAAAATGTGTGGATTAAAGTGAATTGACCAATCTTTAGCATGCCCACTTACTTCTTTGGCCCCTCCAATGTTTTACTTATTAAATAAAATAAAAATGTTTGAAAAAAGCTAAAACATTACAAATACATGTACTTTTGCAGTATCTTGGTTGAGCGATCCAGGGCCATCATATCCTTATTTATTTTAAAACTCATATGCTGTCTGTGATGTTATTAACATAAACAAATAAGAGCAAATTCCGAGATTGTCTAATTTTACAAAATACTATTGGTGTTCAAGAACTTCTAGGTCGTTCTTAACATATTAAAACTGCTTTTTAATGAGTACTGAAATATACTGTAAATAGGGAATATAATGTTACTATAAAGGTACAACATCTTGCTTTGATTTTCGGAGGAGAATTTGATATTTCTGGAGACCGAAGGTCAAGTGTAATGTCAAATTTCCCCCCGCAGCGAGAAGCAAATACAAGATGTTGTATCGCAATTATAACGTAATATTCCATTTATCATAAGCCCTTTTTATTATTAAATAAATAATGAAAAAAAAAAAAAAAAATGCATTTCTAATAGAACTTTCCTTCTCTTATACCATTCGTATTACGGTTATTCGCATTATTACGTCATCTAAAGAATGGAAATATCGTCATCTTAGAATGCCTTATATGAAACTATTTTTGACACTGTCACATACGGATTTTTTTCTGGCGTGTCCGACTTTGTCTGTTTGGAATGTATATATTTTACTAGTAAAAATATAGGTATATAATTAACAATAATTACAAAGGACTTAATAATTCATTGTTTGAGAAAATATTCCGCAACGCATTTAACAAAAGTTGTCATAGAGACACACATACCGAGCAGGTGTTCAATCTAACATGTTCGCCCACATGTATTTGATAATGTGAATGAATCTGTTTTTTACGTCACTGTGGTTTTATAAATGAGATAGCATTGTAGAAAAAGAAGAAATTGCTTGACATAAGCAATTTCTTCTTTTTCCACAATATTTTCTACCTTACCGAATGGTCATTTTTCAAAATAAATCCTCTTTCAATGTTCGGCTGCAGGCAAAACCTTTGTAAAGGGTTAGATAAGATATGGTCCTTTATTTCGTTAAGTTTTAAGTGAGGGAAGAACTGTCAGCAGTCGGTCATCTTGATCAAGCTTGCCAGAACTTTGAACAAAGGTAGTGTAAAAAAATAATTTGAATTTTAGATAACCGTCTATCAGCTCATAACGCAACAGTTTATCCTATGCAACATGGATACCCGCCATCATAGAGAGGGAATGTCAGAACACAACATGGTAATCCTATGGGACATACAACTACGGTGGTAAATACTTTTTATCTTAGTTTTTTCTTAGTTGTTATCGGACTCGATCATGACGCAGTCGATTAAATTTTCTTGTAAGAGTATTAGAAAGTTGAAAAGCTGAAAGAACAACTTTTTATAAGTCATTTTCTTAGCTCGATTGGCCGAAAGCAGGCGGGAAATTGACCTGGTGTCCACCATTCGAGCGTCCGTTCGTATAACTTTGTTCTTGTACGCAACCGAAAGTACCTAGTGAAAAAACATATAGCCACCGACCCTTGAGACAGCAGGTTACTAGATAAATCAAGCCTACCAGCTTACATACCGATATCGTTTTTTGCGAACGGATTAATATCAAGAAAAGGCGATGTATGATTTATGCTTGTTATATGACGCGTGGATCATAATAAAAGATACTTGCCGTGGTCTGGTTTCCGTTGTATGTGCATGCGTTAGCTGTAAACCTTTCTTAAAACGTAGCCTCATAAGAAGCGATAGGGTAGCTTCCTCAGATACCCCCTTCCAGATTCTTTCAAGATCATTAACATGAATTCAAATGACTCGGCTTGTCAGCATTATGTGAAACATGTTGGATCTAAATAAAAAACCCCAAAAAACTTCTCTTTGAGACCTCATTAAATTCATGACTTTAAGCTCCATTAGCCACTAGGTAGCGGGGTTATTATCATAGCATGATTTCCATCGTGCGTCCGTCTGCCTGCCTGTCCGACTGTATACTTATCTCAAGAGAGTATAAAGTAGATTTTGATTAAGTTTCACAGGAACGAAGATCGTAAATAAGAATCAAATAGGTAATTTTAATTCTAAAAAGGTTCATTGGGGGGATTATCAGCAATAACTGATACCAAATAATTTAATCTATACCGAGCAAAAATAAAACTTCTCATTTCGACCAAATTATTAGCATTAGATATACTGCGAGACTTTTGTTGCATTAAGACCACAAACACCTTCGTTTCTCTGTTGTAGGTTTTATATTGATAAACGTCAAACAAATAAGGTTCACATGATAATCATAAGATCACATTGATGTTTTCAATATCGACTGTGTTCACCTCTTGTACCTCTAATAGCAACCCGACGCCTCCTCATGGATTTCAGTCATTTGTTTCTGACGAAGACGTCTCAATTGTTCAACAAGGTTACCTTCAAGATCCCCTAGCGTCTGAGTGACTTGCTCAATCGGATTGAGTACAGGGCTGTACGAAGGCCATTCTCTCACTTAAATACCGGCATTTCTTAAAGTTTTGCACTAGAAATACTGTGTATAGCCTGGTATTATCGTGCTGAAATGAAAGGACATGGTCGTGTCTCTGCACAATTGGGAGTAAAAAGGGTTGAAAAATCTGATGCCTGTACTGCTAAGAGGTTAAGTAACCTTGAACAACAACAAGGGGAGGTCGTCCTAGAGTACATGAGATTCCAATACCATAAGACTCCCACCGCCAAATATGTCAACATCCACCACAAATGCTTGAGCATGACGCCCTCCTGTCTGCAGAACATAGGTACCCTTCCACTAGCAAACCGCAATGGGAATCACGATTCGTCACGAAAGACAATCGTGTGCCTTTGGCTTTGATTGAATTGTAGGTACCGTGTAGGTAATGCGAGCCTGTTGTGCATATATAATGTAAGACTCGGTCCATAATGTGGCATTTGAGCTGGAAACAAGCTGTTCTCAAACGGTTCCGAACAGTTTGGGTTGTAAAAGTACAACCAAACATATCTCTGCTAGTGGACGTAAATCTTTTTTTCGAGATGCCCCGCAGTTGTAATTTGCATTTATCCCTACGCGACGCATCTCGTACCTGTCCGGGTCACGGCCGGTCAATAACTAATCCAAAATGGTGTACAAGTGTTCTCAAATCAATTATCATTTGCCGTTGGCAAATGATTTCTCCAACAACAGTGACTACTGTTTGACGAACCAAATTGCTTCTAATGACTTCTTGGCGTTGTTCATTTGAAATTGTTTCTTTCCGAACGTTCTCTTCAGTTTAAGACAGTACGTAGGACGATAAGTCAAGGCCAAACGACAGTAGGGATTATGGAATGCTCATGAAATAGCTGTTTTCCTTTTTTCATAATTTCAGGGTAGCAGAAAGCATGTGATTTTACAGTTTAAAGATTTTATGGTGTGAAATTTTCCTGTTTGCTGCGTTTTAGCTTAGAATGCTTTCTTACAAAGAAGATAATGAAATAAGGTCAAACTTCAACTTTGCCAAATTTTGATTTTTGCTCTGTAAATTAAAATGTTCTCGTCTATGCACTGGATTTGTATACCTGTTTTTGGGGTAATGTTCACCTAGTAGATGTCTCTATGCAAAAGGAGAAAAAGTATTATTTTCAAGAGGTGGCCTTGTCTGCAATAATTGGTGCCAAACTGTAAAACATCCTTTGAAATCATACTTGGGATTTGTATAATGGTTTCTGTAAAATATAACTGTGGTAGATGTCTTCAGTTTCCGTAAAGAAAGTGTGGTTTGATGAAAAACCATAAGTTTAATGCGAGATTGTAATGGTTAAAATTACTTTATTGATTTAATGAAAATTTAATCTTAGATTTATAATGTTCTTCTCTGAAATTTACTTGTTGGATGGAGAGAATGCCATGGGAGCGATAAATGCCTTCTTCGACCTGGATTTATACTTAACCATACTGAAAAGCAAATAAAAGTTGGAAAAGGCGAGGTCTTCAGGACTGAGGCCATGCGTAGTTAACATCAGCTTCTCAAGTGTATCGTAATCTCTACCATTATGACTTTTTCAACGTGTAATTTTTCGATTATGTGATCAGAAAAGACTTCAGTAAACAGCGTCTTGAAACCGCAGGACTATCATACGGCGTTCGTTTGAAGACTGAGTAATGTTAATGGTCCATTTAATGGTCACGCGATCCTTCACGCTATAACACAGATTATTTATAAAATGAACGTCAGGAAAATTTTACACACAAAACTTGCTATAAAATGGTTGACGAGCGATCTGAGATTCAGTGGTTAAGCAAATACATCACTGTTTGGCAGTCACCTGGAATATTGGCGCATTTTGTTGATGGCCCTACAATGTTTACGGTATCTTACCTACCAACTGTGTGATTCTAAATGAATGAACAATGTTTGGCATCGTGGAGCTATTTCAAACATTTTTCTTAATACCTTTGCCGTTTATCGGCTAAGGAAATTCACGATATTATATAAACATCATAGGGGGGAGCAAGCCCATGCTTTGTCTTCGTATGAAGACTGAATAATGTTAATGGTCCATTAAATGGTCACGCGATCCTTCACGCTATAACACAGGTTATTTATTAATGAACCGTCAGGAAAATTTTACACAAAAAACTTGCTATAAAATGGTTGACGAGCGATCTGATATTTAGTGGTTAAGCAAATACATCACTGTTTGGCAGTCACCTTGAATATTGTCGCATTTTGTTGATGGCCATACAATGTTTACGGTGACTTACCTACCAACTGTGTGATTCTAAATGAATGAACAATGTCTGGCATCGTGGAGCTATTTCAAACATTTTTCTTATTACCTTTACCGTTTATCGGCTAAGGAAATTCCCGATAATATGAAAGCATCATAGGGGGGAACAAGCCCATACTTTGTCTTTGTGAAGATATGTCCGATATAATTCAAAAGCCGTAAAGATTCCATTCCTGCGTCAACTTTTTGCCTCAAATGACAGCATCAATAAAATTCAATGTATGATTACGGCCGATCGGCGAACTGCTAGCTAAGGTTTAAGTTATATCATATCTGATTTGTGGTTCCCACATGCTTATTCTGATCTAGTCTTTAATCCGACAATACTGATATCTTTGTGACTCCAATCTATACAGATGTAGAATATAATTTGAGAAAGACGATTATTTGAGCAAGCAGTACTATCCACAATATTAATCTCCGTGACAGGAATCGCATATATGGGTTCTGATTGCATGCGGCTTATTGTCTAAAAATCCTGCAAGTATCTGGTCTGGTTGACAAAATCACTTTGTTTTGCAGGTAGTGCAGCCCTATCCAGGAGCTACAGAAGTTGATGCAAAACCTCCACCAAACTATTTACCGCTCTCAATACTCGCCTGTCTCTGCTGCTTTTGGCCCACAGGTCTTTTTGCAATATACTTCGCCGGAAAGGTAACTAAACTGTACTGGTTCAAACCTATTTATTTAACATCGATCGCGAAACAAGTTCTTCCAACTTGAATTATTCTCCCCTGATTCTGCTCTCTGTAGAAAACACAAGTACTCGCGTCGATTATGTAGGCCAAGGACAGACCCGCTCTTTTGAGTTCAACTGGAGATATCTTAACCCTTGCCATGCTGAACCATGCTGACCCAGAATATTCCTGTTTTAAAAGAAGGCATAGACAAAACTGCCTGCATACACCTGCAGTCTGATCTTTGTTTACACCACCTGCTGACAAGGAGTTATTCATAAAATTAATTGTCTTAAGAAAACATAAGTTCTCTGTAAGAGCTTCAATTGCTTCAAGTCGTTTGACCCAAATGTATCTTTTTGAAACAGATTTTGTTCAGCATGACAAGGGTTTATCGGGAGGCCGACAATTTCCCTCTCTCTGAAAAGTTTCAAAAACTACATTTCTTTACGGCGCAAAAAAGCTGGAATTTGTGGTAATGATTTTAAAGTCCATTTTTAGCTGATTTCTTTGTTTAGGTCATCTGACCTAAGGTCATGGTGACTTATTGCGATCGTATTTCGTTCGTTGCCGTCTTTAGTGCGTTAACTTATGTCATTTCCTGAAGAATCTTTTTGTCATGAACCAGCATTTGGAGTGGATTCACATTTTATATTTGGAGTCTTTAGGGTAAGAACTACAAGGTAAAAGGTTTTGGGAAAAAGTCAAGAAATGGTCGCGCTAGAAAAGGACAGAAATAGAGCTTTAATATTTACAATATCTAGTGGACAACTACCGAGATTATTTGCCAAGATACCGGGGACATCATGTTTCACACAGGCTGATACAGCTTACGTAGCAAAAACTCTCGAAATATTCTCCGCTACAGAAAGGCCCTGAGCTTTGAAAACCCCATAGAAAGGCGCTCCAGGTTTGTACACATAATCGAGTTATCTCCCCGTGGGGCCCACAAGGGTCTAAAAGGGGTTACATTGAGTACATCTGAAAACATTCTTCTTGTCATGACCCAGCAGTAGGAATGGTTTCCCATTTGATATTTGGAACATTAAGGGCAAGAATTATTAAGTTTGTACAAGAAAGGTAAATTTTGAGTGGATGGGGTCCAAAAGCAATAAGGTGCGAATATGCTAAAAATGAAATTGGGAACTTTTTGTAAAGGCCTTTTTAATTTGAAAGTTGTAGTAAATGTAGCAATCAAACTTTCAGACTTATAATTTCGGGGCTTATAGCCTTCGGGCCCAATAGGTTTGGCCGAAAATCTAGAAACTTAGTAATTGCAGCAATGTCGCTTTCGTGCAGCACCTTATCTGCGCCTTTGTGTGTAACAAAAATGTGATTTTTTTCCGATGAAACTTTATGTATAAAGGTTAATATTTCACAAAATTAGTCGGGATTTAAAATCAGCAATACGAAGTAGAAACGAATTAACTATTGTCGTGGATCAATGTCGGTTGTCCGTCAGAATGTTGTCCTGAACTATTCTAATGGTAATCCATTATTCTTGTAATTTGTCTGTAGTCCATTACAGATCTTATACCCGTCCATTAATATATAAGAAGGGGAATGACATACCCGTATATCCATATTTTTTCAGTTCTTTGGACTCAGCTATCAGTTCTGGCCTTAAGGGTCTCTTGTTTATGTTTCAAATGTTTTTATGTCTTCCATCAACACGTGTTGTTGTTTTTTTATAATGCACAAATTTTTCTATTGACTAAATTGATGCTAAAATTTTCGGAAAAGATATACTTCATTCGAGCTGTTTCTACAGACCCCTATAACAACTTTGATGTCATTTTGTCTAATAGAATAATTCTATTTGTTTGCAGGTCTTTCTCTTTGACTCATTTCTTCCTTTGCTGTCTCTGTATGCTTTCCGAAACTGTCTCTCCATCTCTGTCCTCCTCCTTTCTTTCTCCTTCCTCCCTGTTTCTCACCAACTTTTTCAGTCTGACTCTCTCTCACTTTCACACCCTCTCAATATGTCTCGATAGCCGAGTTGTAAAGGTGACTTACTCATGATCTACGGGACAAGGGTTTACCCCCACCGTCACCGGGAGGTATTCATGGGCAAATCACTTAATAGCCAGTCCTGGTCTACAAAGCTGTGAAAATAGGTAGCAAAGGATTTAAGGTACTGCCTCACTTGTACTTTCGTGAAAAACATCCGAATTGTGAGTGTTCGATAACAAATGTTTAAGCTTAAAGCTTTAGTCACATTCGAACTGGAATGAATGCGTACATGTGCAAACTAACTCTCTTTTTCTGACTGTCTCTCCATCTATCTCTATCTCCAAATCTTTCTTAAGTAACATTTCTAAATAATTTGTTTCAGAGTTTATCATTACGGACTGAGGGCAAAATCGCAGAATCGTCACAGACGGCCTGGCCGCACGAAACTTGATTGTAACCAGCTTTATAATTAGCACTATTATAATAGTGGCTGTGGTCGTATTGATTATTATTTACTAATCTGTACAAAATGTCCATTTGACAACATAAGAATATTGAACCATATGTATTTCAGATTAATTAGAGAATATACTACTATAACTACATAATGGATTCAATATGAAAAATACATTTCAATCTCATTATGGATGCAGTAAAAACTGAGATTAGGAAACTGATTTAAAGAAGATAAAAAATAAAGACATATATGTTCAATTCTTGTTTTCAATATTGCCTGCCAGTTTAAAAATAAAAAAAAATATAACATATCCGTCTCTTTCTACCTCTCCCTCTTCCCCCTCTCTCAATCTGGGCATCTCCGCCCCATTCTGTTCTTCCCCTTTCCTACTCCTGTTATCTCCACATATCTATCTCTTCTCTCCCTATCCCTGTATATATCGACGGGTAAGTGCAAAAACATACAATGTATCGACACGTGTGTTTCTGTATATATTCGATATATATTTATAGATAAAGATATATATAGAGAGATTTTGGATTATTAATCAATTGTTTATTTTTAAAAAAAAACCCTAGCGCTTTCGAAACTCAGAAAGCCATGGGTTCAATAAGAATGGTTGTTTTACTTAGATTTTCGGTTGACTGGCGGAGGAATACTAGTTTCCGTTTAATAAGAATTATAAAAGACTATTGAAAGAACTCCGGTCACATTGGGCGTAACAGTGTGACTATTTTTAGCTCACCTGATCACGAAGTGCTCATGGTGAGCTTTGTGGTTAGGTGGATGCCCGTCGTCCGTTATCCGTCGTCAACATTTGCCTTGTATGCACTCTAAAGGCTGCATTGTTTGCCCAACCATCCTGAAAATTGGTAAGAATGAAGAATGATTTTCTTAATGAAATCTCGGACAAGTTCGAAATTGGGTCAGCTGGGGTCAAAAACTAGGTAACGGGGTCAAATCTAAGGTAAACCTTGTATGCACTCTAGACGCCACATTTTATGCCCGATCAACCTGAAATTAGGTCAGAATGATTGTTATGATGAAATCTCGGACAAGTTCGAAACTCGGTTAACTGGGGTCCAAAAGATTTGGTCACAGGGTCAAATGTTAGAAAAACCTTGTAGGCACTGTAGAGGCCAAATTTTTGCCGAATCGACTTGAAATTTGGTCAGAATGTTTGTCATGATAAAATCTCGTACAAGTTCGATACTGGGTTTACTGGGGTCAAAAACTAGGTCACGGGGTCAAATCTAAAAAAAAACTTGTATGCACTCTAGAGGCCACATTGATTGCCCGATCATCCTGAAATTAGGTCAGAATGGTTCTTGATGAAATCTCGGACGGTTCGACAAGGGTCAGCTCGGGCCAAAACAAGGTCTCACGGTCAAATGTTAGAAAAACCTTGTATGCACTCTAGATGCCACATTTTTCCCCATCGACCTGAAATTTGGTCAGAATGATTGACTTTATCAAATCTTGTGCGAGTTTGAAACTGAAAAAACTGGAGTCAAAAGCTAGGTCACAGGGTCAAATCTTAGAAAAACCTTGTTTGCATTCTCGAGGCCACACTTTTGGCCCAATCAACCTGAAATTTGGTCAGAAGATTGTTTTGACAAAATCTGGTGCGAGTTTAAAACTGGGTTAACTGAGGTTAAAAACAAGGTCATTGGGTCAAATCTTAGACATACCTTCCAGCACTCTAGAGGTCATATTTTTGCCTGATCAACCTGAAATTTGGTCAGAATGATTTTCTTGATGAAATCTTGTTGCATGCACTCTGGAAGCCATATTTTTTGTCTGATCAACCTGAAATTTGGTCAGAATGATTGTTGTGATAAAATAATGTATGGATTCGAAACTGGGTAAACTAGGGTCAAAAACAAGGTCACAGGGTTAAATCTT
The DNA here is from genome assembly GCA_946902895.1 of Fragum fragum. Lineage (NCBI taxonomy): Eukaryota > Metazoa > Mollusca > Bivalvia > Cardiida > Cardiidae > Fragum > Fragum fragum. The sequence continues at coordinate 15,259,945 of OX336366.1, forward strand.
AGAAAACCTTGTATGCACTCTGGAGACCAAGTTTTTGCTCAATCAATTGTCATCAATGAAATTAACTAAAGAATTCGAGACATTCAACTCAGGCGAGCAATTTAGGACCACTTTATCCCTCTTTTTCCATAACAGTTATATGTCTCTTTTGTTTATCCCTAAAGGCTGGATCGTGTTAAGGCGACTGATGCAATACGTCTCTAGTGATTTGCGTTGTTTGCCAATCAATCAGGGTTTGCTTCAATGCTACACAAGATTATAGCTTTTAGCATGTCAGGAGATATTTATCATTTTCAGTTTTGTAATTGCGTGTACTGCTGAATGCGGAAACAGCGCCAATGTTCGACTTGAAAGTCTGCCTGCTTTCATTGCACATTTTGGCATCTCGCTGCTGTACATTTCCCAGAACCTCTAAGAGATACTGTTTACAGAAATTCTTACCTTGGCTCTTGCAAGAACACCCCGAAATGATTTTGGTCCTCGGTACGAGACAACTCGTTTCTCAGGAAAGGTTTTGCAAGTCGGGATGGTAAATTAAAACAAAGTGGATTATGTTGATTGCTGCACAGCTTTCTTGACTTAATCCATTCTCACGTAAACTCGCCTTTTTATGCCCCTAATAAAAAAAAAAGCTTTGAAAACATTATGGAAAATAAAGAAATTGCTTTCTTCAATATCCACAATATTTTTTGTCCAAAGAGAAAAGTGTCCCTAAAATTTCATCGATTTGAAATTGTTAACTGTAACTTCTTTCCTTTTGGACCAGTCTAACATTTTCTCATGTTGGAAAGGGTTTAACTAGAGGTCCCTCTGTTTTGCAAGTGGTATGATAGTTCTTTTTAGCGTGGCTCAAAGGAGTTTTCTTGTGTACAGATTCCACAAATCCGAAGGCTATTCTGTAAGGATGTTTCTCCAACAATGTCTAGGATGGCAGCAAGTAGGGCATAGATGGTATTTATCTATTTGTTTAAAGATATATCAACCTGTAGTTTATTGTCATATAGGCGTGATGCAGTATCTAAGGATGTGTGTTTTATTTGAGACTGCAATAGTTAACTTTATTGATAGATGGAAGCTATTTGCAAAAGTTTATTTCATCCACGAATCTGAGTTATGAGAACGGCTCGTGTTGTACTTTCACCAGTAAATGGCGTTCAGACGAATCATGAAGACGGTGGCATTTGAAGAGCCATCTTAGGACCCTTGACCATTTAATTGGAAGTTGTGACTTCCATTCAGGATTTTATGTCATCTTACTTTGGTATGTTGCTATAGAGTGGTGTCTCGTCTATTGACACCAATACCATATTATTAGGAATGAATTTTGGTTGAATTTTACGGAGGTAGTCGGTGGTGTCTTTTACATAGGATGGTTAATTTACAACATGGGGCCTGAGGCAAATTCTGTTATGCATTAGACGGGGTGATTATAGGCTGATACAATTGGTCCTCCGGAGTTACGAGGCTTGTGAATTTTTGATAAGAGGTAAAATTGTTTTCACTGATAACACTAAGTCAAGCATTTTGTTAGGAAACCTTCCTTGGTATTCAAACGTAGGGTGTTTTTCCTTGTAAAAGTGTTTGTCCTTAAGTTGACGCTCTGCTTTAGATATGTAATATTCCTTATCCATGACAACCACTGCTGACCTATTGTCGGCTGATTTTATGATGATGCCATTGTTATTTTCCGGTGATCGAATTACTTCTATCTCTTGTTTTGTCAGGTTTCCTGAGATTTGGAGGATATATGACTAAGTTACACCAGATCCACATTATGAATAATGGTCTCAAGTACACCTGATTGCTTAGGTTGGTCACATGTACTTTTACATTTAAAATTGGAGTATTTCTCACTTTCATTTAAAAGATGAAGAGAATATCTTTTGTTTTCATTGAGGTATGAACCGAAAAAACTAATCACACTGTATGAATACGCGAAGCGGATTCATACATTACCGTGATTAGGTTTTTGGTACATACCTCCATGAAATCAAAAAATATTCTCTTCATTTCTTATAATTTAATAGCATCGAGCGAAAAGAGCAAAAACTTCACAAATGTTGATACTTTTTTCTATGGGATTATTTTGTGCGGATTAATACAAAATTGCTGCGGGCTCAAAATTTTGTTCATTGAGCTATGAACAATTTTTTTCGACCAATCAGAACGCTCGTTTTTGATAGACGAAACTACTAATTAAATTATCATACTTTAAGCTTGGGATAGGAAATACGGTGAATATTTTGAGAGATCTTGTTGATTAGTACTCAAAGCTGTGTCTTGTGGAGTAGTGATGCTATGTAAAAAAGGGTTCTGCTTCAGAAAAATGTGACTTCAGCCTAAGTCTCCTTATGAAAGCTTTATTATTTTCAATTAATTTATAACGGTAATATTGTTGAAGCTTGTGGCAAAAATTAGTCCCTTAGAAAATAGGGAAAGCTCGTGCCGATTAAGGTAAGTACTTGACAAGTTTAATACGGTATTGTTGCAATCCCTGATGGTAGAACATGGTTTTACTTTTATTCCAAAATCTTGGGCCCTATGTGTTTTTTTTGTGTGTGTCTATGGGGTCTGCTTAATTTCCTAATGATAACTTTATACGTATAAAAACATTTCAGCTTACTAGCCTTCGTCGCCGAACAAGTAATTGATGTATTTAAGTTTTTTCGGCGGATTTCAGATACAGATTCCAAAGCCGTGAATGAATTTCTCTAATGTTTATTAAGCTCCCTGAAGGGCGAGCATATAGCCGCCGCTTCGTCAGTCCGTCCATCTGCTTTTCCGTCCATCCGTCCGTCCTGATAGATTTCTCCACAACGCCTTGGAGAAATTGGATGAAACTTAACATGTAAATTCCTTAGGATGTTTCGCCTACGCATTTTGTCGGTATTGGGATAGCTTCAAGGTCAAGGTCACAGTTACGGGTCAAACATTAAGATCGCGCTTTACATGAGTAGATGTACCATATTAAAAATGCAGATACTACCAAGGACAAGATCACAGCTAAAGGTAAACCATCTAAATTAAGCTTGTCCAGAGCATAGCTCCTAAAAGAATGGATGGATTTCGAAATGACTTTGCACAATTGTTATCTATCATGAGTAGACGTGCTATTTAAAACATTTTTTAGTTCGGCTCCTTTCGGAGAAAACACGAGGTATTGCGATAGCCTTTGTGTCGTCTTCGTCGTCCACGGCATGCGAAAACTTTGACATTTTGTTCTACTTAAGGCATTCATTTGAAACTTGGCACACTTTTTCACTATCAAAAGAGCAACATATACTATCAAGGGGGATAACTCTAGACGCATTTGTCCACTATCAAGTACCCATTAGGCGAGCGTAGATGGATTTAAAAAATGTTTTGCATAATTATTCTCTACTATGAGCGGGTGAACAATTTGAAACAAAAATTTAGTTAGCTCCAAGGTCTAGTCACAGATCAAGGTCGAACGTGAAAATTTAGCATTTCCTGATCATAGCTCCCTCTTTCCGTTCTTGCTTTACGCTGCTTTAAACACTTTTCAGTCATATCGTGGCGGCTGGGGCATTTACCAATGGATTCCTGGTATATCTCGCACCAGTGCTTCCATTACATCCTTTCCTATCCTCCAGCTGCTATGCCACTTAGGTTTACGATTATTAACCCATTGGTGAGAGACAAATGTAGGAAAGGTATAACTCTTTCAATTATTGATGGATTTTTGAATTACTTTACAAAATTTTCTCTATCATGAGAGTCATATAGCTCTAAGGTCATGGTCAAAGCTTCAGATCAAACGTTGTAAATAACCATGTCCGGAGCATAGCTCATGAAATTACGTCTTGAGAAGGTTGAGTATGTAGCCGCCGTATCGTCTGTACGTCCGTCCGTCCGTCCAAACCCTCATCCCCCTTTACTTCATACTTTTTGTGACAGGGTTATATTCGGGGAGATTAATCCGTCTCTGACAGCTCTTGTTTTCAAGTATATTGATAAATGGATCAACCAAATGATTCAGATCGGAAGTGCAGTCCTAACCTCAAACATTTATTGTAAAATATTTTCGTTGGTGGACGACTTACATGTAGTAACTATATAATACTTAAAGTGTAGTTACGACTTTAAGGTAGTCTACCAACAAACATTTGTTCTTACTCTATTATACACTATCAAACGTGCGCCGTTTGATATCTCCAACAAACTGCATGCCGGCGTGCTGTGAGTGTGGCTATTCTTCAGTTAACCATCAATCATAGTTTTTGTGCAAATTACACAACCTGACTCAAATCCTCGCAAATCCCAAAATGTGTATCTTGGACTACAATATCACTAGATAATTCGTCTTTTTACAGTCTAAATAATGAACGAACTCACTATTGTATAATTCAATAACCTCGTCGTATGTTATCTCGACTTTTGAAAAATTAATTGTAATAAATAAACAGCGCACGTCATTGACCAATCGCGGCTATTGATAGAATAATCAATCGACTAATTAAATAAATCATAAGAACCGTAAGTGAACCTTAAACTATGATATCTATCAACACGTATTTGAAGCATTTTTCAAACATAACGTTGGGGTCACTAAAACATAGGAGGTGTTGTTTGTTACCTTAGTGCTAGATTCGTTCCCCTTTTCAAAGATTTGTTTTTCGGAATTATAGCTGATCAGTTCCGTGTCATAATTCAAGAAGCTGTATTGACGAACAGACAGACAGACAGACAGACAGAAGAGAAGAGATGAGAGAGAGAGAGAGAGAGAGAGAGAGAGAGAAAGAGAGAGGGAGAGAGAGAGAGGGGGTGAAATAATTCTTGTAACTAGCAATTAGTTCCCCCTTTTTCCGTTATATTTTCTTGTATATTTGTCTGAAGGTCGTGAAAAGCCCTTGTAAATGATACTTCTTTTCGAAGTTCTTTCACTTGAAATCAGCTGCAGTTTCTTACGAATTGAATCCGTCATATATTTGTTGTCTTCTGAAAACATATATATTGTTTACTAATTTATCAATTGCAATTATCAATCAAAGAGTTAATGGACCAGTCAAATAATTCGTTTGAACCGGTCCAACATTGACCAACATTTCTTTTAATCAACTTTGCTGAAAGAACTATCGAGCTATAGTAACGACGTTTAGGTCGCAAACCAACTATTTCAATTTTATAACATATTACTGGCCATAAATATTACAAAATAACGCTGTTAAGTATCGAAGCAGAACTTCCTGTTGGTGTCAAAGTGGACGAAGTCAGTCGGCTGGACCAGCGATCCCTTTATTATGAATTGAAATACAATCCTTCAAATAAATCAATTACCAGCCAAAATTACAGACAAATCTAAGGATTTTCTTGATGGGCGGGATTGTATAGGAATGTGCAGATTGAGAATCTGTATGATTGCTTGACTTTGTTGCAAAACCTTATTAATGAAATCGAAGTTAAGGCAATCCTTACGAATTGCCGTATCGCTGATCCAACCCGCTGACTCCAACGAGTTCGGCGTAGAAAGAAAACTGTGTTATTTTTTCAAAATCATGCAACATCAGTGTAAAATTGTTGGTTTGCGACTAACCTAAGCTGTAGTTACGATGTTTAGCTAAAAAAGCTTCACATAAATGTCGACTTATGATGGAGTCCAACGTTAACTTCCGGTCTATTGGTGTATTGATTTTTTATGAACAGCCGGGATCCGTCAATTGCACGGATTAATCCCTTCTTTGTGTAACGTACAAAGTTCAGAGACAAAGCAAATTCATTAAGAGAAAATGTGTGTGTGTGTGTTTATTTTTTTATTTATAAGGTCCTTCCGCAATCGAGGCATATATGGTATGGACCCCAGGCTATATGTTATTCTGTCATAAATCATTACATATTCTATGATAGAAAGGACATGATATGAAATACAATGACTATTATTGTCTGAAAGAAAATCTACGCTATCACAGTAAAATGATTTATAGAAGAAACCTGCCACAAGTATATTGTTCTGAGATGATGATTCAGTATAACATTAGGTGATTTTCATTACTCAGTCCCAGGCAATAAAAACTTTGACTGGTCCAAATTCAAAGATGATGTAGACGACGAATTTAAGTTCATGGAATTTTATTTTTGTGTGTGTGTCTTTCGAGGTTGAAAAAATTGTGGATAATTTGGAAATTGTTTGTTATAAACGATTCCTTCATTTTCTATACAGTTTTTCAATGCATTTTTTCTCGGGTTCGTGAGAAAGGGTTATTGTGTGGTAATGGGTATTGATGGTCCGACTTCATTTAATATTTTTGTGAAATAAAAAATGTTTTAAACTAAACAAAATTGAAAGACTTGTAGATGCTCAGTGTCTCTATTGTGTAAGGGTAGACCATTCAATAGTAAAATTGTTAATTTCGCCGACGTCCTGTTTGTATCATTTCTCATATCAGTTGTGATGGTTTCAAATACCAATGGCTCAAATCTCAGTATGAATTAACAACAACAACAACATCCGACCAGCCTACAAAGTCTAGCAAATACTGATATATGTTTGATATTATTTTTTTCTGCTCTTGACACCACAACGTTGATAGAACCATGCAGATTGGCGTGTTCTCCGCTGCTATAGAAACACATTAAATATATCAAGATTTAGAAGATATGTGATTTGATTCATTATGTCCATGTTTTATTAAGTAATAAAAACAAGTTTACGAACTGCCCTCGTAAATTATACGTGATTGAACTCTGATAGAATCAAAACACTTAAGAGATGAAGAGAACATTTTTTTTCATGGAGGTATGAAATCATAATGTATAAATACGCGAAGTTGATTCGTATATAAGTGTGGTTAGTTATTTCGCTTCATACTTCCATGAAAACGAAAAATAGTATATTCATTTTTTTTATGATATCAAGCGAAAAAAAAAGGGAAATATTTTTACAATTTAGCTTTTTATGGCATTATTTATATGGAAGCATACGCAATTTTGTTCATGGAGGCATGAATTTTTTCGGCCAATCAGAACGCTCGTTTTTGATTGACGAAATAAAAAATTAAAATATATATGTATAACCTTTGTGTCTGTTTGGAAGAAACACGACGTGACCCGTTACACGACAATTTCGGTCGAAAAATTTCGCCTTTCACAGTTTTGCTGTTTGTAGAACTCTGACTCTCCCACACCATTCACGTCGATCTTAAATGACCTGTGCTTTCTTGAGCATTTTTCTTCAATATTTGTTTTACGAAATTTCCGTAATGTCCCTTTTTCAGTTACGGGTCACAGATACTCTGAATCGATTGGTAAACTGTAAATGCACTCGATATTAAATATGAATATTTTAATAATGTTATATAATATAATGGTAATTTTATATATGAAAAAAGTAATAACTAGTGAACTGGTAATAACTAGTGAAAAAGTAATAACTAGTGAACTAGTAATAACTAGTGAACCAATTTCCAAACGACAGTTTTTAGACTCATTCAAATTCAAAGAAGTTGCAGATGTCATTTAACGGTTAATGAAACTTCAAAAATCTTTGTTTTTAGAGTAAAAAACATTGTTGATTATGAAGAAACTGCTTGAAACAAGCAGTTTCTTCATTTTCCACCATTTTTCCAAAATTCTTCTTTCTTAGAATGAGTGAAATAGAGGGATTGTTTAATTTAATGATGAAATAGGTTATTTATGGAATATTCACTCATTGTCAACATGCATAAAATGAGGCCTTTGCGGTCAGGAAGAACAGCAATAAGGGAAGAAATAAGGGAAAGGAAAAAATTGCTTATAACAAACAATTACTTCCAATAATGTTTTCGCTTTATTGGTCATCATATTTTTAGCGGGGTTTGGGTTGCAATTGGTTTAACCCATTTCCTTTGACAAAATTTTAAAAAGGTCCAAAATGAAAGGAGTTGCAGACGACAATTCAAAATTTATGAAATTTTATACATTTTCAAGTTTCAGGATAGAAAATATTGATCAAAATGAAGAAATTGCTTGTTACATTTCTTCATTATACAAAATGTTTTCCCAATCATTTTTCTTGAAGATTGTTAAAAGCGTTAATGTGAGGAAATTGGCCAAGATGCCTTCTGCAACCTTTATAATTTTTTTTTTCATAAGCGATTTTTCTCATCTGGTAATATATTAAGTGCATTCGTTTGGTAAAGACATTCTATAGAGAATTCATAAGCACGTCGGATTGGTATTAACCCTTGTCATGCTGAACCCGGAATATTCCGGTTTTGCAGGGAGTGTAGACCATGATCAGCCTGCACATAAGTGCAGTCTGATCTTGGTCTACACCTCCTGCTTGTACTTTTCCTGCCAGAGTTGTTTATGAAATTGATTTCTAAAAGAAATATTGATTTTTGAACAACAAGTTTTATCAGTGCTTTCAGCCCTTTGGTTTTACAGCAGTTCAATAAGGTAATTTATACAGCATGACAAGGGTTAACGAAATACGTTTATGATTGATGAACTAATTTTGAACTATAAGTGATATCTACCCGATGAAATTTGATAGTTTAATAACAAGTGTAAACACTGTATAGAGCAGACGATAAAAGAAAATAAATCCTGATCAAATAATATACCACGTTAGATCTGCTTCACTGAAGATAAAAAGACAATTTGGCGTGTCCTATCAGAATGGGCTTCATTGAGAACCTATCGAATTTTTCAAAAAATGATTTGAACAAAATACCCGACGCCAAAATTTCACACTGTTAAAAGTTGAAAAAAAATGTTGCATGCGACATTTCTAAGTGCGCTGATATAAGGTGAAAAAGTGCCAAATGATGTAAATATTAAAGCATTTTTTTTTCTCACAAAGTTTTCCACGAACAAGAAAATATGTAGCCATAAAGAGGGAGTTTTGAGGTAATCGGGTTAAGCACAAACGTAACTACTTAGTCCCAATGAAACAGTAATTTAAGTGAAGAACTCTAGTATGATGCGAGGTGTCGAGAAAAAATAGCTTGAAATCCGCCCATAATTCTAATAGGATACGCATGTCATCTGGGTGGCGTTTATTTTGCCAAGATACGGAATAAACTCAGCAATTTTCAGAATTTCATTTTGAAAATATTTCCATAATGTTTATTTGAATTTGGCAATTTTATTTTATCCAGATCAGGGATAAATTTCGTAACTACACCATTTGATCTTGATTATATTTTCACAACGTTTCTGTGAGTTAGTTTCAGCACGCTATTAAATGCCATATTTCAATTCTATAGGGCTAAACTTTAAACCACGATTCTCAATAAATTCTTTTCTTTTCGTTTCGGGCCTTGTTGAATGATGCATGGTGAAACCTTTAAAACTTCTTTCCCCAAAGTTGAGTTGATGCTAACTTTAAACAAGTTAGGTGTAGCGATCGTGCGCCTGAACGACTTTTAATCAACTCTTTTTTGCCGTTTTCCTTTACAAACTCATTAAATACTTCATCCTTCAATTGTAGTATTACTTCATTGCATCAACTGTTGTTTTCATAATTGTATATTTGTGTCACTGCACATGTAGGTTATCTTCAAATTTGGGGAAATAAAGAATATGTATGTATGTATGTATGTGCGTTATTTATTCCAAACAGACTGCTCATCGAGTTACCTCAAAAGGTACGTGTAATGTGTACTATATTCAGAAAGAGGAAATTACAAGAGTTGGGTGAATAATAATACACCTTCAACTTATGAAGAATTATACTATGGTCAAAAAGAACGAAGGCTTTCTTGTCATTAAGGAAATCAGTTAAAAAAGAAGTTCCTTTATCAACACCATTTTTCAAGTTTGACAAGAACGTTTTTTTCTGAAGCCTGGTTGATTAGAGTTCAATATGTTTTATTCCTTAACCCATTCTCAAATAATGACGCTTTTAGACGCCCAATTAAAAGAAAAAAAAAACTTTGGAAAACAAGCTATTTCTTCATTATCCACAATGTTTTCTACCCCAGAGATTAAGATCTTTAAAATTCTACAAATTTGAATTGTCGTCTGCATTTCTTTGAGTTTAGAACCGTCTAAAAAATTGTCGTCTGGTTTTGGGTTATAGAAATCTTTGAGTTGGTTGCCTAATATAGGACTTTAGTCTCTGTTTTCATCGCCTTTGAAAATAGGTGTGACATTTGCCAGTCATCCAAGATGGATCTATGTTTGCATCTATGAAAAATATGGTGCAGTCATAAAAGTAGTAATTCAAGTTAGTTGGTGATAATATTACCTTAAAGTATATTCCTGTACAATTTATCAAACTTCACATAATGGTACAAGGGTTCCTTGGCCTTAGGTAGAGAGAGTCAGTTTAACCAAAACATATTCATTTATTTTTCAACGTAGTCTCACTGAATACTTTAACACTTTGTCCAACGGCGTTGAAGAATTTGGATACCTTCACCTCTTACACTCCAAAAATGTATTTTTTATGTTTTATTTGAGTCATATCCTACATGCTAGATCGAAAAGTCGTTTTTTTCGACAATTTTCATGTGAAAAACTACCACTTTTCTACTTTTTGGCCCGAACGTTGACTGCGAACAGTTGACATTTGTAGTTGTTGATTTGCACTTTTCTAGTCAATCATGAGGCTGAAAAGTCGACAGTTTTATGACAAATCTTCGACTTTTCTGGTTACATTTTTTCTTGAAGTGGAAATTAGAACGCCTAATTTCTACCTTTCGAGTTCCTGGTAGGTCAAAAAGTTGGTGACGGAATAGGGAATCCGTACTATATATGTATTTAACATATATTAAACACGTAAACTATTTCGTTTAAAAGAATAATTATTACGAGTGAAAGGATGAGTTTAATTGCAATTCTAATGAACGCATTGAAAGCTCGTAGATATTTTTACGTTGAAAATTGCGTATTCAAAAAAAAATCAGTCAATAAATCTTTAAGAATTTGACTGATGCTACCGTCCCTTTATGGCATCAGCTGCACTTTCTTAAGCCGTCTTTAATCAGGGTAAAGCACGTATCTCAACGATGAATCATGTAAATCTCATTATTAAAGACATTCAAAATTTGTACACATTACACGAATGGAAACACATTACGTATATTACAGTACAAAGTACTGAAAGTACGGTAAGCTATCAAAGCATAATTTGTTAAGTAATCTTTCTTTGCTAAAGGTTTAAAAGGTTTCACGATAGAAAATCTTTCCCTTGTTTGGGTAAAAAGCATTGTGGACGATGAAGAAATGACTTGTAACAAGCAATTTCTTCATTGTACACAATATTTACCAAAGCTTTTTTCTTGAGATGCTTAAAAAGGGGGAATTGAGTTGGGATGGGAAAACATTATGCTTTTGAAAGAGTTCTCTACAATTTAAAAAGAGTTTGCAATATTCCTTAAAAAAACATGTGAGCTACTTTTTTAAAGCGTAGGAATGCAATGGGTTTAGTGATTAAGCCTCCAGGGCAGTTTGCACTCGTTGAACTTTGAGAAGACCTCAGAACTTTGTCTGTTTACTTAAGCTAGCAAAGCTGACGCTTTGTTAGCTAAAAGAAGGCCACGAAGTAAGTGAACTCATTAACGGACAAAGAAATTGCTGTCGATATGATTTGAAAAATACAAAAAACAAACAAACAACAATTCGGGAAGAAATGTGTAATGTACGAAGCGATTTCTGATTTTCCAACTAAGTATTTGAAATTTTCATAGCTTTCCTTTTGGCGTCAAGATGAATTATTTTCTGTATGTAGGTTAAATTATATATAAAACTTGCTTACATATATCTGAAATAACAATTTAATATGTTTGAAATCATTCAAAATTATGACAATATAGTTATTAGACAGGTTAAAAATATTCATTTAGGGAATGGCCGCTGTCAATCAAATAATCTATTAGCAATCAAATTATTCATTAAGTTTGTTTGTTTGTTAGTTTGAATGGTATTTGATGCCGCCTTTAACAGTATTTCAGTCATACCTAACTGTGGATTCCTGGTAATTCTCACACCAGTAGTACCATTGCATCCTTTCCTAACGTCAAGATGCTCATTCCACTAAGGTTTACGATTATCCACTCATTAGTGTGAGACTAATATCGAAAAGGATAATCGCCTTTGCAAGGGATCGAACCCAGGAACCTCATGATCAGGAGTTTTACGCGTTACTACTGTGCTATGAACTACTCATGAAGACATGAAGCAAAAATTTTGTTAAGAAACTTTGCTGGTTTTGCCACTGAAGCGTAGACGACAGCTGTACTCACGACTTTTAGAATGGCAATCTTCAATTGGTTTGTTGTATTATAAACCTGATCATAAATTGAACGAATTAACTTCGTTTGATATTTACTAAATAAGAAGAATGTCACTCTAATCGCCTAATCAAATATGGCTCGTAAAAAGAGTGTAAAAAATGATTACAAATGTCATAATTAAATCGCTTTACAAATATTAAACGCTAATTTTCCAATTCCTGTTTTTTTTCGAATGTATAGAGTCTTTGTTAATTTAATGATCTTGATTCCGCTAAATACAGGAAACTGCTTTTTAATAAAGGATCGCTGACATGGCTCACGGAACTCTGACAGGAAGTTCAACCTAGATATATATGTTATTTTGCAAAATACATGACCAGTAACATATAACAAGAGTAAAAATTATTGGTTGGTGACATAAACGTCGTAACTACAGCTTGAATAAGAGAGTGAGAGAAAGTGAGGAGAGATAAAAAGAGAGGGGAAAGAAAGGGGGAAGAGAGAGAGAGAAAGAGAGAAAGACAGAGAGAGAGAGAGAGAGAGAGAGAGAGAGAGGGGGGGAGAGAAAGAGATGAAGAGAGAGATGAAGAGAGAGAGATAGAGAGATAGACACAGAGAGAGAGACAGAGGGAGAGAGAGTCGATTGTTTCTTTGATTTACAGTCGCGATTGGTCAATTTTTGGGACATTTATGTTTTACATAAACAATCTTTTTTCCTACAATTATTACCGAATGTTCTCTGTTGGCGATGGTCGGTCATTTTGTAAAAGAAATAAAGCATTTGCCAAGAACATTCCTTTAGCAGTCTTTTCGTCTACTATAGCCCCCGTCATTGCGCAGTCGGTTGCGCGTCAGACTCCTAATCTTCAATCATGGGTTCGATCCCCGGCGGCGGCACATATTCTTTCCGACATTTGTCTCTCACCAATTGAGTGGATAATCGTAAACCTAAGTGGGGTAGCAGCTTGAAGCTAGGAAAGGATGTAGTAGTAGTACTGGTGTGAGAAATACCAGGAATCTATTGTTAGGTGCTCCAGCCGCCGCGATATGACTGAAATACTGTTAAAAGTTGCGTTAAACCCCATTTAACCAATCAATCAATCGTCTTCTATATGGGCTGAATACGTATGTGAACATATTGTGGCTATTACATCCAACAATTCATCTGTGACGAGAACACCTCGAACTTTATCAGCATATAGATAAAAACATATTTTAGTTACGATGCATAAACATGTGCACAAGTGCCTCATTACCTGCTGACAGATATGCTGCATAAATATGATTATTTACCTCACACCCAGGCAATCTCATTTTGGGGAATAATTTATGGAAGATGAAGAAATTACTTATTACGAGCAATTCCTTCATTTTTCCACAATGCAGAAAGACAAACATTTTATTTCAAATTCAACGAGCTTTCTTCAGGAGCAGCCTTAAATGTTCTGGTCCGTTAAAGGGCTAAGACGTCTTCATTTGTTCATTTTTATCTACAGAGTGAGATGCATACTACGAATACCTTAGATTGCCATGTCCTGTGTACACGAGAGTCTTTGCATCTCGATTTACAAAACCTGAACTTTCGAAACTTGTATTTTATTACCTTTCAAGGTGATCAAATGTTGATGATCTAAAAAAACCTGAAACTAAAGTATTTAAAAGCTGTATTACGACATTATCGTCGTCCACTGATAAATTGAATATCTAGCAGTTTTAAATGCAAGTGGGTTGTATAAATAGGCAAACAGAATTTTAATAAAATCTGATAAGAGATATTTATTTCAACCTGTGATCTCTCACGCTATCACTTAAATGCTTTAAATATAAAAGCAGTTGGATGAATTTGAAATTGTTTCAAAGACTCAAAATAAATCAAAGTACTGAAAGTACTGTAAGCTAGCAAAGCGCGGTTTTTATAAAGTAGTTTTCTTTTTCAATGGTTATCATGATAAATAAACGGGGTAGCCAAGGTGTTAACCCATTATGACGCGACATAATTTTAGACTGGTTCATTTGAAACAAGTTGCAGACGACAATTTCGAAGTAGTAACTTAGAAAACCTTTGCCTTGTAGGATAGAAAACATGGTGGACATTAAAGAAATTGTTCGTTCACGAGGTTTTCCAAAGCTTTTTTTTTGAGATGCATTTAAGAGATGAAGAGAATATTTTTTGTTTTCATGGAGGTATGAACCGAAAAACCGAATCACACTGTACGAATACGCGAAGCGGATTCATACATTGTGTGATTAGGTTTTTCGGTTCATACCTCCATGAAAACCAAAAATATCCTCTTCATATCTTATAATTTAATAGCATCGAGCGATAGAAATCAAAATTATACAAATTTTGATCCTTTTTTTGTATGGGACTATTTTGTGCATACGAAATCACTGCGTGCTCAAAATTTTGTTCATGGAGTTATGAATATTTTTTTCGACCAATCAGAACTCCCGTTTCTGATAGACGAAACTAGAAATTAAATTATAAGAAAGTGGGATTAAATGGGTGAGTTAAAAAGCATGTTTTTACAGGAGTTCTCTACAATTGGAATAAAGTCTATTCGTTTGGCAATGAATATACCTAGGAGATGAACTTGCAATATTCCTGAAATACATAATAACTACTTTTTATGGAGTAGGTATTCAATGGATTTAGTGGTTAAGCCTCCAGTGGTAGTTTGCACTCACTGAACTCTGAATCAAAGTACTGAAAGCACTGTAAGCTAGCAAGGCATAGTTTTGTTAATTAATTCTTTGCCTAAGGTAATCATGAAAGTAAACGATGTTAAAGTAACCGAGGAGTTAAGCAATTACAACATGACAAAATCTTAGACTGACTCACACTCAAAGAAGATGCAGACGATAATTTAAAGTTGGTTGAATTTAGAAAAAATGTTCCCTTATCAAATAGAAAACATTGTGAAGAATGAAGAAACTGCTTGAAGCAATTTCTTCATTATCCACAATGTTTTCAAAGCCTTATTACTTTAGATACTGCAAAGGCGCATTTAGGTGGTAATGGGCTAAGAAGCATTCTCTTGAAAGGGTTCTCTACAATTTGAGTAGAGTTTGCAATATTCCTGAAATACATAAGAATTACTTCTATGGTGTAGGCATACAACGGATTTAGTGGTTAAGCCCCCAGTGGCAGTTTGCACTCGTCTAACGAAAAGACCTCAAAATTATGTCTGTTAACTTAAGCTATCAAAGCTGACGCTTTGCTAGCTAAAAGTACATCAAAAATGTGTCTATTAACTCAAGCTTTCAAAGTTGACCATTTGCTAGACAAAAAACATCGAAAATGTGTCTATTAACTCAAGCTTTCAAAGTTGGCGATTTGCTAGCGAAATGTACATCAAAAAGTTGTCTATTAACTTAAGCTTTCAAAGTTGACGATTTGCTAGCTACATGTACATCAAAAGGTGTCTATTAATTTAAACTATCAAAGTTGACGATTTGCTAGCTAAATGTACATCAAAAATGTGTCTATCAACTTAAGCTTTCAAAGTTGACGATTTGCTAACTAAATGTACATCAAAAGGTGTCTATTAACTAAAGCTATCAAAGTTAACGATTTGCTAGCTAAATGTACATCAAAAAAGTGTCTATTAACTTAAGCTTTCAAAGTTGACGATTTGCTAGCTAAATGTACATCAAAAATGTGTCTATCAACTTAAGCTTTCAAAGTTGACGATTTGCTAGCTAAATGTACATCAAAAAGGTGTCTATTAACTTAAGCTATCAAAGTTGACGATTTGCTAGCTAAATGTACATCAAAAAGGTGTCTATTAACTTAAGCTTTCAAAGTTGACGATTTGCTAGCTAAATGTATATCAAAAAGGTGTCTATTAACTTAAGCTTTCAAAGTTGACGATTTGCTAGCTAAATGTATATCAAAAAGGTGTCTATTAACTGAAGCTATCAAAGTTGACGATTTGCTAGCTAAATGTATATCAAAAAGGTGTCTATTAACTTAAGCTTTCAAAGTTGACGATTTGCTAGCTAAATGTACATCAAAAATGTGTCTGTTAACTTAAGCTTTCAAAGTTGACGATTTGCTAGCTAAATGTATATCAAAAAGGTGTCTATTAACTGAAGCTATCAAAGTTGACGATTTGCTAGCTAAATGTATATCAAAAAGGTGTCTATTAACTTAAGCTTTCAAAGTTGACGATTTGCTAGCTAAATGTACATCAAAAATGTGTCTGTTAACTTAAGCTCTCAAGGGTGACGATTTGCTAACTTAAAACATAATAATTTGACGACCAATTGTCTTCTTATGAGTAAATGTACGAGAATTCAGTTGACTGATCTCTACCAATTGACCATACTAGCCACGCCCACTATCTAGGACAAAGAGTTCCATTTCAATACATAACGGCGACACTTTGCGAAGTTTGTGGCTAGTAACATATAATAAAAATGTAATTTTGTTGGTTGGCGCCCTGAACGTCGTAAGTACGGCTGAATTTGCTGTGGCTATGACGTTTAAGTGTCAAAACTTACCAAAATGCTGCACATAAATGTCTCATAATGTTAGACTAGGGAGTTCAGTATTCACTTCTGATCTATATGAATGATTTGAGTGGTCTATTGATTCTTTAATTGACAGCCGCGATCGGTCGACTGATATTTGAGCCAGTGCGTGACATTTCCAATAATTTCGCAGGTGCGTGACTCGCACACATTGAGCACCCTGGACAACCATTCGGGGTAATTAGAATATTCGCTGAATGTGTAAAGAAGCTTTGGGTCAGTATCTTTCTACAGAGCGCAGAGTGAAGATTCTGATCAGACTGTGCGGATGCTGATCTGAGTCTTTACTTGGCGCACATGTGTAATGGTTGGAAATGTCACGCACGCGCTCATTTTTAGCACGTCTTAAAAAGGGGACCAACTCAGATTTGCATATTGCGCAGACTGACCCAAGTCTAAACTTTTCGCTCTCAATACTTTCAAAATATTGAGGTCTTCCTGTATTGTATATGATCCGTTACGCAAGTGAACTTGCCTCTATGACGTTACATTATGACGTAAGAAAATATCAGTGTTGTCACGACGTCACAGTTGTCTGAAAATTGCTACCCCCCTTAAAAATGAAAACAATAACAACAACAACAACAAAAACATAACAAAAACAAAACAAAATCAATAAAACAAACAAACCACTAAACACTTTCGAAAACATTTTGGAAATGAAGAAATTAATTGTTTCAATCATTTTCTTCATTATCAAACTATTTTCTACCTAAAATACAGATTGTTAAAATGTCATCTTCTACAACATTAAGTTTGACTAGTATAACGGGCCATATATATTTTCGAACATTATGTCTGACCCACATCTACTAGATCCGACCCCAATTTCAAATATTTCTTTCACGGAATCCAGGTTGTAGTTGACCAATTGCGGCTGTCAATCAAGGAATCAACCGAACAATCAACTCTTTCATTTAGCCCGGACCATTTTGTCTTTTTGCTGGTTTGGCGACTTAAACATCGTAACAATAGCTTATTCAAGCTGTAGTTACGACATTAAGGCCACCAACCAACCATCTTACATCTTGTTACATTCTAATAGTCACAGATTTTGCTAAATAACGCTGTTAAAAATCGAAGCGGAACTTCTTGTCGGATTTAATGGGCGGTGCCTAGGAAGTCAATGGGCGGGGCCAGCGATTAGTCCATTTCCAATATCGCCAAACGACTCAGTTACAAAATGTTCAAGTTAAAATTCTTAGAAAATGCATCTAGTCGAAATATCGAATGAAGTTGCCCTTTTTATGTGAGCATTGAAATGAATTTTGGCCTTAGCTCTCTATACCCGTGTTATGGATACCCCGTCGTTGTTTAAATAAATATGCCAACAAAGAAGTTATAAATTTACAATTGTAGGTCGTCAAATTGAGGTCTATTTGAATGATAAATTGCCTGATATTTATTCTACCCCTGTTTCGTTGTGCAAATACACAAGTCAATTTTCATGCAAATATATGTACCAGTTAAAACCTTTTGATAGGAGTTTTCCGGGTATGTCGATGTCTGTGTGGAAGTACTGGTGTGCGAAATACCAAGAATCCATGGTTAGATGTTCCCGTCGCCTCGATATGACTGCAATAATGTTAGAAGTGGCGTTAAATCTCATTCAAAACTCAAACTGTGTGCTGATCAAATGATTATAAATGGTCGAATTTACTATGATAATGATTACAAAAATATACACGCAAAATGCAGTCGACCTTACTCGAGCGACCACTTCTATTAACCCATTCCCACACAGTGACATTTTTGGACGCCCCTCAAGAAAAAACAATTCGGAAAACATTGTGTAAATGAAGAAATTGCTTGTAACAAGCAATTTCTTCATTTTACAAAATGTTTTCAGCCCAAAAAGTTAGAAAAAACCTTAAAATTCACAAACTTAAAATTGTCGTCTGCAACTCCTTTCAATTTGGACCAGTATAAAATTGTGTTGTCTGGTTATGGGTTAAGCGACTTCTCCCATTGAGCGTCCACAAGGGAAATTCCCTTTTAAAAACACATAATATCCAAATCCATTGTTGGGTCTCATTAGAATGTCTCATTGACCCAACAACATAGGGTTTCAAATTGTTGAACAATCTAAAATATTCATCTCTCTTGGAAGAACTATTTATCTCTCTGGGAAGAAAACAAAGTCGAAAATGCAGAAATTACTTGTAACAGCTATTTTTTCATTTTCCACATTGTTTTTCAGACTTTTTTTCTGAGGGGACGTAAAATGAAGGGGTTGTACGGGAATAAGTTAACTCCTTGGCTACTTCATTTATCATGATAACTTTTGCCAAAGAAAATTATTTAACAAAACCATATCAAAGGACCTTGTCTTATTATGAAATAGCAAAAACTATGTTATGGGATCCTCATTTATACAAAAGTCTGCCAGTGTTTGTATGGCGCGATATAATAACAACATCTTTACCCATTTGATGTTCAATCC
Source organism: Fragum fragum (assembly GCA_946902895.1). NCBI lineage: Eukaryota > Metazoa > Mollusca > Bivalvia > Cardiida > Cardiidae > Fragum > Fragum fragum. The sequence continues at coordinate 15,279,103 of OX336366.1, forward strand.
CTGATTTTTACGTCCCTGTCATTTTGAAATTAAGAAAACATTGCAGAAAAAGAAGAAATTACTTGTAACAAGCAATTTCTTCTTTTTCCACAATATATTCTACCACAGTGAATAATTATTTTTCTAATTAAATACACGTTAGATTTTCGTCTGCCTAACGTTTGGATTTGGACAGGTCTAAAATTTCACAAAACTGAAAAGGGTAATTCAAACGGTCCAGACACATATTGTCCAAATTGCCTCACGACCTTTGACCGATCACTTTCTTCTTTTAAGAAGACAAACGTTAAATGACCATTTCACGAGAAAAGGAATTCACGGGCTTTATTTCGGTAGAAAAAGTATAAAGTCAGTGGCTAGCAAAATATCGTTACTACAGCTTAAATACATGCAGCTGTAGCTATGACATCTTGCTCGCCCACCAAATATAAAGGTTTTTTCGACCTGAGCATTTTATAGTTAACGAATTAATAAAGAAAGAATCTGCAAATGCTTAGATAAAAGGCCGTCTCGAAGCAAATTAATTGTACAATCAATATGTTCTACCTAAAAGAGCCTGGGTCAAATCTTTTCCTGTTACTTCTATCCAAACAAATGGAAAGGATGAGTCTAGATATTTTTGTGCGGTAATCATCGAATCTTTCTTAAGGCTTGTAAAACATTCTAGTTGCTTCTTTTGTCTGTTGTCAATGACAAAAATCCAGTTTTCGAAAAAAAAAAAGGTAAGCGTTGTAAGGCAGATTAATTATATTTGATTCAAAAACCCTGCCGAAAGCGACAGATGTTGACCCCAGGCAGACAACGCATAGCCTACCTTGGGTCGACAGTATTCGCAGTCCCCAAAATGTCAACTTTCTATTTACGGATCCTAGTGTGTGTGTGTGTGTGTGGAGTTCATACCGGGATACACGAAAGGAAGAATTGGATACAATGAGATCTGGGTTCATACGTCACTGGCTCTTCTACCAATGTAAATACACGTTCTTTTACAAGGCAGGTGTAAAGCAATGGTGCACGAGATGCTACCCTGCCAGTCGACTTCTTCTTCAAATCTTCGTTTCCGTTGATAAATTAGCGCCTCTTCTTTGAAATCTGAAAGTGCGCGTGCAAAGCGGAATACCATCTTTAAGCGTTAGATAGTGGGCATGTTCCTACGAAAAATCCAGTGATGTTCGTTGATAGAACCAGGTAACTTAAAATTCCAAGTCTTGCTTTCTTACAAATGGACGGATCGACCTTTAGCCCATTCCAACACAATTTCGCTTTTGAAGCCCATAAAAAATATTGTTATAAAATATTGAGAGAAATGGAGAAAATTCACATTTTCGCACACCTTGTCTTCCTTATTTGACACCAACTTTCCAATGTTAAAATATTTTGGAATCTTTCAATTTGGACAAGTCTAACATTATAGTAATGCCATAAGAGACATCTAGCATAGATTGAAATCGTGACCGATATTGGAAAGTGCCTTTGTCAAGTCAGTTTAGATATTGTAATGCCTATTTTCTCATGGGATATTATATGATTTTAATTGAGTCGTTGATTTATATGTTTTTTAGAACCTGTCATTATTAATAGAACGCAAAAATCTGATAATTTAATTTTTTTTCACCGACCTTCAATATGTAAAAAGAGTATTAAACCATACGATGAAATTTTAGACCAGTCCAAATTCAAAGAAGTTTCAGACGACAATTTTAAGTAGATGAAATCTTCAAGATCTTTGTCTTTTAGGGTAGAAAACATTGTGGAAAAATGAAGAAATTGCTTTTAACAAGCAATTTCTTCATTCTCCACAATGTTTTCAAAAGTTTTCATATTGACAGAGCGTTTAAAAGTGTCATTGAGTGGAAATGAGCTTAATGACTGTGGCGGTCAACATCAACCCTTTCTTTAACCCATTTCCAAACGACCATTTGTGAACTCCCCCTTTAAGAAAAAACTTAAGAAACATTGTGAAAAAATAAAGAAACTGTTTCTTTTCTACCCCCTAAAATGATAGAAATAAAAAGAATTCCATCGACTGAAAATTGTTGTCTGCAACTTTTTTTCAATTTGGATCAGTCTAAAATTTTGACGTCTTGTAATGAGTTAATGAGTATTCAAGACAAACCGTGGTCCTTTATTAACCAGACCCGGGTACATATGTACATATGACCCTCACACTGACCTCCGAGACATCCTCAGACTGGGAATAAAACTTAGTAAATAACGTAATAAGTAGGTTCTGCCTCAATCGGAACATATTTGGTAATTCCCGTAAACCTTTGGAACAGACCTCGGGCGTATATAAGGCGGAACATTATGAAACAAAACGATAATCTCGGTAAACTCAGATGATTCCGAAGTCTCAAACCCGCTGAAAAAACTTAAGTTTTCTTTTGTTGTTTCATGTTTTCCCCTATATGCTCTGATATCACGTTTTCTTTGAAGACCAAACAGAGTTTTTACAGAACTTTATGAGATGCATTTTACCGCAGTTGCTTTGCATAACGGATATTGCCATTTTGGAAGTTTGTCACGTTAAACTACGATGTACATCCGAGGTTTGGTTCGTAGAATTGAACGAGGAGTTCCGATTAGGTTCTGCCTTTGCCGATATTGCAGGACCTACGACGCTGTGAAGGTTCCTTATAACCCTTTTATGTTATTCAAAATTTCAGATCTATCCAAATACAAAGATGATGCAGACGACAATTCAAAGTTGTTTATATTTGAAAAATAATCATTATGTAGGAAAGAAGAAGAAATTGCTTTTTACCAGCGATTTCTTCTTTTTACAAAACATTTTATCAGGTATAAAAAACAGAGGGATTGACCGGGAAAGTGTTATGGAAGGTATAATGACTTTGATCACAAATTCCTTTAGCCATAACCATCTTACCGTGTATTTCCCATTCTATTTCACACCACTCTTAGTTCACTGTCCCGATCTGATGACAATATTCACATCAACATCTCATGACATCTCATTTTACAAACATGTTAGTCAGTTTGCTAATTCATTAAAAACGTATGTTTATAATTCAGTATGAAAGGATGTTTAACCCTTGTCATGCTGAATAAAATCCTTTTCAGAATTGTATAAAAAAATCATAGGGCTGAAAGCACTGTCAGCATTTGGTGTTCAGTTGTAAATACTTCTTCTGAAAATCAATTTCATAAACAACTCTGGTTTCAAAAGGAAAGACAGAAGGTGTAGACTAAGATCAGACTGCACTTATGTGCAGTCTGATCTTGGTCTATACCTCCTGTTAAAACCGGAATATTCCGGGTTCAGCATGACAAGGGTTAATATTATCACTTTTGAGGGCTAAATGGATTTAGATAAGTGTGACTATTGACGAATCGCTGGCCACGCCCACTGTTCTCCGACAAAAATCTCGTCTTCGATATTGTATGACATTAGGCCTATCTTGCAAAATTTATGATCAGTAACATTTAACAAAAATAAGATAAAAACTACAGCTGGAAAAAGTTGTAGTTACAACGTTTATGTCGCATAACCACCAAAAAGGATAACAAAAATAGCGGCCAATTGTGGAGAACAAAAACCTATTTCTGGTCTCAATAAATGTTTTCATTGGTCGACTGATTTTTTGACTAACAGCCCAAATTGGTCAATTTTCGACGAAGCCGCTAATAAAGCCTGCTAACCTGCTTGCCCACGAAGAGTCAGTCGTTTGTCTGAAAAAGTAAACGACAAACATTTGCCAAATGTATGATGAAGGACACAAGATAAATCATGGTAAATCGTTTAAGGGTGACCTAATCGTCGTAACTATAGCTTGAATTAGATGTAGTTGCGATGTTTACGTCGCCCAGAAGCGAAAAATGCATATAACATATCTAGGGGCTCATCATTGTACTTCAGGTATTAATAAATGAGCGCGTGCGTGACATTTCCAACCATTACGCATGTGCGCCAAGTAAAGAATCTGATCAGTCTGTGCATCCGCACAGTCTGATCAGAGTCTTCACTCTGCGCTCTGTAGATAGATACTGACCTAAAGCTTCTTTAAATAATCATCGAATGTTCTAATTGCCCCGAATGGCTGTCCAGGGTGCTCAATGTGTGCGAGTCACGCACATGCGAAATTGTTGGAAATGTCACGCACAGGCTCAAATGGTTTGATTTAACAATCGATTTATGATTTACAGTGGCGATCCGTAAATTGACCAATCGCTGTCCCCGCCCACTTGTTTCGTTAGCCCCGCCCATTGACTCCAACAGGAAGTGCCGCTTCCATTTAAAACGGCGTGGTTTTGAAAACAAGTCTGACCAGAAGCATTGTAACAAAAAGGAAGTATATTTGTTTGAGGATCTAAACGTCGTAACTACAGCTTGAACGATTAAGTCGCCAAACCAACAAGAAAGGTTAACAAAAATGGCCTCCATTGTTGAAGATCAAAACTCATGTCTTCTCTCAATGAACGATTTCATTGGTCGACTGGTTATTTGATTGACATCGCGATTGGTCAATTGTACAGACATTTCCTCTGTCGTAAGAATAAAAAGTTTCGCAGTCCCTGGAGTTTGTAAAGCCAGGACAGAGACGGAAGTTTTAATAAATATCGTATTGTCCTTTTTAGAATTAGAAAATATCGCCTTTAATTTAACAAGATGAAAACAATTTCGCAATTATTCTATACATGCGATCAACGAATTAATTCCTAAGGTAAACAGAAAAGTTCACAGATAAAGTCAGTTTGATTATTTGATCTATTCGACGAAAATGTACGAGTAATTTTGGAGTGTCAGAAAAACACCTAAAATACAAAAATGAAACAAACTGTCACATTTGTTGAATAATTTGGCGCATATAAGTTAACAATTAACCTTTTCTAGTTTTTTTTTTTATTTTCATTATTTATATTTTTTGTACAAGAGCCGTTTAACAGATAGTGTTCCCATTTTTAGAAATTAGAAATGTGAACGTCTGAGTTAGAAATGATTAAAACTTTGTTAGATTTTCTACAAAAAGAGTTGTGGTTTTTTTTAACCCTTTCCCGTTTCGTGAAATTTTAGACTGCACCAATTTGAAAGAAGTTGCAGACGACAATTAGAATTGGAAGCAATTCGAAAAGTAACCAACCTATAGGTCAGAAAATATTGTGGGAAAAGAAGAAATTGCTTGTTAAAAGCAATTTCTTCTTTTCCCACAATGTTTTCTCATGTATAAAATCACAGGGACGTAAAAAACAGGGATTAACCAGGAATTGGTTAAATTGAGGGATCGCAATTGTCAATCAATAAATCAAATGACCAATCAAATTATTCATTTAGACCGGAAATCTAGTTTATTTGTTGGTTTGATAACCTATAAACGTCGAAACTACAGCTTTGTACCGTCATCCCGTCACGGGTTTCTTGGTCCTCAAAATATTTTTTTCCTTTCAGACACATAGTTATGCAATTCACAGACGGCAAATTTTAGACTTGAAAGGGGTGAGGACGACAATTTAAAGTTTATGAAATTTTATACTTTTTTTTAACTATTTGGATAGAAAACAAGCAATTTCTTCATTTATATACAATGTTTTCCATTTTGCTTTTCTTGAAGGGTGTCCAAAAACCTCCAGAATGTGAATGGGTTAAAGAAATAACGTATTTTGCGTAGGAATATTCTCACAATGGTCATGTTACTAAGTTCACCAATTGCCAAACGACAATATTGTAGACTTGCTCAAAGTGACAGAATTTATAGAATTATTATTGTGTTGTTGTAGGTAGAATGAAAAAAAAATAAAAAATAAGAAAGACAAAAGACAACAAACTTTTGGAGTAGAAAACAATTTGAATAATGAAGAGATTGCGCGTGAAAAGCAATTTCTTCATCAACCACAATATTTGTTAAAGTTTTTTCTATTGTGGGCGTCAAAACCAGGATTGTGTGGGAATGGGTTTAAGTTAAATCAATTCCGACAAGTTCGTTTTATTATAATTATAGTCAAGCATTAATTATTCAATCACTAATCATAGTAGCTTCCAAACACTGTCCCTACTGCTATAAACTCTTTCGTTTCGAACGAGGCTGTTGCGTAATTATCCAGATCTTTATTCCACAAACATCGACTCACGTGCCGCATACACTGTCCCTGATTCTCTAGAATCATCACGTGCGATATGATTTTGTACCTATGACAGCCGGTACCTTTAACACGCTCCTTTATCAGTTCTGCTAAGCTCTTGCAAAGATTCGGAAATTTCTTTGAATCGTATTTCTTCCCCTTTAGATAAGCTTCCAGAACACCACGAATAATGTCTTCGGCTTTCTTCGAGTGGAATCGGTTTTCATGCGCTGGTTCGAGCTGATATGTGTTTTCATAACGATGTTGAATGTGGCTCTCGGAACCACTCTTTGAAATAGATCCGCCGAATAATTTGATTTTGTTTTTCAGTTTAAACAGTTTCAGCTTGCCGACCCCGGTACTGGTGCTGGCACTGTGTTCACTCTGCATGGTGCCGGCTCGATCCCTGTGCGGGGGATGTTTTCTCTCCGGTTGTTTACTGTCAGCCACGGTGGTATTCGATGGCGTGTCCTTCTTACTGTCCCGACTGCTCTCTGAGGCGTTATGGGCTTTAAGTAATTCACGGCTTAATTTACTTTCCATTTTTGCGATTTCTAAACCTTAATTTTAATCCCGGATGAATAGGTACTTAAGATAGTTTACTTAATGTCCGCTTGGTGAGCACACGATCAAATAAAGACTAAAATCAGGTGTTACGTCACTGTTCAAGTCGGTGCTTTATTGTATATAAGCTACAATAGGCCGCATTGAACATAATAATATGGAGGTATATATACAAAAGTTCAACGCCAGGATCTCACTAAATTCCTAAAACAAACAAGCCACCGTGTATCAATTGTTAAAAATCGAACCCGTTGTTATTCACTCTTCACTGCGGCGGTTTATATTCAAATTTATCGGGTAGTATCGAGTTATTAAATATGTAGAAAACCCTTATAGCCCATCCTGTTATCAAATATTGGTCAATAATACAGGTCCAACAAATGAATTGCGTGTTCTGTTTCCCCGAACACTGGAAGTCTAACAGATATTTATACCCTTGTCATGCGGAACCCGGAATATTCCGGTTTTCACAGGAGGAATAGACAAAGATCAGACTGCACATAAGTGCAGTCTGATCTTAGTCTACATCTCCTGTCTATCCTTTAGAAACCAGAGTTGTTTATGAAATTAAATTTCAAAAGAAGTATTGACAACTGAACAACAAGTGCTACCAGTGCTTTCAGCCCTTTGATTTTTATACAATTCCGAAATGGATTTATTCAGCACGGCAATGGTTAATCCTTTCCCGTATAATCCCTTATTTTTACGTTACGGTTATATCATATTTGAGAAAAAAATGTGGTAAAGGAGACATTGCTAGCAACAAGCAATGTTTTCTTTTTTCCACAATATCTTCTGCCCCAGAGGATGGCTGCCTTTTTAATTGTACCTTATTTCAATGCCATCTGCTACCCCTTTGAATTTGGACAAGTCTAAAATTTTGAAATTCAATAAAGGGTAAAACGGAGTTTTTTTTGTGTGTGTGCAATTTCATGGTCATGCAGAATCTTGTAACGGAATAGAAGAATGGTTGGTAGCCTAGTTGATGTAACTACAACTCGAATAAACTCAAATGACCAATCGCGGCTGTCAATTCAGTAATCAAATCGACCAATGAAATCATTCATTTAGACTGTAAGTTAACTTTATTCCCCGACATTAGCCATGTGAAGAATTTTTGTTGGTTTGGCGACCTAAACGTCGTAACTACTGCTTATTCAAGCTGTAGTTATGGAGTTATGGTTTTCAACCAACAATTCTACCTTTTAGTTACGTCCTACGGACCATAAAATTTGCAAAATAACGCCGTCGCTTACTTCACGACTATCATGGGTTCGATCCCCGGCGGCGGCACATATTCTTTCCGACATTTTTCTCTCGCCAATGGGTGGATAATCGTTAACCTAAGTGGGATAGCAGCTCGAGGCTTGGAAAGGATATAGTGGTAGTACTGGTGTGAGAAACGATATAATTGGCTAATTGCGATAGTCAATAAAAGAATAAATCGATCAATCAAATCTCTCATTTCTTCCTGTTGGATTCAGTGGGCGGGGTAAAATGAGTAACTGGGCTGGGCCAGTGATTGGTTAATCAGACATTGATTTAAAATATATATGGATAAAGATTTAAAAACATATGTAAATGTGTGTGTTAAGTAACAGAGTACAGAGAAAAGAAGTCGATTTTTAATTGTAACATCTAATGATTTCAAGTTAACGATTGCCATTATGTTTTGGATGGTCAAAGGACAATATATGGCGGTAGAAGATATTAACTTTTCTTCTTTATATGTTGTAGTCGTTGTTTATGGAACTAGACTATTTCTATTCGATGCGTACAGCACGGCAAAGCACAAAGAACGAAGACTATCTATTTCCAAACAGGATTATAGACCAGGCCAACTGACCTCCGACCGAGCACTTCAAAGGAAATGATAAACGACGTTTCTTTGCAAATTATATGATCACGAACGTAAAAAAGTAAATTGTTGGTTGGCGACCCAGTTGCATTAAGAACTGTAGTTACTATGTTTAATCAATTTCCAAATACAAAGTTTTAGACTAGTCCACATTTAAAGAAGTTGTAGACGACAATACTAAATCGATTAAATCTAACAGCCTTGGTCTTAGAAGACATTGTAGATAATGAGGAAATGGCTTGTAGCAAGCAGATTCTTCATTTTCAACAATCTTTTCCAGTGCTTTCATTTGAAGAGCGTTAAAAAAACGGAATTGTTTGGGAATGCTTTAAATGACGTTTTAACATCAAGAACGATGACAACAACAACTTGACGAAGATGACGACGACATCAACAACAATAGCAACAATTTATCAATCTGCAAAGCTTAACTCGGAGGGAGAAATGACGTGCAAGATCTACAGGCTTTTTAACCCATTCCAACACAGCAAAATTTTAGACCAGTCCAAATTGAAAGAAAGTGCAGACGACAATTTCAAGTTGATGGAATTTTGAATTTTTTGTCTTTTTTGGATAGAAAACATTGTGGGTGATGAAGAAATTGCTTGATCAAGCAATTTCTTCATTTTCCACAATGTTTTCCAAAGCTTTTTCGTTGAGGGGCGTAAAAGGAGGGATTGAGTTGGAATGGGTTAATCATTCAAACTTATTGCTGAGGCATATGCATCTGTACTTGTCGAGGTCACTATATTTAAGAGATGAAGAGAATATTTTTTGTTTTCATGGATGTGTGAACCGAAAAACCTAATCACACTGTATGAATACGCGAAGCGGATTCATACACTGTGTGATTAGGTTTTTCGGTTCATATCTCCATGAAAACAAAAAAAAAAAAAAAACTCTTCATTTCTTATAATTTAACAGCATCAAGCGAAAAAAGCAAACACTTTACATATTTTGATACCCTTTTGTATGGGACTATTTTGTGCGGAAGCATACAAAATGGCTGCGTGCTCAAATTTTTATTCATGGAGTTATTAATTATTTTTTCGACCAATCAGAACGCTCGTTTTTGATTGATAATACTAAAAATTAAATTAATCAAAATTATTGCTGAGGCATATGCATCTGTACTTGTCGAGGTCACCATATTTATGAGTGGAAAAACATCTTGTTTTTACCCCTTTTTAGGGCAAATTTTATCAATGGTGTATTTCATCTAAAGAAAACTAGTTTCTTATCTCAGGTGATCTATAAAGTTTTTTACAAAAGTTGATATTTTATTTCAGTTGTTTAAATGCCGATACAATTTATGAAGTGCCAGTTAAGGTATCATTTAAGGATTTACCTACTTTTTTTATTATCTAGCTTTCAAATTAGATAAATATCTAATATGGTCGCTTTCGTACTTTTCGTAATAAAAATTGAAAGAGAGAACATGGAATTCCGAATTTATCAAAAGGTTCAGATAAAATCGAGACTATGCCGAGTCTTTATCTGTTTTAGATGACGATTTCAGTAATTTCGTTATTTTATGAACACGCATTTCATACCCTGTTTACAATATGAGCAAAATATTTGATATGAAGTTCTTGAAATTTGTCGCTTAAGAAAATTCCACAAATTATATAACGCCATTTATAAAATGACGCCATTCCATGCATTATGATATAATTCTTTCGTCAACAAAAATGCGTTGCCATAGACATCAGTTTTTATATAAGCCATGTTATATAGAAAATACTCAATCGGTTAATTAACCCCGCCCAAATGATCATGAAAATATATATTCATTAATTCTATGATTGAATCTAAAAGATTTAGGAGATAAAGTGAATATATTTTTGTTTTGTTTTGTTTTCGTGGAGGTGTAAAACGAAAAATCTAATCATACTCTATGGATATGCAAAGAGGATTCGGGCATAAGTGTGATAAGGTTTTACGTTTCATACCTTCATGAAAAAACAACAACGACAAAGATATTATCTTCATTTTTGGTAGTTTAATGAGATTGAGCAAAAAAAAAAAAAAAAAAAAAAAGCAAATATTTTACAAATTTTGATACATTTTTAAAACTATTTTGTGCGCAAGCATCCAAAATAGCTGCGTGCTCAAAATCTTATTCATAGAAGTATTAAATATTAAGTTCGACAAATCAGATTTCTCCTTTTGTTAGACGATTTTAGAAATTGAATTTCAGCATTTTGGTTTTCTGGAGCTCGTTTTGTAGATCGCCAGTGGTAAGGAGTAACTGCATTTGATCGATAAGCAAGACTTTTTACCTCGAATGATGCAATACGACTTAGATATTACAAATAGAGTAAAACATTGGTTGATGACATGAACGTCGTAGCTACAGCTTGAATCAGTTGTTGTTACGACATTTATGTCGCAAGACCAACAAAAATATTTGACACCAATGTCGGAGGGCAACATTCTCTTTCGGGCGAAGTGAATAGTTTAATGGATGATTGGTTTTTAATTGACAGCGGCGATACGTTAATTTTTCGTTCTTTATTAAATAATTTAATCGTTAGTTTCGTCTATCAAAAACGAGAGATCTGATTGGTCGAAAAACTTAATTCATACCTCCATGAACAAAATTTTGAGTAGACAGCCATTTTGAATGCTTCCGCACAAAATAGTTCACTACAAAAAGGTATCAAAATTTGTTAAGTTGTTGCATTTTTCGCTCGTTGCTTTTAAATCATAAGTAATGAAGATAATATTTTTTGTTTTCATGGAGGTATGAACCGAAAAACCTAATCAAACACTGTATGAATCCGCTTCGCGTATTCATACAGTGTGATTAGTTTTTTCGGTTCATACCTCCATGAAAACAAAATATAGTCTCTTCATCTCTTAAAAACGACTAGTGGTGTGGTGATATATGGGAAAATCATAACACTATTTGATAGATCGTATTTTAAACAATTACCAGACGACAGAATTTTAGACTATTCCAAATTCAAAGAAGTTGAAGACGACAATTTTTTGTTGATGGAGTTTCGAAATGTTTGTCTTTTGGGGCTTAAAACATTGTGGACAATGAAGAAATTGCTTGTCACAAGCAATTTCTTCATATTACACAATGTTTTGCCTACTGATTTTTCTCAAGAGGCGTCAAAAAGCGTCATTGTGTTGGAATCGTTTAAAAAAAAAACATCGCAAAATGACTTAAATATAATCGGCTACCGGAAACATTGCTTGACATCCTTATTACCACAAGGAGTGGAATACGCCAATTTGGATTAGAACAGTAAAATACATATATAAGAAAGGTTGATTTAATCACGCTTTTCGGAGAAAATCATCAATTCGAAGATAAGCCAAAAGGATGGATTTGTGGGCAATTTATATTTTAAGTATGTATGCTAACTAAAACTCTATTTGATTTTTAAATCCCGGTGCTAGACTATGCATTGATACATACGAACTTAAAGCACTTTGCAAACAATTTATTATTTCATATTGTAATTTGGAAACGGTCGTTAAACAGCCTGACATACAATAAATTAGGGTATCCTATTTCTGCATTGAAGGCCATGTATGATTAAGTTATAAATTTGAAAAGTTCGTAAAAGCATTCGCTTCTTTAATGATCTTCCCTTAACGCTGCGATTTAGTCTGAACTAGACTTAATTAGGTCAGGGAATAAGGCAGAGAGAGAGAGAGAGAGAGAGAGAGAGAGAGAGAGAGAGAGAGAGAGAGAGAGAGAGAGAGAGGGAGAGAGAGAGAGAAAGAGGGGGGGAGAAAGACAGAGAGAGGGAGAGAGATAGGGAGGGAGGGTGGGTAGAGTGTGTAAGAAGGTTCGAACTAGGAGGCTCTCGCGTGCAAAGCGAGTGTTCTACCAGGGCGAGAGAGAGAGAGAGAGAGAGAGAGAGAGAGTGAGTGAGAGAGAGAGAGAGAGAGAGAGAGAGAGAGAGAGTGAGTGAGAGAGAGAGAGAGAGAGAGAGAGAGGGCGAGAGAGAGAGAGAGAGAGAGAGAGAGAGAGAGAGAGAGAGAGAGAGAGAAGGGGAGAGTTGGGGATCGAACATTGCCCCTTACACCTACGTTATAAGTGTTACGACAACTACAAGTGTCGATTCTATACGTGTAGAGAGTAACCACCATCAGTAACCACTACAGTATTTTAACCCATTCCCAGACAATGACACTTTTAGACCCCCCCAAGAAAATACCTTTGGAAAACATTGTGGAAAATTATCCACAATATTTTCTATCTAAAAAGGCCGAAAAATAAAATAAAATTAAATTCCACCAACTTGAAATTTGGACCAGTCTCAAATTCTATCGGCTGAGAATGGTTCAAGGCGATTAGAAGATGTTATTATTCTCTAACAAAGATAAATAGATGACAGAGAGGTCGGCCATAGCTGGCAAAAATAGACGGCCGCAGTTTTAGATTATGAAGATAACAATGGCGTTAAAGATTTAATGAATTTCGTTTGTCTTTGTAAGAATCTGGATATCGCTTTAACATCCCTATTCTTCGATTACAGGAAGACCGGTGAGAAAAAGCCTTGGACGCCAACAAGGATAAATTCAGGACGTTAGCAATAAACCAGTCGCTTGCCCCGCCCACCTACCTCGTTGGTCCCTCTCATTGACTCTAACAGGTAGTTCCGTTTCGATTAAAAACAGCGTTGATTTCGCTAAAAAATCATAGTCATTATAGGGTGTGACCTTGTACAATGACCGCCAATGTGAGAGTTCAAAGCTCAAATCCGGCTGAACAAATGATTTGATTGGTCGATTGATTCCTTGATTGCTAGCAGCAACTGATTGCTTAGATGGGAACAGCAATAGAGTGCAGCACGATTTGTCAGATAAAATGTTGAGAACTTTACGTACACATTTAGCTTCAGAGATGAGAGGAGCATTTATGTACAACTCCTTTCTCTACCAAAGATAAGTAGAGAAGCGAAGAGACTGCCACTTATTTCTTGCAAAATAGAGTAAATTCGTGAGGTCTCAACTTTTTAAAAAGCAAAGAATAAAACCACTTGTTTTTTAGTGGACCTTTGGATTTTCAAAAGGGAAATACTACTCTCGTTCTGGAATTATTGCTTTTCGTAGTTGATTATGTCCCTTTACTACAGTTAACAATTATCAAGTGACAACGAACGTATTATATCATGTCCTTAACGTCGAGAAGATAAAGTTTAAAGGCATCTAACAAAATTCCAAACGACAAAACTCTAGACTGATCCAAATTAGAAGAACATGCAGTCAACAAATTTTAATGTGATAGAATTTTAAAAATCTTTATATCTTCAAATTTAAAACATTGCGGCAAATAAAAAAATCCACAATGTTTCCCAATCTTAATTTCTCGAGGGTGCTAAAAAGCGGGACAGGAGTTGTTACATTTTTGTGCAGCATATTTTGCCTCCCTCTTAACCCATCCCCACACAACAAAATTTTAGACTGGTCCAAATTGATAGAAGCTTCAGACGACAATTTCAAGTTGATGGAATTTTTATTTTTTTCTTCTTTTTGGATAGAAAATATTGTTGATAATGATAAAAAATGCTTGAATCAAGCAATATCAATATTTTCATCATACACAATGTTTTCCAAAGCTTTTTTCGGAAGGGACGTAAAAGGGAGGGATTGTGTGGAAATGGGTTAACAGATTGTTGATTCTGTTGACACAATCAATCATAGTCGTAATAGAGATAAATAATTTGTCTTGAGCCTATTACTAGATGATAAAATTTTAGATTGATTCAAATTGAAAGAAGTTACAGACGACAATTTGAAATTGGTGAAATGTAACAAAAATGTCTTTAGGTTTGAATACTAAGGGTCAATACTAAAGTAAGGACACCAACTAACCAATCCCTCATTATGACGCTTTTTGACGCCACCAAGAAAAAATCAAAGGTCCGAACGGCCTCAAATGCAGTCAGGACTGTATAAATATTAACAATATGTGTGATAGTTTAAGTCATTCTCTGATTTGTCTGTAAAGTTTTCCTTATTATGAAATCACATTTGAAGACTTCTATCCCCCCGACAAAATCCCAACCATGTTTTCTCGCCCCTAACTGACTTGATCAACAGCATAATTGTCGAATTCGGACGAAATATATGAAGGATAGTTTAAGGAGCATCACCCTCCGATATTTCGAAAGATAACAACTGTAGTTACGAGATTTTAGCGAAATTCAGCGTGCGGAGAATTATTTAATATCACCCTTACCTTCTCGGTCTATCGGAATTTAATAATCAGTAAATTTCTACAGGTCTACAAATTGTCGTTCTCTTTCGGTCCGCGCCAATATTTAAAAGCTAGAATTTTCACCCGAGGCATATCTATTATTATTGATACACGCCCGGTAATTTGCAATATTTTTACCTGCTTCTATAAAAATATACGTGAGCTTGTGTTCGTGTGTCTTCACGGACCAATCAAACGCTTAAAAACCCACAGCTGCCAGTAAAAATTGTGGGAAATTGTTATCGATTTGAATGAAATGCTGCTCATTTTGGACGGTTTTAAATGTTTTTGAGCTATTTTGAGCGTTTTTTAATGGTTTGAGTGAGTGTTTGGAATGAATGATTGAAGCGCTGTGTGAGTGATTTTGAATGGTTTTGATCGATGTAAATGTCAATTTCACGATGTTACTAACTGTATACTATGTATACTGTAAATTCATTCTAGTCATGAACCACCTGCTCTTTGCAGTCCATGTTAATCTTCGCCCCCCCCCTTTCCGTCTTAGCATCTGTAGCCTGTAATTAAAACCCACCCCTTTTTAAAGAAGTGTGAAAATTCTAATAAACCACCGGTGTTGTTATGGAGCTTTTACAACGTATAAGGCACAGGACGTCCGTTTATTGCACATCTGAACTCCTTCCGCGTAACATATTTCTAAGAACCCAGCGTATTTTTCAAATTTTGTGATGACCTGATTTCTCAAATTAGCTATTTGTTTTTCTTTGATAATGTTTCGTTAGATTTACAAAAATTATTACGCGTTCACTTTATATTCACCATTGTGGCCCAGTAAGTCAGTTTGGAGAAAGGATAAAAATATAGACCAGATGTAAATATGGCTGTTCTAGAGAGTCTGAGTGACACATTTGCTGTGTAAAAGGGAAAGAAAAAGTGTCCTGTAATATGCATAAAGTTACAGTCCTAGAAAATCATTCACTCTATTCTTTATATACATCGCCTCTCCCTCTGAATCTTGTCTCCCGCACCGCATCCTGGTCTCCATCTCATCTAAGAAAATCCGCAAAAGGGGTAGGAAAACGCAGTTCTTTGTGGTAACATTATTGTATATCAACACGTTATCATTTATTTCACAGTCATTGTCGCTTAAATCTTTCAGAACTGTTGATTACATGGATTCGAACGATTTCAACACGCATTTTCGTGTTTGATCGGGTCCGATGTCCAAACTTTGATTCAAGTTTCTATTCACAAACGGAATCATTTTTGAAATCCATCACCGTCAACGGATAATATAATCATTTCTATGTGGTATGAAACCTTGGACGTTTTGGGAAAATGTATATAGGTTAATAGGAGATCAAATTGTACGCGAGGTGCACTGTTTTATTTACCTTTTCTGTTCAGTTCCGGTCCTTGGCTCCATATCGGAAGTATCATTGTCTCCATTTTGCACTGTTCTCCAGAAAGAGATGGAGCCCGAGGATACCGGGCGTGTGATAGTTGTCGGAATTAATCTAATTGAATTTAGCTTAACACTGACGTTAATATTTCCATCCTTAAACAAAAGGGACAAAATCTAAGTAGCCAGCATAGCGACGTCTCCTTGGAGACGGACGAGTTGTTGAACACCTGGGGTAACTGATGCGTTGAGAAAATGTCACGTAGATCGAGCTTCGAACCTCTCTCTCGGTAATGGACTTGGTCTTATTTCTTTACCATTGATAAAAACACTGTAACAATAAATCAACAAAGAACTCTATTTTGCGAATCGGGAATTTTAGCCGAACAGATGCGCGTGTAAAATCAAAGCGCTGAAAGCGCTGAAAGCCTGAGATATGTATACAGGAGATATATAATCTGGGCAGAAAAAAGTTTGATGGTCGAATTATCGGAGGTGCCACTTTCTACCCAAATCTACTGTCGATTATGCG
Source organism: Fragum fragum (assembly GCA_946902895.1). Taxonomy (NCBI): domain Eukaryota; kingdom Metazoa; phylum Mollusca; class Bivalvia; order Cardiida; family Cardiidae; genus Fragum; species Fragum fragum. Next base: position 15,295,718 of record OX336366.1, read on the forward strand.
CATATCTGCCAATTTGTGCGCAAGGGGACACAACCTGCCCGCAATAATTTTCATCCCGTTAAGGTATTGTAACGATATATTTACATGTATATATCGTTACATATTTTTCACCGATCAAAATACTTTGAAGGGATCTGATAAAGGCCACCCAATGATCCTTCCTGTGAATTTTGGTTGAGTTTGGTTGAATTACGTTCAGTACTTTCTGAGAAGATTTTTAAAGTAAAAGTTGACGGACGTACGGACGACGGACACCACATCATGACAAAAGCTCGTTGGCTTTCAGCCAGTGGAGCTAGCGAGAGAGAGCTAGAGAGTGAGGAAGATGGGAGATTGGAGCGTGTATCCAGGTTCGAACTAGGAGGCTCTTGCGTGCGATGTGAGTATTCTACCACACAGACCAATTTCGTTATGTAAATATGCGCTTGATAATCTCCAGATAAAGAGAGCGAGAGAGGGCGGGCGGTCGTTTACCAGGTTAACATGATTATGTACACCTCTCAAAAGCGGTATGTAGACGTTGCATCCTTTGGGTAGAATTCGGAGGTAAAAATATATAGACACAAAGTCCGAGCACGACCAAACTGTTTTCAGACAGTGTGAATATGATCCCATGAATGACCAATTAATTTGTTATAAAATAAACATTCCAATCGTGCGTAAAACCGACAGCTTCGCCTATCAGCTTTATACAGCAACTTCGTCTAACCGGACCGTTTTAACATTGTTACTCTAGAATAAGTAATATTTTTTGGTATGAAACAAACACCTTAATTTTTCTTAACAATATGATATGATGATATATGTTTACTAATTTCCAATATATTATATATCTCCTTTCTTTCCATTCACTCGTCAAGTTTTGCTTATTTTGCTAAATTCAGAACACTCACACGAAAGTACTGTAAATCAAGCCGACAGCTTTCAATGAGTCATATCTCGCCAACGTCCTTCTCGCCTCAATCGGGCGTATTAATTTATAGTCAGATCCGATCTACTTTTCAAGCGACAGAAGATCACATTGATTGCGGTAGATGTTTTTACATTATGTTTTAACATTAATCTCTGCATGGGTTTGATTTTTTAGCATAGTAACTTTAGCTTACGCAATCTAAGGCTAAAAACTGGATTAAACTTTGTAGCTTGTAATTTTTAAAATCGTAAGAATGAAGATTATACTAATCGAAAAATCCGAGACGGCGGGATGTCTAGTTTCACTTTCGACTATGTCTAAGATCGACGAATCGGCCTACCATACCCATTGTTTGTTAAATGAAATCCGTAATGATGGTAAGTTCAGGCTGTCGATTAAATAATGTCAGACACATAAATATAAATTAATCTATGTCTCTGATGATGTTAACCTTTGACATAAGGACAAACCCGGAGGATTCCCTCTATCGAATGGCCTGGATGCAACACTGTTTAAGATGGTATTAATAGAAGTACCGGTAGAGGTCGTGACCTTAATCACTGCGTACATTCAGTGATTCGGCTTTTCGCGGTCATTCTTTATGAATGGGCTTACATTTTCAGATAGTATATTACAAGAAATTATGAATCAATTCACGAGCAAGGAAAAAGAGTCAGGTCGTTGTCAGGTTCCTAGTTCGGGCGATTCCTAGATTACAGTCAGTATCCTGACTTCAATAAAAGGCTCTAGAAAACATTGTGGACGATAAAAAAATGTTTTTACAAGCAACCTATTTATTTTCTACAATGGTTTCTACCCAAAGAGACACATTTCGTTTGCATCTTCTTTTTATTTTGGACCAGTCTAAAATTTGTCGTGTGGTAATGGGTTTAAGACATTATTATTAATTGTATTTCGACCTAATGGTTAAAGAATACCCTTTGAGCAATCCGATATAACATCGTAAGTCTTCGATAACAGGAAGAAGGGAACCATCTATGCGACAACCACAACACAGAATAACAGCAGATGAGCTAAAAATTCTCTAATAACCAAGAACACGCCTTAGCAACGTTTAAACTTTAGAATCTCACTTAAACTCTTACAACACGACAATTTTAGACTGGTCCACATTGAAAGCAGTTGTAGGCGACATCTTAAATTTTATGAAATGTTAGATGTTTGCAACCTTGTGGGTACAAAGCATTGTATAAAATAAAGAAACTGCTTATTGCAAGCAACTTCTTCGTTTTCTACAATGTGTTCCCAATTGTTTCTCTCGAGGAGCGTCATTGTATTGTAGATGGGTTAAGATACATCTTTAGGTTGTAAATCGACCTTAAGCGAAAGATGTCCTGACAAACGGTTATTTTTACGTGTAATTACTGCCTTGTACCATCCGAAAACAATTTACTTACAGATTTCAGATCTGTCAACCCAATACATATGCGATATTCCTTATACGTGTCCAAATATGAAGAAAATGTATTTGTTTCATGGAATCGATATTGTGTTAATAAAAATCATTAACCAACCAAGTGCATTTGGGCGGCTATTAGATGTTTTCACAAAGTTTTTATCTAGTTTTCATAGTTTATAGAGACCGTATTGTACCAGCATATTTTCGTAACACGAACAAACTTGTTAATTTATACTGAGTATGGCTTAAACCGTACTCGAGCTTTTCTTTTTAATTTTGATAGTGTTGAAAATATTTGAGCAGTTTTCAGTGGTTAAAAAAGCCAAACGGCACTATATATTCCTATCCCTTCATGCAATTTCTAACGTTGAAGGTACTATTTAAAACTTCTACTTAAACTGATTAGTAATGACTGATCATTGTCTATAAGCTAAATTGTGATGTAAGTTAAAAACATTTTTTCTTACTCATATTGTCTCTTTTTAATTGTACGTAACTTAAATTTTACAAGTAGCTGTATGCCTTAAATATGTTACTTGTTTTCTATAGCTTTTTCAGTCTAGATTTAAAACAGGTTAAGGTTGGAGGTGAAACTACATCTTCAGGCAATTCATTCCATGTCTTAAACACTCTTGTTCCAAAGCTGTATTTTTAAAGGTCAAATGTGAACTTCTTTTCATATAGTTTTTGACTGTTACCCCTGGTACCAGCAGCATCCCTTGGTTTAAATATAGGTATTGACGTTTTATCAACGCCTTTTAAAATTTTGGAAGTTTGAATTAAATTAGTTTTTCTCTTTCCCTTCTATATTTCAGGGTTTTTAGGCCTACTTTTTAGTCTGAATTTATGATAGCCTCTTTATTGAATACACAAGGTGTGTAGCCCTTCTTTGGTCATTTTTGATCGATTTAATGGTGACCTGATAACTGGTGCACACTCTTAATGCGGTCTAATTAACGATTTGTATAGAACATGAAACATTTTTGGGTCCATAAAGGAGAAGCCTTTTCTGATGATTGCTAAATCTCTATTTCCTATTTCAACCTCATTGCTGATATGTTCTTGGAAAGACAATTTATTGTCACAAGTTACTCTAAAATCCGTTTCTGTGACAGATTTGTCCAGTGTTTCCAAAACTGTATTTGATGTAATATTTAGAAGGCTCATTATTCCAAACATGTACTGATTTACATTTCTTTGAATTAAATATCATCTCCCGTTTGTTTGACCATTCAAAAGCTTGGACTATGTCATCCTGCGAGGCATTTTCGTATTATGGATCATTCATTTATTTTGTTCAGCAAATAACTAAATTTATTTAAGGGAGGTCATTTGTAAAGATTAGAAATACAATGAGTCCTGAGACATAACCTTGAGAGAACCACTTATTGCGCTCTGTCATGAAGATTATTGACCATTAACTCTTTGAATTCTGTGACCGAGAAAAGTCTTCTAGCCATTTGTATATCTTTTCTCTGATACCTATACTTATCTTAAACGTCTTGGATTAGGTATTTTATCAAATACTGCCTTGAAGTCTGGTTATATAAAACCAATGTTTTGATTGTTATCTAACCCTCTGTAGAATCAATTGACTCATATTTTCTGAATCCATGTTGGTATTTGTGTAAAGAAATTGTTTCCCCCAAAGTTTTAGACTACATTGTCTTATTTATAATCTCAAGTATACGATAGCAGATAAGGGTTACACTAGGTCTGTTGTTTTCACTAGTTGTTTAGATCCCGATTAATATATCGGTGTTGCATTAGCTGATTTCCATTAAAGTGGAAATCTTCCTTCTTCAAATGATTTGTTGAAAAGTGTCAATAGTGTTGTTTGCAATTGTGATTTTATTCCATGTACAATATCTGGGTGTATTTCGTCTGATTCCTGAGAATTAGATCGATTAATTGGTTCAATTACGTATAAAACTAAATTGTATGTTATGTCTTTTGCTTAAACTATTGTATTACTTATTTTTTTCTAGATCTGGAACAGGAAGAAGATCTTTTGTACACATGAAAAGGATGAAGTAGTAGTATTGGTGTGGGAAATACCAGGAATCCATTGTTAGGTGATCCAGCCGCCGCTATATGACTGAAATATTTTAATAGTGGAGTTAAACCCCATTCAATCAATCAATCAATCAATCAATCAATCTAATTTAATTGTTTACTCTGTTCTACAATATCTTATAGTTTATTAGGTTTGTGGTTTTTGAAGTGAACATATTTGATTCAGATTTCTTTAATTGCAGGTGAAATTTCTTTGTAAATGAAAGACTGGTTCTCTGCGCACCATTTAAACATTGATGCGGTTTGCTTTTTGACACTGGTAACTTTGTTTTCAAAAGACAATCTTCGATTCCTGTATTTCACTATCAAGGATTGGACTCCATGGTATATCGTTTATCTTTTGGCTTGCTAGTGTCAAATCATCTTCGTTTCAGTTGGAATTGCTGGTGTATAATCACTAAATGTTTTCCCACCGACGAGCTCAAAAGAGATGACAACATGATCGCTTTTCCCATGTCTTGGTAAGTACTTGATATTTTCAACACTATGTTCGCTGTTAGTAAGTATTAGGTCGAGAGGCAAGGGTTTGTTGTCAATCCTGAATCTTATTAGCTCAATAATGTGTTTGTATAAATAGTTTATCCTTGTGCATTCCAAAAATGGAAGTTCGAAGTTTCTCGCCTGTCGGTGTTATCTGATTTTCCTAGTTAATGTTTCTTAGGTTAAGATATTTTACAAAGCAATTTTATTTAATCTGAATCATTCCCTTGATCTTAATTCTAATTCCAAGGACTGGTCGAGCTGCTTTATATTTCAGCTTAAAGGCTATTATCTAAATACACTCCGTTTCAAGACAACCATATCAAAATTAAAGTACTGAAAGTTTTATTAAGTTTCTCTTCTTTGTCAAAGGTTATCATGATAAATAAACTAGGTAAAAGTAACCCAGAAGTTAACCAATTACAACATGTCAAAATCTTATACTGGTTCAAATTAAAAGAAGTTAAAAGATTGAACAATTTGAAAAGAGATAGTTGTATCAACTACTTTTTATGGTGCATGCATTCAACTGGTTAGTGGTTAAGACTCCAATGACAATTTGCACTCGTTGAACTTTGAGATCACCTAAATATTTTGTCTGTTAATTTAAGCTATCAAAGCTAACACTTTGCAAACTAAATAAATGGTTAGTATTACAAAGCGTATATCTCTATCCTAATGTTGGCCATCAAAGCCACAAAACTATTCATATGTGTTACACGCATGTTCATATAATTCAATCAAAAGCATAGATGTTACATGATAAGCAAACAGTTATGGGTGGGGTTATATGAAAACTAAAGGAACAGAATAAAGATAATTACCTTTCTCAGGCGAGTTCTTTAACTTTTGAAAGGGTGTATTCGATTATACCAACAAATTATAGAATGGCGTTTGCATGCAAGAGAAAATATAAGCACTGATATCGCTTTTGAGAGATGGAAATTGTTGTTTAAACCTCGTAAATGACCGCCCGATCCCTCTCTTTACCCGGATACTATGGATGCGTACTTTTACAAAACGAAATAAGTCTTTCATTGCACGCGAGAGCCTCCTATTTCGAACCTGGCTTCACGCTTCTTTTTTCTCTCTCTCCCCTCTCTCCCTCTCACTCTTTATTCTTTTCTCTCTCTCTATTATGGTATCTCTTTCAGCACGCTCTCTCCCTGTTATGTTTTCTAGCGATCGCTCACTCAGACACACACTCTCTCCCTCTTTCTTTCTTTTTCTCCCACCATTTCTTTCTCTTTTTATCCCTCCCACTCTCTCTCCTTCTTTCTCTCACACAAAATATATTGAAAAGGGATGATACAAATTTCTTCCAAGAACTATCAATAACCTCATTCGTAGCTATAATCTTCAAGCTGCAGTCATGGTTTTCAGCACGATCACGATACCACGCTTAATATAACGAGGAATAATCGACAACTTTGATATTTATCAATCAGTGGTTTCTGCTTTGCCGTTTGTGAATGACTTAAGGGTATCAAAAAGTAATTGGACCATCAACGATTGTCGTAAAGGTAGTCATAAAGCGCTCACAAAGCTCACGATTAAAAATTGTTGTTTTCTGGCGTAGAAAACTTCGTGGACAATGAAGCAATTTTTATTACAAGCAATTTCTTCATGTTTAAATCAATTTTCTAGATGGGAGTTAAATAGCGAGATTGCTTGAGAATGGGTTTAATGACGCATATAACATCTTTTTGCATGGCATTTTCATACTGCTAAAACACACAAGATTGGTAATTTATTTTGTGATATATTCTTATTCGGTACCCATTCAACATGTTCAAACGTATTTCAAAAAAGGGGATTGATTTGTGTAAGAAATTAAAACTATCACTAAAAAAAGTATTCACATATATTCGGTGAACTTGCGCACAAGGTAGATCAATTAAAAAAACCTAGTAATTCATTTGTTCCGTTTTGCTTGATTGCATAAATTATAATTATTATGAATTAATTATTTAAGAAACGAATAAAGTTTTTTTTGTTTTCATTGAGGTATGAACCTAAATACAGTAGAACCTCGTTAATTCGAACGTCACTGGTTCGTAGGTATGTGTTAGTTCGTATACTTTACGCGGTCCCGATCTTTTTGCTTCTTTATCTTTGTTAGAAAACTCTGTCTAATTCGAACGTCAGTGGTTCGTAGTTCGTAGGCCATTTCAAGTCCTGAGAGTATGATTATAGCACAAACCCCTTTGTTTAATTCGAAGGTGTGATAAACTAACTGTCTCCAATCACCACCTACCTTGATTTTCTCACCTGCTGATTTATATGACAATTGTGTGTTATTATGTACCTTTAGTTAAAGGGGCTGTTTGGTTTGTAAGGTGTGTAATTAATCGAATAAAGATTCCCGTATTATTGCCGAAAATTTACTTTAAATTGACGCAACCCCATTAGTATCAGTGCTATTTCACTTAGAAATTCTAGCACTTTACTTTATTCTGCGGTTGCTTTCTTCACAATCGTCGGTCCTTCATTTTATGATTTGATGATAGAATACTTTGAGTGATTTGATCCAATGTATTGTAAAGGGAAATCACCCAGATAGAGTCTACCATTTGATACAAACACTGTGTTTAAAAAATGACAAAAATTAACAGAGATAAAAGCATAAGAAATAAAAGACGAATAATTTTTAATTTATGTTTTCCTCAATTAATATCTGCATGTCTTGTTAAGAAAAAAATGCCAATTTAGAATCAATTCCTAAATTGAGGACAGAACAAGACCATGTCAGATTCCGTGTATCTCAAACAGCCGACCTCTTGTCCTCCGTTTGTTCGTACTACGCTTAATTCGTATAAATTTCCCCGGTCCCTTGCGCTACGAACTACCGAGGTTTTACTGTACTTATTCACATTGTATATGTCGAAATATTTTAAGGTTAATATCTCAATGGAACTAAGAATTGATTTTTATATTCAGACACAGACCTTATATACATCATAAACATGTTTCTGATCTGATATCGTCAAACATGTAGCCGCGACCATAGCACAGTCGTAGCGCGTAGCACTCCTTTTCTAGGGGTCCTGGGTTTAATCCCCGGCCGCGGCGGATATCCTTTCGAAAATTGGTTTCCCACCAATGGGTTGATTAGCGTAAACTTAAGTGGTATTTGAACACCGCAGACATTTTGTTGACTACTGTCACTTATTTCGAATCGAATTTACATGCTTCCGTTAATTTAGGTCGATATAGTTGAAATGAGGGTAAAAGAAGTTGCGGTATAATCGAATACACCCTTTCAAAAGTTAAAGAACTCGCCTGAGAAAGGTAATTATCTTTATTCTGTTCCTTTAGTTTTCATATAACCCCACCCATAACTGTTTGCTTATCATGTAACATCTATGCTTTTGATTGAATTATATGAACATGCGTGTAACACATATGAATAGTTTTGTGGCTTTGATGGCCAACATTAGGATAGAGATATACGCTTTGTAATACTCTTTCAGTCAAATAAAACAATGGCGTTTAACAGGTGAACCCGCCTTTTTACTGGTACTTTACCGTATTTTTGACAATGATCGAAAACTTATTTGTGTGCTTATAAAGACGCGTAAAAATTTAGTTAAAATTATCTTAATTAAAGGTCGGAAAAAAATAGATATAAATAAATACAAATAAACGAACGAACACACACACACACACACACACACACACACACACACACACACACACACACACACACACACACACACACACACACACACACACACACACACACACACACACACACACACACACACACACACACACACACACACACACACACACACACACACACACACACACACATATATATATAATTTGTTGGTGTACATGTGTTAACTCTGTATTTCAGGAATATTTGTTATGACATTGCCTGATTTATCAAGCTGTAAGATGACCAGCTATGGCAAAAGTATTATTTATTACCCTGATGCCATTTTGCTATCAACATGGTGGAGGCAGACTAACCCCTCGCCCCCACAGGTAAGTTTATATATGCTTGACCAGAATTGAACAAGATTGGAACGTATACATTTCACTTCTATCACTTAAATTGTTAGTTCACATGTCTGAATTCTTAAGTAAATGTGCAATTAATTATTTGATGTGATACTATTTGAGTCATCTTACAGATATTTGCAGAAAGGTCCGTGAAAAAAAAAACTACAAGATGTAAAGATGCTGTTGCGCTTGCACCTTTCGAAGTAATTTTATTATGTATGCACTTCAATTCAATATAAGAGTTTCATTCACCAAAGCTTACGCCTATGCGTAGGCTTGAAAATGACATGAATATACACCCTCAAGTTGAACATTTTGAGTTCGAATTTTATCGAGTAGGCGTGCGGTGAGTGAGACAAAGTACTCACAATATCACTTCGGTGTGAGAGCGAAAGTGCGTGCGTTGGTGCCGTGCGTACGTCCGTCCGAAAACTTGTCTAAAGAATACTTTCTACATCTATGGATGGATTTGAGAATGACCTGGCACAGGTGTTCTTCTTGATGAGTGCTAGCGTCATGCGAAACCTTTGTTGTGATACCTCTAAGGTCAAAGTCACAGTCGAAGGTCAAACGACAAAATTGACCTTGTCCGGAGCATAACTTCTACATGTAAGTATGGATTTGAGAAAAACTTGGCTCAGGTGTTCTTCTTGATGAGTGCTAGTGTCATGCGAAACATTTGTTGTGATATCTCCAAGATCACGGTCACAATCGATGGTCAAACGACAAAATTAACCTTGTCCGGAGCATAACTTCTACATTTAAGTATAGATTTGAGAAAAACTTGGCTCAGGTGTTCTTCTTGATGAGTGCTAGTGTCATGCGAAACATTTGTTGTGATATCTCCAAGATCACGGTCACAATCGATGGTCAAACGACAAAATTAGCCTTGTCCGGAACTTCTACATTCATAAATAACTAGGCACAGTAATTGTTGTTTTACTTGATGAGTGCTAGTGTCATATAATATGTGCTAATGTCACTGACCTTGTCCAGAGCATAACTTCTACATTATGGATGGATCTGAAAATAACTTGGCACAGTTGTTCTACTTGGTGAGTTCAATGTCATGCGAAACGTTTGTTGTGATACGTCCAAGGTCAAGGTTACAAAAAAAGAATATTCTGTGCACCGCATTTTTAGTACAAAACAGCGGGCTCAGTAATGTCCCTGGACAACTTATTTCTCGCTAAATAAAATCTTCCTTGTGTGTGACCAAAAACTTTAATTGAAACCGGACCACAATATTAGGACGAAGTATAAGTTATGTTATATGTCTTTTATATTTCCCTTTTTTAATTTAAAGAGGAATTCAACCAGCCTTTCATCTAAAATGGTACATATTAGCGGAAATTAACAACACAGATTCTATGAAAACTACAGAGGAGGATTAATGAGTACTGTTAGTTGAACCCAATCATAACATTAAAGACATTATGATTATTGTGGGATTTAATTGTGATCATAATCTTGTTAAATTATGAATGATTCAATAAAACAAGTCATGTTTAATTCAACAGATATTTTGGTCTCTTTGTTATTTTAGTAAAAGAAATATGTACATTTTTTATGGAAATGTTTGCCTATGTTTCTCTGGATATCTTGAAATGATGTAAAATATATTTTGTTATCTTTGTGTAATTTACTGCAGAAGAAAAGCACTTTGATATGAAAAATCCCGTAAAATTTTACAGTCAAAAACCCGGCAGCTGGTTTCAAGGACAAATCACGTAAAATCACGGTGATTACCGTAACACATGAACCGTAATTTTACGGGAAAAGATCTGGCAGCTGATTTCCAGGAAAGATACGGTAAAATTACGGTTAATGTGTTACTGTAATCACCGTAATTCTACGGGATTTGTCCTGGAAACCAGCTGCCGGTTTTACTGTAAAATTTAACGGGATTTTTTTTACAGTCAAGTACTGTGTGAGAAATACCTGGAATCAATGATTACGTGCTCCAGATGCCGAGATTTGACTGAAATATTCAATCAATTGTCAAACATGTTTGCACAAACGCTAGCCTTTTTTTTCTCAAAAAGCTTCGCTTTTCAAACATATCTGTCCTTATTGGCTCCAGTTTTCTGGTGTGTTAAGAAGCGGATTCATACATTATGGGATTGGGTTTTTCGGTTCATACCTCCGTGAAAACAAAAAAAAAAAATCTCTTCATTTCTTATAATTTATCAGCATCGAGCGAAAAACCAAATGCTTTACAAATTTTTATACCTTTGTGAATGGGACCATTTGTGCGGTATACAAAATTGCTGCGTGCTCAAAATTTTGATCATGGAGTTATGAATATTTTTTTACCAATCAGAACGCTCGTTTTTGATAGACGAATTAAATTATTCAAACTTAACTCGACAGTGCATAGATAATAAATTGTATACGTGTTGTTTAGTTTTATGAAAAAAATAGTTGTTTTAACTCGAAATCAATCTTTCATATATTAAGTCAAGAATATTCATTTTTTAATCCCGTTACATTTGATTTAAGCACAAGTTAGGGACCTGAAAGTACTGAAAGCTAACAAAGTAAGGTTTTGTTTAGAAATCTTCTTTGTCAAAGGTTATCAAGATAAATGAACTAGGTTAAAATACCCCAAGACTTAGCCCATGACAACATGACAAAATCTTAGACTGATTTAAATTGAAAGAAGCTGCAGAAAACAATTTCTAGTTGATGGAATTTACAAAATCTTTGCCTTAAAGGGTAGAAAAAATTGTGGACATAGAAGAAATTGCTCGTTAAAAACAATTATTTCATTGTCCACAATGTTATACAGAGCTTTTTCCCTTTTTCCAAAGCTTTTTATTTGAGATGATTAAATCAAAGCGCTGAAAGCGCTGAAAGCCTGAGATGTGTATACAGGAGATATATAATCTGGGCAGAAAAAGTTTGAAGGTCGAATTATCGGAGGTACCACTTTTTGCCCAAATCTACTGTCGATTATGCGCAGATCTGCCAATTTGTGCGCTAGGGGACACAACCTGCCCGCAATATTTTTCATCCCGTTGTGGTATTGTAACGATATATTTACATGTATATATCGTTACATATTTTTCACCCGATCAAAATGCTTTGAAGGGATCTGATAAAGGCCACCCAAGGATCCTTCCTGTGAATATTGGTTGAGTTAGGTTGAATTATGTTCAGTACTTTCTGAGAATATTTTTAAAGTAAAAGTTGACGGACGGACGGAAGGACGACGGAAACCACAACATGACAACATGACAACAGCTCGTTGGGTTTCAGTCAGTGGAGCTAGCGAGAGAGAGCTAGAGAGTGAGAGAGATGGGGGAATGGAGCGTATTAATTTATGGTCAAATCCGATCTACTTTTCATGCGACAGAATATCACATTGATTGCGGTAGATTTTTTTACATTATTTTTTCACATTAAACTCTGCATGGGTTTGAATTTTTAGCATTGTAACTTTAGCCTCAGATTGCTTACGCAATCTCAGGCTAAAAACGGGTTTGACTGGACATGGGCTTAATGTGAAGGAGTTCTCTACAATAATTCATGTGGCAATACAAAGCAGTGGGCATGGTCAGATTCATTTTGAACACAATATGCCCAGGCGAGCAGTGATCTGAAAATACCTAGGAGATGAAAATTCAGACAGAGTTTGTAATATTCCTGTAATACATAAGAACTACTTTTAGACATTTGATTGATTTAGTGGTTAAGCCTCCATTGGCAGTTTGCACCAGTTGGACTTTGAGACGACTTCAAAATTTTGTCCGATACCATAAGCTATCAAAACTGACGCTTCGCTTGCTAAAAAGTATATGGTATCTGCATAAAATCATTTTTTTCAAGTTGTACACATACATCTGGTAAATCGTTCACTTAACTTCATTGCAAAAAAGATAGACCTGATGATCCGTTTCTCCGAACGCGGCTGTGTACTAACACGGAAATTTACGTAACAGTTATTTTATACTTGAAAAAACATCGTCGAAAAAGAATAAATAGCTTGTTGCAAGCAATTTTTTCTTTTCCCACAATGATTTCTACAACATAGGATGGTTTTATCTCAAATCGCATCCAAAATTCATTGTCATCTGCAACCACATCCAAATCAGTCCAGTCTAAAATGCCCAAAAAACGGGAAAGAGTACAAATAATTAGTCAACCAATGGAATCATTCACTTACACCGGAAGCGAAATTTGAACTCCTTCAATGGTCCATATTATATGAAGCTTTTTTGTCGATTTGCAGACTTCAACGTCGTAACAAGAGTTTATTCAATTTTTTGTAAAATTGCAAGGTTTTCAATTTACTCAGATAAAAAAAATGGAGAAATGATGTAAACCTTTTACATAAGTTATGGGAGTTCAGTTATTCTGTAAAAGTCTTTTTTCTTAAAATATCTCTTATTTGTTTACAATAAGCTACGGCTTGATGTATCTTAAATCCTTTCATGTACAATCTCTGATATTTACGTCCACGTGATATTGTACTTGGGTAACATTGTGGAAAAAGACAAAATTGCTTGTTACAATGCTTGTAACAAGCATTTTCTTCTTTGTCCACAATATTTTCTATCATGTAAGATGGATACTTTTTAAAATGTACTTCCTTCCTTCATGATGTCGTCTGCTCCCCTTTTGACGAGTCCCCAATTTTGAGAAACTGTAATGAGTTAAAACATTGCTCCATTGTTGTGATATTAACACAGCAACTTTGTTTCAATATAAACACACCCTGCAAGGGGATCTTTAGATCTTATGTCAGGGTCACACACTAGGCGTGTTGTCTTCGCTAGCACCTTTATCGACTACCATATCATATTCAACACCTCTACATAAGCAAACATTTGACAGACATCCCACAGTATCTAAATTCTGGTCGGCTTTGCAAGCCAATGCTAGTATCCTTTGACACACTGTAACCCAAGTTGTTTCTGAATGACTGTGTATATCTTTGTTTAAGTTGATATGAATAGTCTGACGAGATAGCCTTTGCATGACTGGACTTTTGAAAGGAGGAATATCTTCGATATAGATAAAAATAATAGGCTTTTTGTTCATATCGGCAAACTCTACCTGCATTTCACACCAGTAATCATCACTATAAGCCCTAGTTATAACGCACATAAATACGGAACTAACTTCAGTGCATCTTTCCATTTCTTGCTGTTTTGTATGAGACGGATTTTCATGTTCTAAGCCAAAGAGAACTAAGTCACAGTCTGTCTCAAGCAGGATCTTCAATTCATCATTCACATGACTGTAAATGTGATCCCTACACGTTTCATAATCATCGGGATGATAAGAAAGCATCACTAAATATCTTTGACTGCGGTTTAAACTATCCTTAAAATCCCTAACAAATTCGTGCTTTTGCTTTTCGAATTGCTTCCTGTTAAATTTCACGAAAGTCAATATCGATAAAAAAATTATTAAGAAAATTATAGTAGAAATCACCAGAGCAATAACGGTATACACTATGTTTCGAATGCAAAGAAATTGTGTATCTTTCAATATTCGCTCATCTACTAAAACATTCTTTTTTTCTAGTACACACGAATGCGTTGATCCATTATTCCTCCTCGCTAGCCACTGAATAAACTTAACCCATTCACACTTACACTGAAAGGGGTTCAAACTGATATCAACAGTTGTGTCAATTTTTTTTTCAAGCATATCAAATGTCTTAACAGCACTATCATCGAGAGTTTTAAATGAATTAGAGCTTAAGTCCAGATATCTTAAATATCTTAAATGTAACAATCTGAAGGTAACAGTTTTTAGCTTATTCCCACTGAGGAGTAATAGACGTAAATTTTGATTTGATTTAAATGTGTTCTTCGGAAAACTCGCAAACTCATTATTTCGCAAATCTAGATAATCCAAAAGTGTAAATGGTGCTAGGAAATTATCGAGATCTTTAAACTTTGCCATTTCCCAGAGTCTGTTATCACTAAGAATTAACTGACGGCATTGGATATTTCCTCGTATTAGAAAGTAGCTCATCCCATTTGAAGAAAAGTTAACTTTGTCCAATAATGTTGTCTTAGGAAAAAGAATAGTAAAATTAACTTTCTGTATACTGAAATTGGTAAAACTGATATTTTTCAGCCTCACATTACACGTCGATGCATCGATTAAAGTATTCTCAAAGTAAACGGGCGTCTCATTAGAATCAAAAGAGATTTCATCGAGACGCATCATAAAGAAAAAAGCCAATGCCGATGCCGGTTTTAATTTATGACATACTATGTGCGATTTGAAGGGTCTATCTCTCAATCGAACTAAACCTGGTTTGGATAGTTTCACAGACCGGAGGTTTTTATAAATAACACTCACATTCGGCTTTTTCCATTTGCGTTTTAGATCACTATACCCGGGTATAAGGATAACAAATGTCAACTTGATTGACTCTAAAAGAAGCGGCTCATAAGGCGGTTTTTTCCAAATTTGAAACTCCGATGCGTTCCAAAATAAAGTTTGGTAACCTAGTACGAGAGTTTTGATTTTTCTTATTTTAAGCATTCTTAAAAAAGCCTTGTTGATAAACAACGGTTTACGGTGATGTTGTCCGATAAAGCTTAGATCAACCGTATGAAGTTTTGGCAGTATGTTTTCCTCTGAGAGTACAGGAATTAATTGTTCGCTTGACCGTTGTTGTGAATTACCAAGTCCTTCATAGCCGGACATATTAAGTATCTCCAAATTATGTAAGCCGACAAAAGTCTCTTTAGGAACATGGCCAATAGCATTGCAATGGACTCCTAATTGCGTCAAACTCAACAGATTCGTGAAGCATCTAGAGCATAGATCAAAATTATACGGTGGATTAGTGACAGTTATTTCTAGTCTTTTTACACTTCTCCAGGACTTGTGCTCGAAATCACTTTGCTCTAGTGTTTTCTTACATGCTGTAAGAAATACACTAGGTGTAGATGCATTTACAATTTTTGGAACGCCATATTCACAGAACATCCCATTGCCACGGATTGAGCAGGTTGTTTCTTCTGACAAAACCACATATACCAACTGTAAAAGGAAAACAAGCCATTTCCTGTCAGGTATTACCATGGTGCACTTTGACTGAAATTATAAAGGCGGTAAGAAATTATTTGTGGAGTAACTTATTCAATACTATAATGAACTACTTGCACAAAATATAATAAAACTTTATGATTAACAGATTGCAGGCCACAACGAGCTCCTCTAGAAAGTTCCACTTAGATATTGATTAATAATATTTGCAAAATGAATGATCAGAAACATGCAATAAAATAGCTAAAAGGTTGATTGACAAACTGAAAGTCGTTGAATAAGCTGTAGTTACGACGTACAAAACGCCAAACAATCTGAATTGCTTAACATCAATATCGGACAAAGTAAACTTCCAGTCTAAATGACTGATTTGATTGGTCGATTGATTCTTTGATTGACAATCACGAATCGTCTATTACTTTAGAAATGAAACTAAACGAAACAACTCAAAACTCGCAGTTATCCAGAGCTGGCGGATCGCGTCGTCAATCAATGAATCTATTGACTAATCAAATGATGACTCGAAGTAAATTTAAGAGTCGGAAGTACAGTTCTACAGTCATTAGCCAACCGTTTAACTCTATACGTGATACTGGTTATAAAATTTAAAAAAAAAACCCAAAAAACAAGGCCATATATAATTAAGTTGAACTTCCTGTTTGAGTCAATGGGCGGGGCTAATGAAATAATTGGACGGGGCCACCTACAAAAAAGTAGAATGATTGGTTGGCGACCTGAATGTCGTTTAAGTCGCCAAACGAACAAAAGAGCTTCACATTAATGTCAGCCAATGTCGGAGTTCAAAGTAACCTCGAAATCTAAATTAATGATTTTATTTGGACGACTGATTATTTGATTGACATCGCGATTGGTCAATGCGCTGGCATAGAATCCAACACAAGGTACAAATTGGCACGCCTGACCCACAGATAGAAGGGAAGACTGAAACACTGTCGGAAAGCACCTTTTAATTGAATTGAAGTATAAGATTTCTTCACAACAAAAGTAAACAAATAAGTATAATAATTAAATCGCCTGATAAGGCCTATTCTTTATATCTACGAATTTCTTCAATTTTTTTTTATTACCAATAGGAATTAGAAAAGGATCGAATTAAGACCTTATCAAAATAAAACACTTTAAATGAGAGTTCCAAAATGACTCTGGATCGCTCACTTGTGAATTATCAAGATTTAACAATGGTCAACCAAATGGGTTAACCAAAGACCATTCCAGCAAAGTTAAGTATATATTGACGTAGTGGTTTAGGAGAGGAAGATTTTGAAAGAAATATAGAAACATTAAAAGATTTCAATAAATCCCATAAGCCTGTTGCCCTCTTTTCAAAATTTCACAAATACGTTTTGAAAAGGGTCACCAAAGGAAAGTTTCCGTCAAGTTGGTCCAAATTGGTTAAATGTTTTAGGAGGAGAAGATCTTTAAAGAGCCAAAAATATGGTCTATAGAGTGCTCACCCAGTTTTGAACCAAAAGAAATAGTTTGACCCATACAAGAGATATCTCCGAGACAAATATTCTGAATGAAGTTCAAAACATATATGCCAAATGTGGCCTCTAGGGTGCACAAAAGGTTTTCTAAGATTTGAACTTATAATCTAGTTTTTGACCGTATATGACACAATTTGACACACTCAGGCCATTAAAAAATCAACTGTGTCCTTTAGAATGCGTGAGAGTCTGCTGAGATTTAGGTGAGTGGTCTCGTTGTTACCTAGTGTTACTCAATATCAGACTCGAAATGTATCTAAGAGATGAAAAGAATATTTTTTGTTTTCATGGAGATATAAAACAACAACAACAACAACAACAACAACAACAACAACAACAAAACTAATCACACTGTATCAATATGCGAAGAGGATTCATACCTAAGTGTGATTACGTTTTCGGTTCATACCTTCATGAAAACAAAATATTCCCTTCGTCTCCAATAATTTGATAGCGAGAAATGCAAAAAATTTATAAATTCTGATGCTTTTTGTTTCGAAATATTTTATGCGGAAGTATACACAATAGCTGCGTATTCAAAATTTTGTTCATGGAGTTAAGAATAATTTTGTTCGACCAATCAGAACTCCCGTTTTTGATAGACGAAACTAAAAATTAAATTATTGACAAAGTGACCAAGTTTTTATTGAGAGTGACCCAGAAATCAAAACAAACAGAGGTTTCACGGAGACAAATACTCTGACCAATAATTAATACATTTGGAAAAAAAATGTGGCCTTTAGAGGGCACATAATGTTATTCGAAATTTTGACCTGGTGATATAGTGTTTGGACAAAATTTGATCCAATATCGAACTTGCTTGTGATTTCATAGAGAGAAACATTCTGACTATATAACTTGACATCTGAGTAAAATGTGGCCTCATCAGGTTTCTCTAATACTTGACCAATTTGTCAAGTCATTGACCCAATGCTGAATTCAAATGCGAATTCACGGAGACAAATATTCTGACCTTTGAGCTAAAATTGGGGCGTCTAGAGTCCACATACGGTGTTTCTAAGATCTAGATTTTGGTTCTATGCATCTAATATCAAACTTAACTTAAATTTAATGGAAATTCATTTTCTGACCAAATATTAAGGCATTTGAAGCAAAAAAAGTGGCCTACAGTGTGAACACAAACGTTCTCCAAGAATTTATATAACGACATAGCTTTTGACCCAATGTAACCCAATATAATACTTTAATGAAGACAGACTTTCTGACCAAATTACAAGAAATTTGAGCCAGAAATCTGGCCTCTTGATTGACTGGCTAGCAATATCGAAGTGTAGCGTAGATGGGACAGGTTCACCAGTCTAGCCTCTAGAGTGCAAACAATGATTTCATACTAGTAACCTTGTTTTTGACCCTATGTGACCCAATATCGAACTTCATCTAGATTCTACGAAGATGATCATTCAGACCAAATATCAAGATCTTTGAGTCAAAGTGTGGCCCTTGAGTACGCACAAGGTGTTGACGGACGATGAACAACTGACTAATAAACAAACTAATTGTTCCAAGCAGATCAGTTTTAAAGCAAATAAAAATAAATAAGCCTTCCTCAACAGGCGCCGAAATAAAGGTACAAACATATAGGTGAGTACGTAGTATAGTAATATTTAATTGACCTGAATGACCGTGACCTCTATTTGCATAATTACGCGCTTGATCCATTGTCTTCGGCATTTCTCGTTTTATTCCGCTAGTCTAACATAACATTTAAATATTTGTTAAATGCACGAATTCATGA
This sequence comes from Fragum fragum, assembly GCA_946902895.1. Taxonomy (NCBI): domain Eukaryota; kingdom Metazoa; phylum Mollusca; class Bivalvia; order Cardiida; family Cardiidae; genus Fragum; species Fragum fragum. Next base: position 15,314,902 of record OX336366.1, read on the forward strand.
ACCGAGATGTCTACGAATGTGAAGTCCCACTGCACTTTAAGTAAGGAGTTCGATTAAAAAATCCTCGTTAACACTCTAGAGCCCACAGTCTTCATCGGATTCTCTTCAAACTTTCTCAGAATGTTTGTACCATCATAAGGATCGTGCCTTTCGAAACTGGGTCAGATCCGTCGAAAACACTGGAAAAGAGGCCTTATCAAAATCAAATTAAAAAATCCTCGTTAACACTCTAGAGTCCACAGTTTTAATCAGATTCTATTCAAACTTACACAAAATGATTGTACCAACATAAGGATCGTTCCTTTGGAAATCGGGTATGATCCGTCAAGAAACAAGGGAAAAGGGGCCTTTTGAAAATTTGATAGAAAAAATCAATTAAAAATCCTCGTTAACACTCTAGAGTCCACAGTTTTCATTGGATTCTCTTCAAACTTTCTCAGAATGATTGTACCATCATAAGGATGGTTCCCTTTTAAATTGGGTAGGTCCGTCAAGAAAAATAGGAAAAGGGGCCGTACGAAAATTTAATTAAATAAACCCGTTAACGCTCTAGAGTCCACAGTTTTCATTTGATTCTCTTCAAACTTTCACAAAATGGTTTTACCATCATAAGGATTCTTCCTTTCGGAATCGGGTATGATCCGTCAAGAACCACGGGGAAGGGGCCTTTTTAAATTCAATGGAAAAATCTATGAAGACATCCTCGTTTACACTCTAGAGCTACAATTTTCATCGGATTCTCTTCAAACTTTCACAGAATGATTGCACCATCATAAGGATCGTTCCTTTAAAATCGGGTATGATCCTTCAAGAAACAATGGAAAAGGGGCCGTACGAAAATTTAATTTAAAGATCTTCGTTAACACTGTAGAGTACACAGTTTCATCTGATTGACTTCAAACTTTCACAGAATGTTTGTACCATCATAAGCATTGTTCCTTTCAAAATTGGGTATGATCAATCAAGGACCACGGGAAAAGGGGGCCTTGTGAAAATTTGTTAAAAAATCCTCGTAAACACAATAGAGTCCATGGTTTTCGACAAATTCTCTTCAAACATTCAAATTTTATATATATATATATATATATATATATACATAAATCTTTGTTAACACATCATGGCCCTAGATTTCACCTGATCGACTTCAAGCTCTCACAGAATGATTGTACCATCATAAGAATTGTTCCTTTCAAATTGGGTCAGGTCCATCGAGAAACAAAGGAAAAGGGGCCTTAGGAAAATTCAATTAAAAATTCTTATTAATCTTTTAAAGTCCGCAGATTACATTGGGTTGTCTTTATACTCAAACAGAATAATTATACTTTGTACGTGTAGTTCCTTTGGAATTGGTTCAGATCCATCAAGGAACATGGGAAAAGGGGCTATATGAAAATTCAATTAAAAATGCCTGTTAACACAATGAAGCCTACAGCTTTGATAAGATTTTGTTGAAACTTTCACAGAATGATTGTAAGGTCATATCGATCATTCTTTTCATAACAGGGTTTGAACTGTCAAGAAACACGGGTAAAGGGACCTTATGAAAATTTCATTTACAAATCCTTGTTACCAAGTCCAGAGCTTTCATCGGATTTTCTTCACACATTCACAGAATAATTGTACAATAATAATGATTGTTGATGTTGAGGCTAGACCTTATCCGTCAAGTATCACAGAAAAAGGAGCATTATGAAATTTAATTTTAAAATCATTGTACCACAATAAAGTCAACAGTTTACATCAGATTCACAGAATGATTGTTCCATCATGAGGATTCTTTCTTTTCAAATTAGGCCTGATCTGTCTAGTATCGTGGGAAAAGGGGCCTTTTGAGAATTTATCTATAATCCTTGTAACCAAGTACAGAGCTTTCATTGGATTTTCTTCATACCTTCAAAGAATCATTACGATTGTTGATGCTGACACGAGACATGATCCTTCAAGTATCACAGGAAAAGGAGCCCTACGAAAAAATTATTTAAAAATCTCTACAACAAGATAAAGTCCGATAAAGTTTTCATCGGATTCTGTTCAATCTTTCACAGAATATTTGTACCATTATTAGGATTGCTTCTTTCCAAATTGGGTCTGATCATTCTAGTATCATAGGAAAAGGGGCTGTATGAAAATTTATAACCAAATCCTCATTAACACAAGAATGTCCCCAGTCTTTATCACAATCCCTCCAAACTTTAATAGAATGACTGTACCATGATTGGGATTGTTCCTTTCTGAATTGTGTCTGATTGGTTAGGTGATACAAGAAAAGGGGCCTAGTGAAAATTCTATTACAAAACCATCATTATCACAATAAAGTCCCTAGTCTTTATCATTTTCTTCAAACTATCTATCATTAGGATTGTTCCTTTGTACATTGGGTCTGAATTGTTAATTTTCACGAGAAAAGGGGCCTTATGAAAATTTTAATACAAAAAATTCTTGACACAATTTAGTCCACTGTTTTCATTGATTCTCTTTAACTTTTACAGAATAATTGTACCTTTATCAGAATTGTTCCTTTTGAAATTTGGTTTGTTCTGTAAAGTATCATGGGAAAAGGGGCCCTATGAAGATTTCACTATAAACTCATTAACACAATAAATTCCACAGATTATACAGATTGGTTGTACCATCATTACAATTGTTGATTTGGACAGTGGATCTGATTATGGCAAGTGTCACATAAAAAGGGGCCTTATGAAAAACTTTCTTAAATATTCTAGTTAACACAATGATGTCCCTTGATTTCACCGGATTCACTTTTCACAGAATGGTTTCACAAAATGATTGTACAATCTCTTAAATGGTTCTTTTCAGAACTGGGCACAATCCATCAAGTATCATGTAGAAAGGGACCATATGATTTTTTTAAATATTCTAGTAAACATATTGAAGTCCACATATTTCATCGAATTCACTTTAAACTTTCACAGAATGATAAATCCAACAGTAAAATATCACGGGAAAATGGGCATTATGAGAACTTGATTTTGATATCTTTGTTAACACAATAAAGTCAACAGTTTTATCGCGTTCTCTTTAAAGATGCATGGAATAATTGTGACACTGAAAACACAGGAAAAGGGCCTTACAGATTATCATTCAAAACATTTTTGTGTATGTGATAAAGTTCACAATTATTATCAAATTGTCTTTTGAATTTCACAGGACAATAGTAGGGTTGTAAGGAAAGTTCCTTTTGGAATGAAATTGATCCATCAGAAAACACAGGAAAAGGGCTCTTATGGATTTTCATTCAAATCAATCCTGTCTGTGTGATAAAGACCACAATTATTGTCAGATTCTGATAAAAATTTCACAGGATGATTGTAGGGTCATAAGATAACTTCCTATTGGAAATGGAGTGAATCCGCCATGAAACACGGGAAAAGGGGCCTTGAGGATTGTTGCTCAAAATAATAAAGGGGGTAAAGTCCATTTTTTTCATTCATGCATTCTTCTTTAAGTAATCAACTTCCTGAAATATCAGCTTTCTTTAACTGAAAACTTGAGAACCAGTAGAGCGTCTCAGGCCCTCATGGGCCTCTTGTTTTAATGTTGGTGTCTATGAAAAGTGATGTAACATAGTGGTAAAATATACTGTCATTTCCAAGGAAGGCATTAGCCGAAATTTATCTCAAAGAATTAAATGAACATTGTTTTAGATTAATTCCCTACTGCTTGGAATACTTTGTACCATCGGTATTTTTAGCTAGCAAAGCGTCAGCTTTGATAGCTTAAGTTAACAGACAAACTTTTGAGGTCTTCTCAGAGTTCAATGAGTGCAAACCGCCACTGGAGGCTTAACCACTAAATTGATTGAATGCCTACGCCATGAAAAGTAGTTCTTCAAAATCGTGCTATGAAAGCCTTTCCCTCTCAATCTCGCTTTTTAAAAAAATCCCAAGAATAGGGTTTAGAAAAACATCATGGACAATGAAGAAATTGCTTGTAACAAGCAATTTCTTCAATTTCCACAATGTTTTCTTCCCTACAAAAACAAAGAAGATTACTTACAAAACCATGCTTGCTAGCTTACAGTTCTTTCAGTACTTTGATTCAATATTTTTACTTCAAAACGTCAGGCTTAATAGTACTTGGCACTGTACATAAAGCAAGTTCGTCGTTCTTTCGTTTCTTCACGTATTCTTGATACTGTACCGTTGTTCTCCAAATTCAATTCAGCTGTTTTTTGGAAGATATGACAATGTTCACTGAATGATACTATCGTAACTGTTTATCCGCTGATAGATACATTTTACTGTAATGAGGACAGATGCACTTTCTCCAACTCGCATTTGATTAAAAAAATAAAAGAAAGAAAAAAAAAAAATGGCGTTGAAAAAAAAAATGTTTTTTTGCAGTTTCGAACCCATGTTTACTGCTTCAGGTATTTGCCTACTATACGACTCGACCACTTATCTGTTGTGGAATTAGGTTGATATACATATATTACTTTTTTTCAAAAAATGTTCATTGAATTTATCCGGATATTAGCGAAATAGCTCGTAAACGCACGCCTGTAGTCGATAACAAATTTATTCATAGCTAATTAATTCATTTCATAAAGGTCAAGTCATATCAATAATTTCAAGCTATACACATAAGGATATAATAAGTCAATGTGCTGTAGCTGTGTGCTGTTAACAAACTACTTGTATATTAATGATTGTTGGTTAACCCTTTCCTGTTTTGCAAAATTCTAGACCTGTCAAAATTCAAAATTTTGTAAACAACAATATAAAGATTATTTAATTTGAAAAATAATCATTCTGTAGGATAAAAAATATTGTTACAAGCAATTTCTTCTTTTTCTTCATTTTTTTTCTCAAGTCTAAAATCACAGGGACGTAAAGAATAGGTACTGAACAGGAAAGGGTCAAGCATTCTAAAATCGATGACCTTACATTGGGAAAAAATGAACATACAATCTTTATCTAATAATTTGAGAAAACGAGCATTTTGTTCAAATATAAGTAGTTAATCGTTTAACACTATATTGATACTTAATTGATACTCTAGTCTAATAGTTGTAAAAATCTAAATTATTAGAAAAACAAAAATCGCCACCCTTCATTCAAGGAATCAATTGACCGCGTCAAAATGCCCGAGTGTTGTAATAGGTCATTGGTAATCAAAGAATTCTACATGAAACATTGATAAAAGTTTCTAATTTCATTGTGTGAAAGCTGATTCGTATTGTACCAAAACAACTTTTCATTTCATTTCTTATGATATGATGACATTTTTATTTCAAAATTTGAAAGGAAACTTACATTTTTTAGAATTATAAAATATTAATGATAATGATATAAAATTGAAAATCTCAATTTTTGTATTTAGGTAGTTTTTCTTGTATAACATATCATATGAGCCTATGCGTGACATTTCAAACAATTTCGCATGTGCGTGACTCGCACACATTGAGCACCCTCGACACTCATTCGGGGCAGTTAGAATATTCGCTGATTGTTTAAAGAAGCTTTGGGTCAGTATCTATCCACAGAGCGCAGAGTGAAGACTCTGATCAGACTTTGCGGATGCACAGGCTGATCTGAGTTTTTACTTGGCGCACATGTATAATTGTTGGAAATGTCACTCATGGGCTCATATATAATTTTTAAATTGGTCACAATCGGTGGATCGCGACTATTACTCAAAGAATTGACCAATTGCGGCTGTCAAAGCAATCGAGCAATCAAATCACTTATTCAGTCCGGACTTAACCTTTAACTCCGACATTTTCTGCCATTGTTGTTAACCTTTTTTGTTGGTTCGGCGACCTAAACGTCGTAACTACAGCTTTTTCAAGCTGTAGTTACGACGTTTAGGTCGCCAACCAACTATTTCACTTTTTTGTTACATGATATTGTCCATGAATTTCGAAAAATAACCCAGATTATTGAAGCGGGGCTTCAATCAGCGACCAAATATCTTCTCGTCCGAATAAAAGCTGAAATCACCTTAACCAATATTTACTGCAGCAAATGTGAAACGTGACACTTCGAATTTTTTCGACCATTTTATTCTGAATCAGATATAATGCAGGGATTTTCTGTGCACTAAGTTCATAAAATAAATGTATCTTACTGTTCATAGAGCTCAACACATTATTCGGCGACAGGGTTTTACATTGATTATCGTAGAGTACGTCAATGTACCCTCAAAATTAGGTTCAGACGAAGATCAAAGATAACACTTCTGTTTTCAATATCGATGTCTCCGAGTCATGCGTGTCAAACACCGACATATCACCTCTTCATGGATCTTAAAACATTTCGATAGGTTAGTGTAAAAACTTCATAAGTGTCCATACTTTGTATAGACACTTATGATGGTTTTGCACTAACACACCGATTTGTGAACTCTGTCCGAGGAAGACGTTTCCATTGTTCCACAACGGCACGTTTAAGAATCCCTGGCGTCTGAGGTGGTTTAACTTGCTGATGTGCACGAGGGCATTGCTCGTCCCGAAAATGCTAAATCGGATTGAGTTTAGGGCTGCGTGAAGGCCAGTCCAAGAATTCATTACCGGCAATTCTCTGAAAGTCTTGCCAAACAACCGGTCTACTGTATTAATCAGAGGCAAATCCCTTTGTAAGATCTCAGTGCCAATGGAGCAAACAATTATCTTCCAAACTTCGCTGAAGGTGGCATAATTATCAACTTACCTTGAACAAATTCTCTAATCGAACTCACTTAACCTCCATAAGAGGTTTCATGTGCACACAGAATATTATGCCTTTCTATAAAAAATTCAAATGAATTTAAATAGAGATTGAGTATGTTAACTTCCTCATAAAAAACCCAACCTGCCATACACAGATCTCCTTGTAATTTGAAACATTATTTGCCACTCCAATTTTAGCTCGATTGAGCACAAAAGTTTCAATTTGAGCTGTTGTGGTTGTCTGTCGTTCTTTTTCACGTCGTCGAGTTTTGTTTCTCGTGATTCTAGAGACCACACTTAACACTTTTCACTAAATTTGATTGAAGTGAAGTAGGAATACTTGCTTGAGGAAAATCCGAAAAAATAGAGATCTACAGAAAAATTAGGGTCTACAGGTTCAAATCTTATTAACCCATTATCAGATAACAAAATTTCATACTAGTCTAAATTGAAAGGAGTTGCCGACGACAATTTGAGTTCATGAAATTTTAGATTTTTCCACTTTCTGTGTAGAAAATGTTTCGAAATAAAGAAATCTTGTTGCAAGCAATTATTAAATTTTCCCAATGTTTTCCCCCTTGAGGGGCGTCAGAGAGCCTCATTGTGTGGGAATGGGTTAAACGTTATTTACACTCTACATCCAGGGACGAAGGCTTCAAACTAGCCAAGTATATCTCTCGTTACTTTGAAACTTTGATTTGAATTTTATGAAATGTTTCATTCTAACTTATTCCAATCTCGTCTTTGCGCCCCGCAAAAATACTAAGCAATTTCTTCATTATCCACATTGTTTTCTATCCCTGCAGTACAAAGGAAAATAAAATTTCACCAATTGAAAATATTGTCGTCTGCAGCTTCTTTGAATTTTGATTAGCCTTAGATTTTGTCATGTGGTAATGGGTTTACCGCTGAAAAACAGTTTGATTTATACCCGGAAGATCAATCCATGAAGAAGGATTTTTAACCATTGTTTAAATCATTATTAGGTTCTATTTGTCATTCATTCGTTTTACAATCGTATTTGTATGTGGATAACAAGATTTTTATCATTTACATGTACATGGATTTGTTGGCAGACGGCGAGAACAATGCGGCTTTTTATTAACCCTTTCATGTTCTACCCCTGGTTTTTACGTCCCTGTGTTTTTATATTTGAGAAATCATTACAATATTTCCTATCCTATTATGATTAACATTAAAACCGTCTGCTGAACCTTTGAATCTGGACAGGTCTTACAATTTAAAGGGTTAAAGCCACTACCACACAACAATAGTTTAGACTATTTCTAATTGAACGATGTTTCAGACGACAATTTCAAGTTTGTGGAATTTTTAGAATCTATGTGTTAACCGTAGAAAACACTGTTCATAAAGAAGAAAGTACTTACAATTTCTTCATTACCCAAACTACCCTTCTTTTTCCCATGAGTTGCGTAAAAAGCGGAATTGTGTCGGGATGAGTTAAGATTGTTCAGGAGAGGTAAACTTAAGGAGAGTCGGTATATCTTGGACCCTATCATTTCATTCTTCAAGTTACTTTTTAACCATTTACTAGACGAGAAAATTATAGATTGGTCAAAGTTGAAAGAAGTTGCCGGCAATTAATAGTACGTTGAAATGAAAGAAAAAAATGTCAAATATAGGGAATTATGAGAAGGGAGACACATAACTTGTTACAATATGCGAGCGTGTGTTTATGTGCACGCATGTGTTAATGTTAGTGTGCGCGCGCGTGTGTGCGTGTGTTTGAAAAGTTTTGTTTTTATAATACCATTCTTAAACAAATGAAAACATACATTACTTTTATAATTAGTGATTTTATAATTTTTGTTTCATTGTAAAAAAAATCTTTACTAAATGCTTTGTGTGGATAATTTTCAAAAAGTAAATAATTAAATCTTTAGTTTCGTCTATCAAAACAGGCGTTCCAGTTGGTCGGAAAATATTCATACCTCCACGAACAAAATTTTGAGCACGCAGCTATTTTGTATGCTTCCGTACAAAATAGTCCCATACAAAGAGTACAAAAATTTGTAAAGAATTTGCTTTGTTCGCTCGATGCTATCAAATTATAAGAAACGAAGAGAATATTTTTGTTTACATGGAGGTATGAACCGAAAATCCTAATTATAGTCATGTATATGCTTCGCGTATTCATAGTGTGATCAGTTTTCGGTTCATATCTACACGAAATCGAAAAGAAAAAATATTCTCTTCATCTCTTAAACAACTCGTCCGATCAAGTGATTTTATAGAAGCAATGGAATCATAAAATTCCTTAAGTCGTTGATAAATTAGGAAACACGTCCCGCCAACGATAGTTTTCCAAAATTATACGATTATGTCTACAATAGTCCGATGTAATTTTATGAAAAGCTATACTCTGTATGCAATAGGAAACTCTAAAAGTGTAGAAAACTTCTTGAACAATGAAGCAATTTTTGTTACATGCAATTTCTTCATGCTTAAACAATTTTCTCGATGGGAGTGAAATAGCGAGTTTGCTTGGGAATGGGTTTAATGACGCATATAACATCTTTTTGCATGGCATTTTCATACAACTAAAAACACCCTGACGAGATTGGTAATTTTTGTGTCAAGTTCAAAATGTTTGTTATGATTGATTGATTGAATGGGCCCAGAGACTAAGTGTCAAGGAGCATAACTCTTGCAAAAATCAATGAACCATAAAATCCTTGATCGTTGTACACCTAAAAATTATGGTGATGAGATTGACCAAATTTGATTTAAATCAAGACAAAAAGTTAGGAGGAGTTGCATTCACAAGGCTGCAATTTCAATAAGCCCCAGAGACAAAGTTTTAAGGGCATAAGTCATGGAAAATTTATGAACCATGAAATCCTTACTTCATGCATATCTACCAATTAAGGTGATAATATCCACCAAGCTTCATTTAGATCCAGCAGAGAAAATTAGGAGGAGTTGCGTTCACAAGGCTGCGATTTCAATAAGCCCCAGAGACTAAGTTTTACGGGGGCATAACTGAGGCAAAAATCAATGAACCATAAAATCCTTACTTCATGCAAATCTACCATTTCAGGTGATAAGATTGACCAAGTTTCAAAATGATCCAGCCAAAAACTTAGGAGAAGTTGCATTCACAAGGCTGCAATTTCAATAAGCCCCAGAGACAAAGTTTTAAGGGGGCATAACTGAGGCAAAAATCAATGAACTATAAAATCCTTACTTCATGCACATCTACCAATTAAGGTGATAATATCCATCAAGTTTCATTTAGTTCCAGCCAGAAACTTAGGAGGAGTTGCGTACACAAGGCTGCAATTTCAATAAGCCCCAGAGACTAAGTTTAAAGGGGGCATAACTGAGGCAAAAATCAATGAACTATAAAATCCTTACTTCATGCACATCTACCAATTAAGGTGATAACATTGACCAAGTTTCAAAAAGATCCAGCCAGAAACTTAGGAGGAGTTGCATTCACAAGGCTGCAATTTCAATAAGCCCCAGAGACCAAGTTTAAAGGGGGCATAACTGAGGCAAAAATCAATGAACCATAAAATCCTTACTTCATGCACATCTACCAATTAAGGTGATATCATTGACCAAGTTTCATAAAGTTCCGTCTAGAAACGTAGGAGGTGTTGCGCTCAAGAGAAAAAGGGACGTACGTACTAACGGACGGACGGACGGACGGAAGGATTGACGGACGGACAGACAGAGAAAATGATGCCAATATACGACCGCCTCCGGCGTTGTATAAAAAGGGAATGATTTGTGTAAGGAATTAAAACTTTCACTCAAAAAAAAAAGTATTCACATATATCGGTGAACTTGCACACAAGGTAGATCAATAAAAAATCCCTAGTAATTCATTTGTTCTGTTTTGCGTGATTGCATGAATTATAATTATCATAAATTATTTCTTTACGAAATGAAGAAAGTTTTTTTTTTGTTTTTTTGAGGTATGAACCTTAATACTTATTCACATTGTATATGTCGGAATATTTTTAGTTTAATATCTCAATGGAACAAAATATTGATTTTTATATTCAGACACAGACCTTATATACAACATGTTTCTGATCTGATATCGTAAACATGTGGCCGCAACCATAGCGCAGTGGTAGCGCGTAGGACTCTTATTTTAGGGGTCCTGGGTTTAATCCCCGGCCGCGGCGGATATCCTTTCAAAAATTGGTCTCCCACCAATGGGTGGATTAGCGTAAATTTAAGTGGTATTTTTCCATTACACAATATAACCGTAAAAATGTTGCATTTTGGGTAAAACAATTTGAACACCGCAGACATTTTGTTGACTACTGTCACTTATTTCGAATCGAATTTACATGCTTGCGTTGATTTAGGTCGATAGAGTTCAAATGAGGGTAAAAGAAGTTTCAGTATGATCGAATTCACCTTTTAAAAAGTTAAAAAACTCGCCTGAGAAAGGTAATTATCTTTATTCTTTTCCTTTAGTTTTCATAATACCCCACCCATCACTGTTTGCTTATCATGTAACATCTATGCTTTTGATTGAATTATATGAACATGCGTGTAACACGTATGAATAGTTTTGTGGCTTTAATGGTCAACATTAGGATAGAGATATACGCTTAGTGATACTCTTTCCAGTCAAATAAAAGAATGGCGTTTAACAGGTGAACTTGCCTTTTTACTGGTACTTTACCGTATTTTTGACAATTATCGAAAACTTATTTGTGTGCTTATAAAGACGCGTAAAAAGTTAGTTATAGTATCTTAATTAAAGGCCGAAAATAAAGATTAGATATAAATAAATACAAATAAACGAATACAAATATATATAATTTGTTGGTGTACATGTGTAAACTATGTATTTCAGGAATTGCCTGATTGTATCAAGCTGTAAGATGACCAGCTATTGCAAAAGTATTAATTATTACCCTGATGCCATTTTGCTATCTACATGGTGGAGGCAGAGTGAAATCCCCCCAACAGGTACATTTATATATGCTGGACCAGAATTGAACAAGGTTGGAACGTATATATTTCACTTCCATCACTTAAATTATTAGTTCACATGTCTGAATTCTTAAATAAATGTGCAATTTATTATTTGATGTGATGCTTTTTGAGTCATCTTACAGATGTTTGCAGAAAGGTCCGTTAAAAAAACCCTACGAGATGTAAAGTAATTTTATTATGTATGCACTTCAATTCAATATAAGGGCTACATTCACCAAAGCTTACGCCTATGCTTAGGCTTGAAAATGACATGAATATACATTCTCAAGTTGAACATTTTGAGTTTGAATTTTATCGAGTACGCGTGCGGTGAGTGAGACATAGTTCTCACAATATCACTTCGGTGTTAGAGCGATAGTGCGTGCGTTGGTGCGTGCGTACGTTCGTCCGAAAACTTGTCCAAATAATACTTTCTACATCTATGGATGGATTTGAGAATTACTTGGCACAGGTGTTCTTCTTGATGAGTGCTAGTGTCATGCGAAACCTTTGTTGTGATACCTCCAAGATCACGGTCACAAGCGAAGGTCAAACGACAAAATTAACCTTGTCCGGAGCAGAACTTCTACATTCATACATTTATTTGAAAATAACAAGGCACAGTAACTGTTGTTTTACTTGATGAGTGCTAGTGTCATATGATATGTGCTTATGTCACTGACCTTGTCCAGTGCATAACTTCTACATTATGGATGGATCTGAAAATAACTTGGCACAGTTGTTTTACTTGGTGAGTGCCTGTGTCATACGAAACGTTTGTTGTGATATGTCCAAGGTCAAGGTCACAATAAAAAGAATATTCTAGGTACCGCATTCTCAGTATAAATCAGCGGGATCAATGTTGTCCCTGAACAACTTATTTCTCGCTAAATACAATCTTCCTACTAACACAGTTCAATAATGAGTGTGACCAAAAACTTTAACTGAAACCTGACCACAATATTAGGACGAAGTATAAGTTATGTTATATGTCTTTTATATTTCCTTTTTTAATTTAAAGAGGAATTCAACCAGCCTTTCATCTAAAATGGTACAAATTAGCGGAAATTAACAACACAGATTCTATGAAAACTACAGAGGAGGATTAATGAGTACTGTTAGTTGAACCCAATCATAACAATAAAGACATTATGATTCTTTTGTGGGATTTAATTGTGATCATAATCTTCATTGTTAAATTATAAATGATTAAAAAAAGCAAGCCATGGTTAATTCAACAGATATTTTGGTCTCTTTGTTATGCTAGCAAAAGAAATATGTACATTTTTTATGGAAATGTTTGCCTATGTTTCTCTGGATATCTTGAAATGATGTAAAAGATATTTTGTTATCTTTGTGTAATTTACTGCAGAAGAAAAGCACTTTGATATGAAAAATCCCGAAAATTTTACAGTTAAAAACCCGGCAGCTGGTTTCAAGGACAAATCACGTAAAATCACGGTGATTACCGTAACACATGAACCGTAATTTTACGGGAAAAGATCTGGCAGCTGGTTTCCAGGAAAGATCCCGTAAAATCACGGTTCATGTGTTACTGTAATCAGCGTAATTTTACGGGATTTGTCCCGGAAACAAGTTGCCGGGTTTTTTTTACTGTAAAATTTAACGGGATTTTTTTTTACAGTGAAGTAGTGGTGGTACTGGTGTGAGAAATACCTGGAATCAATGATTACGTGCTCCAGATGCCGAGATTTGACTGAAATATTGTTTAAAGGGGCGTTAAACCCTAATCAATCAACCAATCAATCAATTGTCAAACATATTTGCACAAATGCTAGCCTTTTTTTTTCAAAAAGCTTCGCTTTTCAAACATATCTGTCCTTATTGGCTCCAGTTTTCTGGTGCGTTAAGAAGCGGATTCATACATTGTGGGGTTAGGTTTTTCGTTTCATACCTCCGTGAAAACAAAACAAATCTCTTCATTTCTTATAATTTATTAGCATCGAGCGAAAAACCAAAATCTTTACAATTTTTTATACCTTTTTGTATGGGACTATTTGTGCGGTATACAAAGTTGCTGCGTGCTCAAAATTTTGATCATGGAGCTATGAATATTTTTTGACCAATCAGAACGCTCGTTTTTGATAGACGAAACTAAAAATTAAATTATTCAAACTTAACTCGACAGAGCATAGGTTTTGTTTAGAAATCCTCTTTGTCAAAGGTTATCAAGATAAATAAACTAGGCTAAAATAACCCAGGACTTAGCCCATGACAACATGACAAAATCTTAGACTGATTTAAATTGAAAGAAGCTGCAGAAAACAATTTCAAGTTGATGGAATTTAGAAAATCTTTGCCTTAAAGGGTAGAAAACATTGTGGACATAGAGGAAATTGCTCGTTAAAAACAATTATTTCATTGTCCACAATGTTATACAGAGCTTTTTACTTTTTTCCAAAGCTTTTTACTTGAGATGATTAAAAAAAGAATATTCTAGGCACCGCATTCTCGGTATAAATCAGCGGGATCAACAGATATTTTGGTCTCTTTGTTATGCTAGCAAAAGAAATATGTACATTTTTTATGGAAATGTTTGCCTATGTTTCTCTGTATATCTTGAAATGATGTAAAAGATATTTTGTTATCTTTGTGTAATTTACTGCAGAAGAAAAGCACTTTGATATGAAAAATCCCGAAAATTTTACAGTTAAAAACCCGGCAGCTGGTTTCAAGGACAAATCACGTAAGATCACGGTGATTACCGTAACACATGAACCGTAATTTTACGGGAAAAGATCTGGCAGATTTAAGCACAAGTTAGGGAACTGAAAGTACTGAAAGCTAACAAAGTAAGGTTTTGTTTAGAAATCCTCTTTGTCAAAGGTTATCAAGATAAATAAACTAGGCTAAAATAACCCAGGACTTAGCCCATGACAACATGACAAAATCTTAGACTGATTTAAATTGAAAGAAGCTGCAGAAAACAATTTCAAGTTGATGGAATTTAGAAAATATTTGCCTTAAAGGGTAGAAAACATTGTGGACATAGAGGAAATTGCTCGTTAAAAACAATTATTTCATTGTCCACAATGTTATACAGAGCTTTTTACCTTTTTTTCCAAAGCTTTTTACTTGAGATGATTAAAAATCGATTTTGACTGGACATGGGCTTAATAGTATTCCTTTGAAGGAGTTCTCTTCAATAATCTATGTGGCAATTCAAAGCAATGCGCTTGGTAAAGACTTTGGTCAGATTCATTTTGAACACAATATGCCCAGGCGAGCAGTGATCTGAAAATACCTAGGAGATGAAAATTCAGTCAGAGTTAGTAATATTCCTGGAATACATAAGAACTACTTTTTAGACATTTGATTGATTTAGTGGTTAAGCCTCCATAGGCAGTTTGCACCAGTTGGACTTTGAGACGACCTCAAAATTTTGTCTGAAACCATAAGCTATCAAAACTGACGCTTCGCTAGCTAAAAAGTATATGGTATCTGCATAAAATCATTTTTTTCAAGTTGTACACATTCATCTGGTAAATCGTTCACTTAACTTCATTGCAAAAAGATAGACCTGATGATCCGTTTCTCCGAACGCGGCTGTGTACAAGCACGGAAATTTACGTAACAGTGAAAAATATCGCGGAAAAAGAATAAATTGCTTGTTGCAAGCAATTTTTTCTTATCCTACAATAATTTCTACAACATAGGATGGTTTTATCTCAAATTTCATCCAAAATTCATTGTCATCTGCAACCACATCCAAATCAGTCCAGTCTAAAATGTCAAAAAACGGGAAGGAGTACAAATAATTAGTCGACCAATGGAATCATTCACTTACACCGGAAGCGAAATTTGAACTCCTTCAATGGTCCATATTATATGAAGTTTTTTGTCGATTTGCAGACTTCAACGTCGTAACAAGAGTTTATTCATTTTTTTGTAAAAGTGCAAGGTTTTTAATTTACTCTGATAAAAAAATTGGAGAAATGATGTAAACCTTTTACATAAGTTATGGGACTTCAGTTTAATCTATAAAAGTCCTTTTTTTCTTAAAATATCTCTTATTTGCTTACAATAAGCTACGGCTTGATGTATCATAAATTCTTTCATGTACTATCCCTGATATTTACGTCCACGTGATATTGTATTTGAGGAACATTGTGAAAAAAGACAAAATTGCTTGTTACAATGCTTGTAACAAGCATTTTCTTCTTTGTCCACTATATTTTCTATCATGTAAGATGGATACTTTTTAAAATGTATTTCTTTCCTTCATGATGTCGTCTGCACTCCTTTTAATTTTTGACGAGTCCTCAATTTTGAGAAACAGTAATGGGTTAAAACAATGCTCCATTGTTGTGATATTAATACAACAACCTTGTTTCAATATAAACACACCCTGCAAGGGGATCTTTAGATCATATGTCAGGGCAACATACTAGGCGTGTTGTCTTCGCTAGCACCTTTATCGACTACCATATCATATTCAACACATCTACATAAGCAAACATTTGACAGACATCCCACAGTATCTAAATTCTGGTCGGCTTTGCAAGCCAAGGCTAGTATCCTTTGACACACTGTAACCCAAGTTGTTTCTGAATGGCTGTGTATATCTTTGTTTAAGTTGATGTGAATAGTCTGACGAGATAGCATTTGCATGACTGGACTTTTGAAAGGAGGAATATCTTCGATATAGATAAAAATTATAGGCTTTTTGTTCATATCGGCAAACTCTACCTGCATTTCACACCAGTAATCATCACTATAAGCCCTAGTAATAACGCACATAAATACGGAGCTAACTTCAGTGCATCTTTCCATTTCTTGCTGTTTTGTATGAGACGGATTTTCATGTTCTAAGCCAAAGAGCACTAAGTCACAGTCTGTTTCAAGCAGGATCTTTAATTCATCATTCACATGACTGTAAATGTGATCCCTACACGTTTCATAATCATCGGGATGATAAGAAAGCATCACTAAATATCTTTGACTGCGGTTTAAACTATCCTTAAAATCCTTAACAAATTCGTGCTTTTGCTTTTCGAATTGCTTCCTGTTAAATTTCACGAAAGTCAATATCGATAAAAGAATTATTAGGAAAATTGTAATAGAAATCACCAGAGCAATAACGGTATACACTATATTTCGAATGCAAAGAAATTGTGTATCTTTCAATATTCGCTCATCTACTAAAACAATCTTTTTTTCTAGTACACACGAATGCGTTGATCCATTATTCCTCCTCGCTAGCCACTGTATAAACTTAACCCATTCACACTTACACTGAAAGGGGTTCAAACTGATATCAACGGTTGTGTCAATTTTTTTTCAAGCGTATCAAATGTCTTAACAGCACTATCATCGAGAGTTTTAAATGAGTTAGAGCTTAAGTCCAGTAATCTTAAATATCTTAAATGTAACAATCTGAAGGTAATAGTTTTTAGTTTATTCCCACTGAGGAGTAATAGGCGTAAATTTTGATTTGATTTAAATGTGTCCTTCGGAAAACTCGCAAACTCATTATTTCTTAAATCTAGATATTCCAAAAGTGTAAATGGTGCCAGGAAATTATCGAGATCTTTAAACTTTGCCATTTCCCAGAGCCTGTTATCACTAAGAATTAACTGACGGCATTGGATATTTCCTCGTATTAGAAAGTAGCTCATCCCATTTGAAGAAAAGTTAACTTTGTCCAATAATGTGGTCTTAGGAAAAAGAATAGTAATATTAACTTTCTGTATACTAAAATTGGTAACACTGATATTTTTCAGACTCACATTACACGTCGATGCATCGATTAAAGAATTTTCAAAGTAAACGGGCGTCTCATTAGAATCCAAAGAGACTTCATCGAGACGCATCATAAGGAAATAAGTCAATGCTGATCCCGGTCCGAAATTGTGACATACTATGTATGATTTGAAGGGTTTTGACGGCTGTATATATTTCAATCGAAGTAAAGGTGGTCTGGATAGTTTCACAGATCGGAGGTTTTTATAAATAACACCCACATTCAGCTTTTTCCATTTGCCTTTGAGATCACTATACACGGGTATAATGTGAACAAATGTCAACTTGATTGACTCTAAAAGAAGCGGCTCATAAGGCGGTTTTTTCCAAATTTGAAACTCCGATGTGTTCCAAAATAAAGTTTGGTGACCTAGTACGAGAGTTTTGATTTTTCTTATTTTAAGCATTCTTAAAAAAGCCGTGTTGATAAACAACGGTTTACGATGATGTTTTCCGATAAAGCTTAGATCGACTGTATGAAGTTTTGGCAGTATGTTTTCCTCTGAGAGTACAGGAATTAATTGTTCGCCTGACCGTTGTTGTGAATTACCGAGTTCTTCACAACCGGACATATTAAGTATCTCCAAATTGTGTAAACCGACAAAAGCTTCTTTCGGAACATGGCCAATAGCATTGCAATGGACTCCTAATCGCGTCAGACTCAACAAATTCGTGAAGCATCTAGAGCATAGATCAAAATTATACGGTGGATTAGTGACAGTTATTTCTAGTCTTTTTACACTTCTCCAGGACTTGTGCTCGAAATCACTTTGCTCTAGTGTTTTCTTACATGCTGTAAGAAATACACTAGATATATATGCATTTACGATTTTTGGAACGCCATATTCACAGAACATCCCATTGTCATGGATTGAGCAGGTTGTTTCTTCTGACAAAACCACATATACCAACTGTAAAAGGAAAACAAGCCATTTGCTGTCAGGTATTACCATGGTGCACTTTGACTGAAATTATAAAGGCGGTAAGAAATTATTTGTGGAATAACTTATTCAATACTATAATGAACTACTTGCACAAAATATAATAAAACTTTATGATTAACAGATTGCAGGCCACAACGAGCTCCTCTAGAAAGTTCCACTTAGATATTGATTAATACTATTTGCAAAATGAATGATCAGAAACATGCAATAAAAAAGCTAAATGGTTGATTGACAAACTGAAAGCCGTTGAATAAGCTGTAGTTACGACGTATAAATCGCCAAACAATCTAAAGTGCTTAACATCAATGTCGGACAATTTCGGAGTTCAAAGTAAACTCTCAGTCTAAATGACTGATTTGATTGGTCGATTGATTCTTTGATTGACAATCACGAATCGCCCATTACTTTAGAAATGAAACTAAACGAAACAACTCAAAACTCGCACTTTTATGGTTAACCAGAGCTGGCGGATCACGGCGTCAATCCATGATCTATCGACTAATCAAATGATGACTCGAATTGAATTTGATAGTCGGAAGTACAGTTTTACAGTCATTAGCCAACCGTTTGACTCTTTCTACGTACCACTGGTTACAAAATTTAAATAAAAAAAAACAAAAAAAAAAAAACACAAGACCATTCATAATTTAAGTTGTACTTCCTGTTTGAGTCAATGGGCGGGGCTAATGAAATAAGTGGACAGGGCCACCTACAAAAAAGTAGAATGGTTGGTTGGCGACCTGAATGTCGTTTAAGTCACCAAACGAACAAAAGAGCTTCACATTAATGTCAGCCAATGTCGGAGTTCAAAGTAACCTTGAAATCTAAATTAATGATTATATTTGGACGACTGATTATTTGATTGACAGTCGCGATTGGTCAATGTGCTGGCATAGATACAACACAAGGTACAAATTGGCACGCCTGACCCACAAAGAGAAGGGAAGACTGAAACACTAAAAGCACCTTTTAATTGGATTGAAGTTTAAAATTTCTTCACAACAAAAGTAAACAATTAAGTATAACAATAAGATTGCCTGTGACGAATAAGGCCTATTCTTTATATCTACGAATTTCTTAAATACTTTATATTACCAATAGGAATTAGAAAAGGATTGAATTTAGACCTTATCATAATAAAATACTTTTAATGAGAGGTCCAAAATGACTCTGAATCGTTCACTTGTGAATTATCAAGATTTAACAAACGGTCAACCAAATTGGTTAACCAAAGACCATTCCAAGTTTGGTATATATTGGCGTAGTGGCTTAGGAGAAGAAGATGTTAAAGAATTATAGAAGCATTAAAAGATTTCTATAAGTCCGATAAGCATGACACGTCCTCTTTTCAAAATTTCAAAAATACGTTCTTAAAAGAGTCACAAAAGGAAAGTTTCTGCCAAGTTGGTCCAAATTGGTTAAATGTTTTAGGAGGAGAAGATCTTTAAAGAGTCAAAAGTATGGTCCATAGAGTTCTCACTGCATTTTGAACCTCGTAAAATAGTTTGACCCATATAAGAGATATCTTCGAGACAAATATTCTGACTAAGGTTCAAAACATATATGGCAAATGTGGTCTCTAGGGTGCACACAATGTTTTCTAAAATTTGAACTTATAATGTAGTTTTTTATTATATATGACACAATTTAAAAATTGACCTAGATTTAATAGACACACATATATTATCTAAAAAGACCAAGGCACTTAGGCCATAAAAAACCAAATGTGTCCTTTAGAATGCGTGAGAGTGTCTGCTGAGATTTGAGCGAGTGGTCTCGTTCTTACCTAATGTTACTCAATATCAGACTCGAAATGTATATATGAGATGAAAAGAATATTTTTGTTTTCATTGATATATAAACCGAAAAAAACTAATCACACTGTATGAATACGAGAAGAGGATTCATACATAAGTGTGATTAGGTTTTTCGGCTCATAAATCAATGAAAACATAACAAAAAATATTCCCCTCATCTCTAATAATTTGATAGTATCCAGTGAAAAAAGGAAACACTTCATAAATTTTGATGCCTTTTGTATGGAACTATTTTGTGCGGAAGTATACACAATGGCTGCGTATTCAAAATTTTGTTCATGGAGTTATGAATAATTTTGTTCGACCAATCAGAACTCCCGTTTTTTGATAGACGAAACTAAAAATCAAATTATTTCATAGTGACAAATATCCGGACCAAATATCAAGACATTTGGACACAATACGTGGCCTCTAAAGTACACAAGTATTGGTTTTTCTTAGATTTAACCGACTCTATGTGACACAATATAAACATAAACTGAGATTTCATGGAGACAAACTTTCTGACCTAATAACAATGCATTTGATCCAAAAATGTGGTGAAACAGAGTTCCAAATAACAAGAAAAACACCCAGGTTCACTTAATAATGACAAAGTCTTTTATTTGAGTAGGAGAACAATAGTAACGTTTATTTAGTCAAACAGACGAGCGTCTGGACTCTGGAGTGTATCTAAAGAAGCCAAATAGTTGTTACGAAGATGAGTGGTACACTGACTATACATTGAAAACCGTTTGCTTTATATACCGTAAACTTGAGGAAGTTCTTCAGAAAAATATCCCGTAGTTGACATGTATCATATGCTTAGAGTAATAAAATCAAAAATAAGCGTGGCCTGATTGAGTAAGGCAGGGAAGTACTAAATTCAAATTAAGTTAAAACTAAGGAGATACAGAAAAAGGCATAACCCTTGATATTAAATATTGTTATAGTGGCCTGTTGAGTGCAAATATTTCTTTTAAGAATTGACAAAGTGACAAAGTTTTTGATCGAGTGTGATCCAAAAATTACAACAAACAGAGGTTTCATGGAGACGAATACTCTAACCAATTATAAATACACTTGAAAAAAAAATGTGGTAAGAAGATTTGACCTAGTGATATAGTGTTTGGACAGGATGTGACCCAATATCGAACTTGTTTGTTATTTCATAGAGACAAACATTCTGACTATATAACTTTCTAATTTTATTGTGTGAAACCCGATTCGTAATGTACTAAAACAGCCGTAACTTTTCATTTCGATTCTTATGATATGCTGACTTTTTTTTAGGTACTTTTTCTTGTATATCACATCATATATAATTTTCGGATTGGTCACAATCGGTGGATCGTGGCTATTACTCAAAGAATTGACCAATTGCGGCTGTCGATCAAGGCATCGACTGAACAATCAAATCACTTATTCAGCCCGGACCTAAGCTTTGACTCCTACATTTGCCGCAATTTTTGTTAACCTTTTCTGTTGGTTTGGCGACCTAAATGTCGTTACTACAGCTTATTCAAGCTGAAGTTACGATGTTTAGGTCGCCAACCAACTATTTCACTTTTTTGTTTCATGCTATTGTCCATGCTGAAGTCAATGGGCGGGGCCACTGGAGAAAGTTGGCGGGGCCAGCTATTGGTCAATTAGTCGACCATTCAAATTGTTCATTTAGACCGTCAGAAAACTTTGAACTGCGACATTGATCGCATTTTCTGTGAAGCAGTTTTGTTGATTTGGCGACTTAAGCGTCTTATTCAACCTGTGATTACGATATTTAGGTCTCAAACCAACTGCGTTGCATTTTTTGTTACGTGACGGTATTAAAATCCATATTTTTTGCAAAATAACTCGGACCACTGAGCGGTTCCAGCTATTCCTCAAATCAACGACCAAAGATGACTCATAACCTGAAGTTCATTGGTTCGAGCTCCACAGTCAACGGGTATGTTCATAGGCAAGACACTTGATAGCCAGCCCCGTTCTACCCAGCTATAAAATTAGGAAGCAGTCGGTTTAAACCACTACCCATCTTTTGGGGACGTGAAAAAATTAAAGCTTCCGTAGCAATCGAACTAAAATACATTGGTATAAATCATAAACTAAACTGTTACAATATCTCTGAAACGATATAACAATTTTCCGTCAGCGACCAAATATCTTCTCGCCCGAATAAAAGCTGAAATAACCTAAATCAATATTTACTGAGCAAATGTGAAGCTTGACACTCCTAATTTTTTCGACCATTTTATTTTCTATCAGATAAACTGCAAGGATTTTCTTTGCACAAAGACCACAAAATATCTGGCTGTTCATAGAGTTCAACACATTTATCGGCGGCAGTGTGTTATATTGATTAACGTCGAAAACGTCAGTGTACCCTCAAAATGAGATTTAAACGATTATCAAATATAACACTTCTGTTTTCAATATCGACTGTCTCCGAGTCATGCGACTCAGAACACCAACACATCACCTCTTCGTGGATCTTAAAACATTTCGATTACTTTCTCTAAAAACTCATGATGGTTTTGCACTAAGACACCTATTTGTGAACTCTGCCCGAGGAAGACGATTCCATTGTTCAACAACGGTACGTTCAAGAATCCCTAACGTCTGAGGTGGATTGATTTGCTGATGTGCACGGCGGCCTAACTCGTCCCGAATATGCTCAATCGGATTGAGTTTAGGGCTGCGTGAAGGCCAGTCCAAGAATTAATTACCGGCAATTCTCTGAAAGTCTTGCCAAACGACCGGTCTACTCTCTTAATCAGAGGCAAATCCCTTTGTAAGATCTCAGTGCCAATAGAGCAAACAAATATCCCCCACACTTCGTTGAAGGTGGCATGATTATTAACTTACCTTGAACAAATTCACTAATCGAACTCACTTAAGTTTTATGTGCACACAGAAAATTATGCCTTTCTATCAAAAATTCAAATGAATTTAAATAGAGATTCAGTATGTTAACTTCCTCATAAAAAACCCAACCTGCCATACACAGGTCTCCTTGTAATTTGAAACATTATTTGCCACTCCAATTTCAGCTCGATTTAGCACAAAGTTTCAATTTGATCTGTTTTGGTTGTCTGTCGTTCTTTTTCACGTCGTCGAGTTTTGTTTCTCGTGATTCTAGAGACCACACTTAACACTTTTCACTAAATGTGATTGAAGAGTAGTAGGAATACTTGCTTGAGGAAAATCCGAAAAAATAGAGATCTACAGAAAAATTAGGGTCTAAAACCTTTAGACTTTACAGGTTCAAATCTTATTAACCTATTATCAGATAACAAAATTTCATACTAGTCTACATTGAAAGGAGTTGCAGACGACAATTTGAGTTCATGAAATGTTAGATTTTTCCACTTCCTGTGTAGAAAATGTTAGGAAAATAAAGAAATTTCTTGTTGCAAGCAATTGTTAAATTTTTCCAATGTTTTCCCAATTAGTTTCTTGAGGGGCGTCAAAGAGCCTCATCGTGTGGGAATGGGTTAAAACGTTATGTACACTCTACACCCTGGGACGAAGGCTTCAAACTGGCTAGGTTCATCTCGCGTAACTTTGAAACTTTGATTTGAATTTTATGAAATGTTTCATCCTAACCTATTCCAATATAATCCCTCCTCTTTGCTCCCCGCAAAAAAAAAAGAAAAAGAAAGAAAAACATGGACCAATTTCTTTATTATCCACATTGTTTTCTACCTCTGCAGAAGAAAAGAAAATGTTATTTCACCAATTGAAAATATTGTCGTCTGCATTTTTCTTTGAATTTGGATTAGCCTTAGATTTTGTCATGTGGTAATGGGGTAACCGCTGAAAAACATGTTGATTTATACCCGGAAGATCAATCCATGTAGAAAGTTTATAAATTGCAGGTTCTTTTTACCGTTAATCGTTTTAGATGTTTACATTATTATTAGGTTCTATTTGCCATTTATTCGTTTTTCAATCGTATTTGTATAACTAGATTTTTATCATTTACATGTACATGGATTTGTTGGAAGACGGCGAGAACGATGCGGCTTTTTGTTAACCCTTTTATGTTAAATGCCTGGTTTTTACGTCCCTGTGGTTTTATATTTGAGAAGACATTACAATATTTTCTATCCTATTATAATTAACATTAAATTTCCGTCTGCTAAACCTTTGAATTTGGACTAGTCTTAAAGTTTGAAAACCAGTAAAGGGTTAAAGCCATTACCACACAACAATAGTTTAGACTATTTTTAATTGAACGCTGTTCAGACGACAAATTCAATTTTGTGGAATTTTTAGAATCTATGTGTTAACGAATAGAAAACACTGTTCATAAAGAAGAAAATATCTTTAATTTCTTCATTACCCAAGCTACCCTTCAATTTTTTTTTACGGACGTCCACCGGTCGAAATCAGAGTAAAGAGCGGCGAAGGTGCGAAAATTTATGACATTGTTTGACAGGGAGAACAATAGCTGCTGGCACTTGATTGACAATATCGAGGGATTAGATAATCGGCAGACGACCAGGTGTTGCATACTCTATTCTTTGCACTGTACAGTGTTGGAAAAGAGCGATCGATATTTGAGAAAGTATCAAAACTAGTGTGTGGAAACGTATTTTCATATTTTTGACTGATATTTTATTTTTTGCCGATTACTCGATGAGTGATATTGGTAATCGATACTCGGACGTTCGATCGAGTACTCGTTCCCATCCCTAATTTTTTCCCATGAGTTGCGTAAAAAGCGGAATTGTGTCGGAATGCGTTAGGATTGTTAAAGAGAGGCAAACTTAAGGAGAGTCGGTATAACTTGGACCCTATCATTTCTTTCTTCAAGTTACTTTTCAATCGATTACTAAGTGACAAAATTATAGACTGGTCAAAGTAGAAAGAAGTTGTCGGCAATTCATAGTAAGTTGAAATAAAAGAATCAAAGGGCTGAAAGTACTGAGAAGTTGGAATGCGCTGAAGGGTCATAACTGTGGAATTCGGTTCAAATTCATGTATTACTTTCCGAGTAAGCCTGCCTCCTTTAAACTTAAACCAGCATTCCCATTCGTGTACATATGTGTGTAAATATCGCACAAAAACATAAATCCACATACAGAAATCAAAAACGAGCATTGTCTTAACCCATTCCCAGACAGTGACGCTTTTAAATGACCCTCATCATGAAAGCTTTGGAAAACATTGTGGAAAATGAAGAAATTGCTTGTTACAAGCAATTTCTTCATTATCCACAATGTTTTCTGTCCAAAAAGACCAGGATTTTAAAGATTTCATCAACTTACAATGGTGCGCGGACGTTTTGGCCCCGGACATTTTGGCCCGGACGTTTTGGCCTGGACGTTTTGGCCTAGGACGTTTTGGCTCAAAAAAGGGCAGAGTAGGACGTTTTGGCCTATATCAGGTTATTAATAAATATATTTGTTTATTGGGGATTAAAGCTAATAGAATACAAATTTTTGTCAAAATAACATAATATGACATAAAAATTGTAATTTATATTTGATATTTGAAAAAAAATTTGGTCTATATTTAATTTAGTTTAACCAGTATGTTTTTCAAAATTTGTTTATCTTAGTATTATCGTAATTGGGTTTATACAATTTATGGCAATTAATGAAGATCAAAGAAGGGAAAAACTTTGGTGTATTGAATTGAAATTTTCCAATCAACTTTAATTGATTGATTATTTCAATTACATGTATATGAAACTGTTTAAATTAATTGCACATAGTAATTGGGATTTTACAATTTATGGCAATTAATGAAGATCAAAGAAGTTATCAATAGCAGTTTGTAATATGTTTTGTCTACCAAAGGATTTAGATTAAAAACATTAATTAACATGGTTAAAAACACTTTACAAGTAATTAATATCAGTTTGCAATGTCTTTCTTTAACTACCAAACTCCACATGTATATATATATATTCTTTGAAACAAATCTTAATATCAAATCTATTTCGACGATTGGACAACTTCCGGTCAATTGTAATGGCCACAAATTTTTCGAGGGATAACGAAAATATAGATTAAACAAATTAACTGGAGGATTCTCATATTTATTTGTGTTATAAAATCATGGAAAATACTCAAACAATCAACAGAGACAAAAATAATGAGGATCAGGTATTAGAAAATAGTTTTTTGAGTCAAAATCGTTTTGCCGCTTTCAATGGCGGGAACTCAAACAAAGGATCGCACAAAACTACAGACAATCAGAGAGATGAAATGGAAGGTGAAACGAATAGTGACACTGGATATGATTGTGATTATGGATTAACAACATTAACAACATTAAAGCGAAAACGGATAAATAGCTCTACTGACGGTAAGAGTTCTGAAAACATTAGCGAAAAAGAATATCATGACATGTCAACAGACGAAAAATTAACAGTTATGTTTAGACAAATGAAGTGTATCAATAGAAACGTTGAGCACAGTCTGATCCTTCACAATAAAGTACGTAATATTGAATGTTCATTATCAGATTATGATCAACGACTTAGAGTCCTTGAATATAAATCTATTGACCAGGAAGCCAGATCTCGTAGGAATAACCTCCTTTTTAATGGAATGCCAGAATCAAAGGACGAAAACTGCACGCTTATTATTGAACGGTTCTTGTTTGAACATCTAGAGATAGATGACTGTCCACAAATACCACGTGCACATCGCCTGGGGAAATTTAAAAAAGATACCACTCGCCCCATTATTGTTTATTTTCTTGATTATAGGGACACTGTGAACATTTTATCCCATGCAAATAAGCTGAAAGGGTCGAAATTCAGCATCAACAGGGACTTTCCTAGAGAAATTACGGAAGCTCGTAAAAGATTGTGGCCGGAGTACAAGCGTCTCCGGAATTCCAATCCTGATTATAAGACAAGTATCGTCTATCCAGCCAAACTTGTCTCGAACGGACACATAGTGGCAGACGAATTCCCCGAATGGAACCTCCTTGTTCACTCAAGCAGGGTAACACAACAAAATATGGTACGCCCCAGTGATCAATCAACTGAGTCAAAACAGTCTGCACAGGATCATTATATAAACACTCATAGTGTAAACAATAATATAATCACTAAACAGTCTCGTCAAAATAAAGTGCTGTCTGACAATACACAACACAGGCCAAGGCGGGCTGAATCCGAATCTCCGCATCCGAACAGACGTCGTACTCACGCCCCGCTTTCACGGCGATCCCAGTTTCAACCGATGACCCAGCGGATTCCAGCGACCATGGGACAATCCACCATCAGCACCAACGTCGCCTGCCGCTAGTCAACAGCCACACCAAGGATCAAATACTAACTCTGTCTTTCAATCTGTGCCGGACATTAACCCCCACTAGGACAAAGGGGGGATAGACTCCACTTCTAATCTAGAAGGAAATGAACTCAAATTAGGATGTTTAAACGTAAATGGACTCAAAAAGCGTCTGCATTACCCGGAATTTACCGAACTTGTGAGTAGTTATGATGTTTTCTGTCTATGTGAAACACACATTGATAATACCGACATAGTCGATATCAAAAATTATAATTTTGTCTCTAAAAACAGAGGTCAGTCCTATAAACGGAAATCAGGAGGCATCGGTGTTTATATTAAAGATAGCATTTCTCCTTTTGTCAATATTTTGCCAAATGTTTCTGAATACGCACTTTGGCTCTCAATTTCAAAAAACTTCACTAATTATGACGAAAACATGATATTAGGCACACTATATATCCCACCGGAGAGCTCACGTTTTTTCAATGAAGAATATTTTTCTTTTCTAGAAAACGAAATTAATATATATTGCGACGAATATAAATATGTATATCTAGCAGGTGATACAAACAGTCGAGTAGGTACAATGCGTGATTTCGTAATCTCAGATCCCTTCTTAAACTCAGCTGTTGAAATTGATGATGACATCCAGTCTAATCTTCACAAACATACTATTCTCCAGGAATTATCGTTCGATCTGGAAAGAAATTCATATGACAAAAAATTGAATACTAACGGTTTTAAAGTAATTGACATCTGTAAAAACAACAATCTATTCATTTTAAATGGTAGGTCATTTAACCCTTTCCCGTACAAACACTGGTTTTTACGTCTCTGTGTTTTTATACTTGGGAAAACATTGTGGTAAAAGAAGAAATTGCTTGTAACAAGCAATTTCTTCTTTTTCCACAATATTTTCTGCCCTACTGAATGATTATTTATAAAATAAATTCAACTTTGAATTGTCGTCTGCAAAACCTTTGAATTTGGTCCAGTCTTAAATTTCAAAAAACAGGAAAGGGTTAAGGATAAAGAAGGAAAATTTACATTCAGAGATTCGTCAGTTATAGATTATGTTATTTCCACACCAGACTGTTATTCATTCCTATCAGACTTTGACATTGTTTTTACTGATCATCTTTTTTCAGACGGCCATAATTTACTATCATGGAAATTAAATTTGCCCAGGTTACCTCCCCTTACGATCGACGAGTCACCAAATTCCGATTACGTACGACCGGCCTGGGATTCCGGTATGCAATCATCATTTATCGAAAATATCGATACCGAATTGTTAAATAATATGATCAACCAGTTAAATACATACCCTCAATCTCAAAAAACTGTCGATTGTATCACGAGGCAAATACAGACGCTCTTTGAAAATTCTGCATCATTGACATTCCCTGCGACAAATAAAAAGCGCTTTGATAATCTATACCTACAAAATAAAGATTGGTTCGGACCAAAATGCTATAAAGAAAGAAAAAATTATAATAAAGCAAAAGAGGAGTATCAAAAGAATAAAATCCAAGTAAATAAACAAAATCTTAAGCTTGCAAGTAAACAATACAAAAGGACAATGAACTTTTACATTAAAAAACATAAGCAAAACCGAACAGACCATTTAAGAAGAATGAGTGATCAAAGTCCTAAAAAATATTGGAATTTCTTAAAAAGGCTAAAGCCAAAACAAAAAGGCACAGAACACCCTTCAATCAATCATTTCTTTGAATATTATCAAGAAATAAACAAAAATTCAATTAACGACAATAGATATCAATCAGAACCGGAACATAGTTCAAATAATTTCCTAAACTCCACAATAACTGAAAGCGAAATTAGCCGGTGTATATCAAAATTAAAGAATTCAAAAACACCAAGCCCATTTGACAACATTTTAAATGAATATATTAAAGCGTCCCAATCAATCTTAATGCCATTATACTGTAATCTATTTAACTGTATTCTTGACACTGGGTTTATACCAAGGTCTTGGCTTGAAGGGATTATCATACCCATTTATAAAAACAAGGGCGATTCTAAGGACCCCTCCAACTACAGACCAATAACAATTCTTAGCTGTCTTGGTAAACTCTTTACTTCTGTACTTAATGAGCGACTAACGACGTATTTGAATGAAAACAATATTCTGGATGAAAATCAAGCCGGATTTCGAAAACAGTATTCGTGTACAGATCATATATTTACACTTCACTCCCTGATCGAAATACTTAAAAAGAGAAAAAAGAAATTATTTACAGCTTTCATCGACTTTTCACAGGCTTTTGATAAAGTCTGGAGATCAGGGTTATGGTATAAATTGACGCAAAACAATATAAATGGCAAATTCCTTAATGTTCTCAAAAATATGTACAAAAATATAAAATCGTGTATTAAGTTTAACGGTGAAATATCCCCGAATTTTATCTCAGAAATTGGTGTCCGTCAAGGTGAAAACCTGTCGCCAATCCTTTTCTCCCTTTTCTTAAACGATTTAGAAAGTAATCTAACGGTGGTGTCGGTGTGGAGCTGAATGAATCAACATATATTACAATATGGCTTAAACTGTTAATTTTGCTGTATGCGGACGATACCGTTATTTTATCGGATAATGAAACCGACTTCCAAAATAGCCTCAATACTTTTAATAACTATTGTGAGAATTGGCACCTAAAGATCAATGCGAATAAAACAAAAGTACTCGTTTTTGGTGCTAGACGAACAGGTCATTTTAACTTTAAACTTGGTGAAAACCCCATCGAAATTGTGTCTAATTACCATTATCTAGGCGTAACTTTCTCAAATAATGGGTCCTTTCTAAACGCGCGCAAACATATCGTTGAACAGGCTAATAGAGCAATGCATTTTTTATACACTAAGATAAATAACACCGAATTACCTCTTGACTTGGTTCTTAAATTATTCGACAACACTGTTTTACCTATCCTTACATACGGTTCCGAAGTATTTGGTTACGAAAACCTAGAAATTCTTGAAAAGGTACACACTAATTTCCTTAGAAAAATAACAAAATGTAGAAAATCTACACCATTAAACTTTCTTTACGGTGAACTTGGACGATATCCTATCTCTATTGAAATAAAGTCAAGAATGGTCTCTTATTGGAATCGCTTATTACTCGGTAAACATGAAAAAATTTCCTCTACAGTTTATAAATATATGCTCTCCCTACCCAACAGATCCTTTAAATGGCTAGAAAAAATTAAGAAAATCCTTATCTCTGTGGGTAGGCCCGATCTCTGGGAAAATCAGTTTCAAATCGACCAAAATAATATACATAAAGGCGTTAAACAAATTTTGATTGATCAATTTAAACAAACATGGCACGATCAACTCCAACAATCAAATAAAGGAAAAATATATTCCAACTTTCAATGCACTCACGAGTTTGAAAGTTACCTGACGCAACTTAACGAGTACGAGTACCTACAACTTTTCAAATTCAGAACAGCTAATCACAAATTACCAATTGAATCCGGGCGCTATGACGGAACTCCCCTTGAAGATAGAAAATGTTTATTGTGTGACTCGAATGCAATAGGCTCTGAAAAACACTACCTTTTCGATTGCTCCTTTTTCAATGATAAACGTGAACAATACTTGCTGAGAAATTTCGATCGTCATGAGCTTAACGCACAAATAATTTTCAATGTTAAATCAATCGAGAAACTGAAATACCTATCAAAATATACCAGTTTGATCATGAAACACTTTTCGGGTTAATTTTAACAAGATGTCTCCTTAAATCCCTTTTTATCCTTGTCATACAACGTTTCTCTCTGCCTTTCCCCATTAATTTTTGGACGCTGATCCAGTGATCAAATAATTAAATATTGGTCTTACGATGTTTGCCTGTGAGGTGGAATTCCTCAGTTACCGGTACTTCTAGCTGTAGTTGCGACATTTGACACTGACCTACTAGTTCAGCCAAAATGTGTCCATTTTTAGATTGAATAATGTCACGTACACCAAAAAACTGGGGTTTAATCATTCCCCGTGAGCCATCTCTTTGATTCGACTCTACGTATTCTAAAAATAAATCACATAGATAGAAAATAACATTTCTACTTACTTTTTTCCTTGTTCTCAATCCAAAATGTTTACATGTTTCTATTTTCACAGCCAGATCCATTGACCCAATGTAATTACACGGCGTATCGGATGAGTAATTTCTATGAATGACAGGTCGTGGACTGGGTCAGTTTTACGCAATGTCTTGGCTATACCTTTATTTAGTAAGTTAGTCATGCGTACATTGCAACTCGTCTGACAGTCTTGTTATGTTTTCATAAGATGCTAAGTGAATTGTAAACTCGTCGGGTTATTTTCTAGGATTGTAAATACAGCTTAAACTAGCTGTGGTTACGAGGTTTGACTGTAACTTTTTTTTCCTTTACTGCACCTTTCTCTCAAACACTAATACATGTATGCATATCTGTAAGCGAATATTCTTGGTTATGAAGTGTACCTTAATTTAACTTTGTAAAACAAATTTAGACAGACAACTAAAAAATTCAAAATATTTGATGAACGATCAATAGTTAACAGACTGTATAAAGCTGTAGTCACGGGCTTTTGTTCGCTCGTCAATAAAAACTATAATTCGTTTCCTTTCTCAAAATAAAACCACATGAACTATGCGCCTTGAGCACACTAGACATTATATATAATTTGCCTATCCTTCAAATATGATACGGCTGAATAAATCAGGAATAATCCTTCCTAAATTTCATGATCTTATAAGTTGCTCCCCCTCTCTATCGCTCTCCCCTCCGCCTCTACTAATCTATCTCTCTACAAAAATCATACATAAACGGAAGTAAAATGTATATGAGCATGTATATATTATCAGTTGCACCTTGTCCCGATTGAAAATTATTCGTCAAAAACCATTCCGGGCTTAAAAGACAACTTGATATATAGTTACGTACATGTGCCACATATCTTTTAGACGAAGGGGCAATATGCACTAAACAATAACTGTACTATAAAATGATTAGCCCCAGCCTAGTAAAATACATGTACGAGCTAATAAAGCTTTTATCAAAGCCATCGCAATTGACGAAGACTAGAATTTGGACAAGGTGTAACAACCAGATTTAATTTTCATATTGCCCTTGTTGTATACGTGTTATACCTGGGTGTAAATAAAAGATATGTTGAGTTGAGTTGACAATATGGATGTAATCAACACGAAAAGAGGGGGGGGAAAGATCGTTCTTGATGGGCACATGTATACAGTGAAATCCGACAAACTGAAAGGTGATTCTATATCGTGGCGTTGTGTCAAGCGGACTACCCATGGTTGTAATGCCATTCTCAAGACAACGAGGCAGTATGAACAGCCCAACCTTCAAAGAGAACACAACCACATCTCAGGCAATGTTGCTGGAGAAGTAGAGAAACACAGACAACATATGAAACTATCAGCACAGAACTCGAATGACAAACCTAACCAGATATTGACACTCACAACAGCTGTGGCATCAGACGAAGTAAAGGCCAGGCTTCCTGACGCTGAAAGCATGAAGAGAGTGCTTCGTCGTACAAGGTCATCACACAGGCCAAAAGACCCTCAAAGCCTTCGACAACTGACGATAGAGAACCAATGGACATAAACTATCGGTGATAACCCAACCGATTTCCTGCTATTTGACAATGGTCCAGAAGCAGATGAACGTATCATTGTCTTTTCCACGGAAGATCATGTCCGTCGACTTTCGAGCTGCAGTCATTGGTGTATGGATGGCACCTTCGCTGTAGCTCCTCTACTATTCAGCCAGCTTTATGTGATCCAGGGAATGGTTGCTGGCGTATTCTTTCCATTTGTTTATGCACTACTACAGAGAAAGACTCAGACAACATATGAAACCTTATTCAGTATACTTGAACAGGCTGGTTGTGACCCTTCTACTATTATTGTGGACTTTGAACGTAGTGTAGAACATGCTATTACTGGAGTATTTGGTGATCATGTGGACATTCAGTTCTGTTTCTACCATCTGACTCAATCCATCTGGCGCAAAATTCAATCACTAGGACTTACTCATCTGTATGAGACTGACAACAACTTCCGTCTGTTTTGTGGCCAGATAGACGCTCTAGCATTTCTTCCAGTAGATGAGGTGGTTGATGGAATGGACTACCTGAAACAAATCGTCCCAGAACCAGCAGAACCACTCCTGCACTACTTTGATTCCAGTTATGTGTC
This sequence comes from Fragum fragum, assembly GCA_946902895.1. Lineage (NCBI taxonomy): Eukaryota > Metazoa > Mollusca > Bivalvia > Cardiida > Cardiidae > Fragum > Fragum fragum. Next base: position 15,348,534 of record OX336366.1, read on the forward strand.
TGGACAGCTCCGCCCTCGACGAGGCAACAATGGCCTAGTCATCAACTTTAGACGAACCCCACCAATGTACCAGCCACATCGATGGAATGTCCATGAAACAACCGTCTCAGACCAGCCAAGGACAAACAATGCAGCAGAAGGTTGGAACAATAAGTTCCATTCTCTTGTGGGACAGGACCATCCAACTGTGTGGAAATTAATTGAAACTCTACAGTGTGAGTGCTCTCGTGTAAGTGCTGTGCTGATTCAGGAAGAACGTGGTATCAGACCTAAAAAGCGAGTAAAGAAAGTGTACAATGAGCTGCATAAGAGACTGAAAAATCTGTGTGTTGACAAGGCCGAGGGACGTAAGACATTACAAGAGTTCTTGCTAGGTGTGTCTCACAATCTTCGTGCTGGTGAACCAAATATCTAAATATGGGTGAACGTGATACGAATGATACGCATAGTGGGAAAGAAGAAATTGTTTGTCACAAGCAATTTCTTCCTTTCCATTATAAAATCAAAAAGACACGAAAATTAGAGATTGAACAGGAAATGTTAAAATGCTTGCGATATACAAAATTTGATTTCCAGGTAACTAAATTGTAGGGACTTGGAATTTACTGAAAGCCATTGTTAGTAGGGCCAAAGCCTTGAAAAGTTACATCAGACTTCGGCCTCTGGCTGCACAAATGAGAAAGCTAAAATCTGCTTGCATACAGCAGAGCTGCAGTAAAGAGGGGTTTTTGGCTGATAATTAGAGATAATTCTGATCCTTTTTCCTTCAAAACATATGTTATGGGTACTCATTAGAATCACCTCGTTGAGGCGATTCTAACAAGTACCCACAACCAATGTCTTGGATAAGAAATAAGAAAAATTATCATCAGTTACTCCCCCTTATGTGGAGCTCTGATAAGGTTGGAAAGTTTTCTTTACATATTCTGATTTCTAACATTAATCGATAATGATGTACTCACGACCCCTGGTTTACAAGGCGAGTGGGTTAACCACTACGCCACGGAGGCTTCTTATGTTTTATATTTACAATACTATTTATATGAAGGTAAACATTAAGGTAGTGTATTGCTAAATTTATAACAATAAAATGCTATCTAATTCAATTCCATATTTGTTATTTTTATTAAATTTTAAGATCCTAGCTAATAGTATACCCAATGGTCTGTCTGTCCGTCCGTCCCTCCGTCCAAACTTTCAAACATATTCTTCTCAGAAACCACTGGGTCGTTTGAAGTCAAATTTCTTGTGGAAGGTCCATGGATTGGAGGAACGAAAGTTTGTAAAAAAAGGTGCATGGGGTCATGGAATGAAGGTAGAAAATTAGGCCAATATAATAATAGGGCCAAAACGTCCGGGGCCAAAACGTCGGGGGCCAAAACGTCCGAGGCCAAAAAGTCCGGGCCAAAACGTCCGGGCCAAAACGTCCGGAGCCAAAACGTCCTACATTCCTTACAATTGTCGTCTGCTACTTCTTTGAATTTGGACTGGTCTAAAATTTTATCGTGTTGGAATGGGTTATAAGCTAGTGTCACGCACAGCAAAATTAGAATTTTCAAGCATAACATTCTCCTTTTGATCAACTGTAATACGTGAACTCCTTTAGAATCTTGAGAACAGAGAATAACAACTTCTACAGTAAGAAATCAATGACCTCGATGATTGTTTGACCCTAAACTCTGCCAATTCTGTAACGATTATACTAAACTCACGTAGATTTTCACTTCAAGTTTATGAGTATACGTGGAAATTTGCGGAAATGCGCGGAAACTTGTTTTAGGGTGATCGATTTTGAAATATCGGTTTAGAATTAGGAAAAAATAATATTTAAAGCGTTGTGAGTAGAATTAAAAAGAAAAAAAGACGTTAACGTTATTTTGACGTTATTGTTTGCACATGGTAGTTTAGCCCTTTTAATAAAAATTCCTATAATATGATGAAGATAGTATCAATTTATCTTCGGCGCCCTGTAGTCTTGCGATTTCCTTATTCGTTATTCGGCTTTAGAACCGTAAAAAATCTCAAGTAAAAAGGACCAAGCTGAAAGCTTGATGACACTTGTTAAAGGTTAGGTGTGTTATTATTGATTTAAACTTATAAATAACGACATAATAAAGCGTAATTATTTAGTAAATAAGTAGAAACCGGAAGTTGATATGTTTACATTCTAATTTTCAAAATCTTCTACTATCGTTTTGCATCTATTTGATTTTTATTGAGGAAAAGCTGTAAATCCCACAAAAATCGCGTTTGCTTGATGCCTACGTTCCCCTTAACCGCTCCAGAATGTTTTAAAGCACTTGGCCGCGTGATTATTGTAAAAATGCATTTGCGACCTGAGCCATATTTGTAAACATTGCCTTTCTATGGTTACATGACTACCATGTGTCACTTGAGATCACGTGATTACCAAACACGGGACGGCGAATCACAAAAAAAAAAAAAACAAATTACTGCGCTGATTATTACCTTATTTTTCAACGATTTAAAGCAAACTAAAGCATGTTTAGAAGTCTCTAAACGAATTTTTATATCATCCTTTACATGTGCAATATAATTGTCTTCGGCTACAACTAACTGATTGTCCGTGGCAAGTTGATTTAAGTAACCCGAGGTGTATTCATATCTAAGAGATCTCGTGATATGTGTTATCAAGAAACCCGAAATGAAATTGTCTTGTGTTCATTTTGCGGTTTTGTTAAATCTAAGTCAAATAAAGGTAGAAAAAAATTTGAGAAAGGGACACATTACTTGTTACAATGTGCGAGCGTGTGTTTATGTGCATGCATGTGTTAGTGTGCGCGCGCAAGTGTGTGAAAAGTTTTGTTTTAATAATACCATTCTTAAACAAATGAAAACATGCATCATTTTTATATTTAGTGATTTTATAATTTTTGTTTCATTGTAAAAAAAAAATCTTTACTAAATGCTTTGTGTGGATTATTTTCAAAAAGTAAATAATTGAATATTTACTTTCGTCTATCAAAATAGGCATTCCCATTGGTCGGAAAAAATATTCATACCTCCAAGAACAAAATTTTGAGCACACAGCTATTTTGTGTGCTTCCGTACAAAACAGTCCAAAACAAAGAGTAACCAAATTTGTAGAGATTTTTGCTTTGTTCGCTCGATTCTATTAAAGTTATAAGAAATGAGGAGAATATTTTTGTTTTCACTGAGGTATGAATCGAAAATTCTAATCACACTCATGTATATGCTTCGCGTTTTCATTGTGTGATCATTTTTTTTTCGGTTCATACCTCCAAGAAAACAAACACATATTCTCTTCATCTCTTAAGCAACTCGTCCGATCAAGTGATTTTATAGAAGCAATGGAATCATAAAATTCCACAAGTCGTTGATAGATTAGGAGACCCGTCCCGCCAACGATAGTTTTCAAAAATCATACGATTATGTCTACAATAGTCCGATGTATTTATATGAAAAGCTATACTCTGTATGCATTGGGAAACTCCAAAGGTGTAGTCTGAAAATTGCATCAAATTGGCCGATCACACCTGTCAATCAAATTATGATTTGACAAATCAAATTTGTTCGTTTATAGCTGAAAGAATTTTGAATCCAGATATTTATGTTAAACATTTCTTTATTTGGTTTTTGACTTTTTTTGTTACATTTTATTTTATACAAATACGATTGCAAGTCGAAGGTTGATCGAAAAGTATCCGGGAAGACTGGTTTCCAAAAATGAAAAATAATGATAAAATGTGACCTTGCATCGTGACATCTGCTTTCGACCTACCTGTTCTATTGCTTGAAAGTTACTCAGTATTGACATATATTAGTTGACCAATCGCTGGCCTCGCCAACTTACTCCATTTACAACGCCCTGCAAGTCCGAAAGGAAGTTCCGCTGAGATTTTAAACGCTTTTATTTTGCAAACATTATGTTAAGTAGCATGTAACAAAAAGGTAAAATAGTTGTTTGACGATCTCAATGTTGTAATTTTAGCTTGGAAAAGTTGTAGTAACGACGCGTAGGTCGCCAACCCAACAAAAAATGTTAAAAAAGTGGTCTCTTGAATGATTTATTTGGTCGATTAGTTATTTGGTTGACAGCCGCGATTTGTCATTTGTAGTGCTATATGATAACGCGTTCAAATCATATCGTCCTGTGTGAAGATTATTCTTAACTGTAAAAAATAACATTATTTTATTTTTCTCGCATAAATTTCGAAAGTAATGATAAACATGTTTACCCGTCTATACTGAAAGTGGTGTATACCATACAGGAAGGTCAGATAAGCATGAAACCAAAAGAAATGTACCTACAAAAATTGTCTTCTACTCTGAGATATTCATCTGCAAAGTATGTTAGAAAATATTTTCCGAAAAATGTTCCTATGGCAGTATAGGTAAATGAAAGCTTGATTAATTCCATTTCATTTTTTAACCATTTTCTCTGAAACAAGCTTATCAGCAAATGTGTGCAAGTCTTCCAATAAAAACAACAATAACAACAACAACAAAAACCCAATAAATAACCCAATGTATGCATGATACCCATATTTCGAATGGGGCTGCCATCGAGGTCTGTGTATGATTAAAGACAGACGTGATTGTCAATGATCCGTGTGGTAAATGTAGACTTTTTGCAGTTGAAAAAAAATAATCAAACGGGTGTCAGTCAAAGAACCAATTGACCAATCAAATCATTCATTTAGACAGGAAGAGAAGTTTGAACTCCAACATTGCACTCCAAAATTAACCTACATTTTTGTGAAGTATTTTTGTTTGTTTAGCGACTTAAACGTCGTACCTACAGCTTATTTGAGCTGTAGCTACGACGTTTAGGTCGCATACCGACCATTTTAATTTTTATTACATGGGTCTGGCTTGCAAATAACGCCGTTTAACCCATTCCCACGCAACAAAATTTTAGACTGGTCCAAATTGAAAGACGCTACAGACGACATTTTCAAGCAGATGGAATTTTATTTTATTTTTTTTTTTTTTTTCGTATTTTTTGGTAGAAAACAGTTGAAAATGAAGAAATTGCTTGTAACAAGCAATTTCTTTATTTTCCACTATGTTTTCAAAAGTTATTTTTCCTTGGGGTGTTTAAAAGCGTCACTGAGTGGGAATGGGTTAATATCGAAGCGGAACTTCCTGTCTGAGTCAGAAGGTATGGCCAGCGTAGTGGGCGGGGCGAACGATTTTTGTATGTATATCAAGCTATCTGCATCTTTCATGGAGTTGATAAGCCTACATTAACAGCAATAAAACTGATGTCTAAAACTGCCAGAAGTCAATTAAAATTTCATTACTACATGATAAGAACGCACAGAATACAATTTTGCACTGAATACATTCGATATCTAATGCAAAGGTTATTCATTTTTTCTGATAAAATTTTAGATTTTTCAATTAGATATTATTTTTATCCGGTTTGATGAGAAAGTTTCACATACAGATTTGTTCATTTCATGCAGTTCTTTTTCATTGAATTAAGATGTATGCATTTCATGTAGTTCTTATTCATGAGGTTGGCAAATGGCAGCTGTCAGTCAAAAATAAAATGGAATTGAATCAGATTATACATTTTGATCGGAGTTGAACTTTGAACTCTGACGATGGTCAGCATTTTTGTGAAACATTTTTGATGACTTTGCGACATAAACACCGTAACAAACATTTACAAATACCCACCCGTTAATACCTAACGGGTCTCATTTTAGTGAACAGAGTGCATATACTATCGCCTAAAGCCAAATGCCATTCATGGCGATGTTAAACCATTCTCCCCCGATGATGACTTACCCCCCCCCCCCCACCTTATCCTCCATAACAACAGTACCAACATAACCAACAATGTAGCACACCGATGACGTAATCAACCCCCACCGGATATGTTTTCAGTTATCATCCAGCGTTTAGACGTCTTAAACAGTTAATTGGCAAAACTCAATAGAATAGAAAGCAATATAAAAGGAATTACAAACAGAATGAATGAAATGGACACTAGAACGAAAAACATTGAGGAAAAAGTAAAATAGTTAGAAGAGAGCAGAAATTTCTATGCTAGTTATTTTGATGATTTAATACCCTACTTGACGAAATGAAGAAAAAAAAATTGAAATTGAGCAAAGTAAAAAAGAGCAAAAGCTTACAAGACCAGATATTTGATTTGAAATGTCGTAATATGAGGGACAATTTGTTTTTTTTTTATAAGCTACCCGATGAGAAGGGAGAGAACTATGAAGAGAACATTTTAAGATTAAAAGAATCGACTCTTTAGTTTGAGGGAGCCATAACAGCAATAAAACTCCACAGAGCCCAACGATTAGGCAGATTTCACAAGGACACAATAAGGCCTAAACTCGCGTTCTACCCTGATAGAGAGCGTGTTAGGAAAGCGGAGAACTCTTTAAAAGGTACGCAATATGGAATATCCGAGCAATTTCCGAGCAATTGACAAAAGAAAAAAACTTATACCAATTATGAAATCAGCTCGGGAAGAAGGAAAGGTAGTAGACAAACTAAGCTATAATGTGAAGAAAAAATAGGATTCGATTGAGAGTACTGTTAACTGTTTAGTGTGGAATGTAGAAGGACTCACGTCACATAAAAGATCCTCTCGAGATTTTGTTGATTTTCTCACAAATCATAATCATGGACCAAGAAATCTACTAATATTGATTTAAAGGGATACTCTGATCCAATACATTCATATACACGATTACAAAATAAACGAGCAAATAGATCAAGAGGAGGTGTTATAGTTTATGTCAAAGAAAATATAAGGAAAGGGAAACAACTGGTATCAAATAATAATGACCCAATAGTTTGGTTGAAATTGGATAAATTGTTCTTTAAAATCGAAACGGATATTTATGTCGCTGCGACTTATATACTCCCTGAAAATTCACCATATCACAATCAAAGTGATAATTTATTTGACATTTTGGAAAATGACGTTTTGCATTATAGTAGAATGGGAAGGGTATTTGTGTGCGGCGATACAAATCGTCGGGTCGGAAATAAATGTGATTATATCATTGACGATTTACCGAGTGAAGATAACAACTGGACCATACAACCCCAATACCGCAAATCGACTGACTCAAAATCAAAAGGATTTGGCGAGTATCTCTTGGATCAATGTAAATTCACAAATATGGTCATAAAAATGGTCGGTTACACCACGATAAAAATGCTGGCAAAATTGCGTGCGTTACTCATAAAAGTCAGAGTACAGTTGACTACCTTCTTACCTCCCTAATTAATTAAGATTATATCAAGAAATTTGAAATTCTCAATTTTACCCATTTTTCTAATCATGCGCCCTTATTTTTCTCATTGAAGACAAATATTGTCGGTAAAAAGAGTCTCATTCATTAATAGAAAAGATCAATAAATGGAACACTAGTAATAAGGATTCTTTTTTACGGGAACTGAGCAATGAGGTTGAAAATCAAAAAAAAAAAAAATATATGGTGCTATCACAAATACTGGAAGGTTGTACATCGAACATTTTAGTTGAAATGTGCACTTATTTTTTCACCAAACCGGGAAATAAATACTTTTCAAAAAATATTAGTATGAAAGATCACAACTTTCTTGATACGGATAGGCATCAAAACTAATGGTTCGATGAAGAATGCAAGATAAAACGAAAAGCTTATAAGTCAGCTTCTACAATATAAAGTCGTAATCCATAGGAATTTAACCGTCAAGATTACTTCTTGAAAAGAAAAGTGTACAAATTTTGTTGTAGGCAAAGGAAAACCAATTATAACTAAACATGGCTAATTCACTGAATAATATGCGTCGTGATAAACCCCGCGAAATTTGGAAATCATTTAAAACCAGTAGTAAAATAATAAATCGTGAAATTTCTACGGATCAATTTTTTAATCACTTTAAAAATCTCTGATCTGAATTTTCAAATAACCCCAATATAGAACCTTTTTTGTCATAATTTTACAAATAATACCTCAACCCCTACTTGCGAAGAACTCGATCGACCTATTACCTAAATCTTAATTATTTCAGCATGTAAACAGTTAGGAAATAACAAAGCCTGCTCAAGTGACGGAAATACTTATGAATATCTTAAGGAAAGTATCGACATAACAGGAGAAACGATTTAATTATATATTGGAAACCGGTGAGTTTCCTTCATCATAGCGAAACGAGTTGTGGCATATTATCGGACGCGAAAATTTGGTTTTAAGGAAGGATAAAGTGATATAGATACGATATTAATTTTGAATGCTTTGATTGAAAAGCAACCCCCCCAAAAAATTAAAAAGGCATATGATTGCATCGATCGAAATGCTCTCTGGTTTAAAATCTTCAAAAAAGGTATAGATGCGAACTGTTTCAAGTATTAAGGTCGATGAATTTAAATGTTAAAATGCGAATGAAGCATGTAAATAGTCTATCGGACCTATTTGAAAGTGATAATGGATAATTTCAAGGGGAGATAACGTCACCCATAGCGTTCTCCCTATTTTTAAATGATATAGAGTTATTATTTCATGAAAAATTGCTCGAGGGAATAATTTTTGGCAAATTTGTAAATATCTTTTGCTTTTTGCTGACGATGCTATTCTTGTATCGGAGACGAAAAAAAGTCTTCAAAATTTGTTAAATAATTATGAGTCACATTGTCTGAAGTAGAATCTAACGGTTAATATTGATAAAACCAAGGTCATGATCTTTAAAAAGGGAGGTAAATTGAACAAAGATTTTAACTTGACCCTTTCAGGAGAAACACTGGAGGTTGTTGGCAATTTAATTTTTTAGGAGTAGTCTTCACCTGCGGGGGTTCATTTCAGCAGGCTACTTAATTGAGCCATGGGGGCACTATTTAATAAGATAAAGGGCTATGAAATTCCTGCAAGTATTTTACTGATCTATTCAACAAATACGTCGTATCAATTCTCAGCTATTACTGTGAGGTCTGGGGATTCATACAAGCAGAAAACATTGAATGCATTCACAGAAAATTCTTAAAACGCATACTCAATGTTAAAAACTCAACTATCTCATTATCCCTTCTCTCTGAAGTAAGAAGATTCCCTTTAATTATAACTATACAAATGCGTATAATGAAGTTTTGGTTGAAATTACATAATACGAAGAAAATAATTGTATTCTAAACGCTGTTTTAAAACATCAACGACTGGAAATAGATAACAATTTTGAAATAGGTTTCGGTGACGTCTGGCTAAACCCCGAGTCAGCCATTTTTGACAAATTCATTCCAATTTTTCAAACACGAATAAAAGATATATAAATAAGTAAATGGCACAGGAGTATGCGACAATGTTCGTCTATGAATTTATTTCGAAACTTGAAAAATTGTTACAAATGTCATTATATTTAACTACATTAGAAAACAAAACACAACGAAACTTTATACCAAAAATCAGAGTTTCTTCGAACGATTTAAAGGTTGAAACTGGTCACAAAAATATCGAAAGAAATAATAGAATCTGTAAATTATGTCTTTTACAGGATATTGAAGACGAATTTTATATAACATTGATTTGTCCGTATTACACTGAATTAAGATCAAAATATATCCCTCAATTTTACAGTACTTTACATTAATTGTTAATTCAATTGACCGTTTTTCCCATTGTAGTTATATGTATATTTTGACTTTGAGCTTATATGCTTTATCTCTAAAATAAAATATCTGTTCTGTTCTGTTCCGTATCCCAAGATTTTATTAAAAGCACCTCAATCTCTGATTAGCTGTGTTATATGCTTTTGACACCTTTGCAAATGACTTAGTAGATTGATTTTACATATTTGACTTTCGTAAAATAATGAATTTCAAATTATTCTATTATCTTAGTGGTTTAAGAGACGAGATAATGGTAAAGGAAAGATGCTAGAAAAAGCTGTGAAATGTATATGAATTCTATTTGTGATCCTTGAATATCTGTCGTCCGTCATACCTGACAGCGTAAACAATTAACCCATATCATGCTCAACCCAAAATATTCCTGCTTTAGCATGAGGCATAGACTGCATATTTGTGCAGCCTGATCTTAGTCTTTACAACACGTTTGTCCTTTTGGAGTCAGAATTACCCATAAAATCAAATTTCGTGCTAAATATTGAACCTGACAACCAGACCCACAATGCCATCACCTCTTTTGTTTTAATACTATTTTGAACATGGATTTCATTCAGCATGACAAGGGTTAATAGCCACGCTCTTAAAAAGGCTCTGGAACAGATTATAGATAAAAAAACCCTTTTTACCCTCAATAATCAAGATGTTAACTGTACTACTTTAAGACACTTGAAAGAAGGGGATTATGCTGATCGCGTATGTAGAGCAAAAGTATTCCGCATTACGAGATGTCAAACTCGTCAACGAAATACAACTCGAATGGAGTCGGAATCCATCCGGTAAGTTCGTCATCTATCGGTTGCATCGCAAAATGCCTTATAAATGGTTTCCATGACGTGTCATTTCCACTGGCAATTCACTCGATATCTTTTGAACCTTCGCTTCGATTATCATTTGTCACCCAATTGACTAAGCGCGGCTGTCAATAAAATATTTAGTTAACCAATTAAACCATTCAATTTGACCAGAAGTGAGTTTTGTGCTCCAACATTGGCCGCCATATTTATTAATTTTTTGTTGGTTTGGCGACTTAAACATCGTAACTACAGCTTATTCAACCTGTAGTTACGACGTTTAGCTTGCCATCCAACAATTAAACATGTTTCTGGCCATACATTTTGCAAAATAACCCCGTTAAATATTGAAGCGGAACTCCATGTCGGAGTCAATGAGCGGGGCTAACAGGATAAGAGGGCGGGACCAGGTATCATTCAGATGTGCATCTTGAAATCAGGGTTCTTAAAATTTGGTCAGAAAAGTTACAAGGCCTTGAGAAAAGACCGTATCTAACATGGGACAGTTTCATTTGAAAACACTGGAGAGGGTTCTTCGTGGCTAATTTAATGTGTACACTTTAGGTGCCACTATTTTGGGTCTATCGTTATTAAAACAGCCAAGAATGCTTGCCTTGTTGACAAGATAAACCCTATCGAAAAGGGAGAAAGGGGAACTAAACCCTGTCATGCACCAATCCCTTTACGCCCCTGTGAATTTAAACTTGAGAAACATTGTGGAAAAAGAGGAAATCGCTTGCAACAAGCAATTTCTTCTTTTCCCACAGTATTTTCTAATCTATAGATTGGTTACTTTTCGAATAGAACCCGCTTTTAATTGTCATCAGCATCTTCTTTCAAACTATACCAGTCTAGAATGTTGAAAAGCGGGAAAGGGTTAATGATAATTTCATTAATTACACTCAAGGGTCACAATTTTAGCACACTATTCGGAAGCATCTGAGGCACCCAGTTTGCAATCGGTCCGTCCGTCCATTTAGATCCGATTTTTGATGTGATAGTCCTCAATAATGAGTTACGGATTATTACGAAAACATGAATGTAGGACTTACATAGATTTATATATTCTAGCTGTGTTTTGTGTGTGTGTGTGTGTGTGTGTGTGTGAATCTGCAAGCATGATAATGGATTAATTTTGAGTTTCATTCTTGTCTAATGATTATTGGCGGAAAGACGAATGTTAGATAGATTCAAAGAAAAATTATTGCAATCGGGGGACTATTCATTGCGACTCATTACTTCATAATGCTTATTTTGATGATATATTGATTATTAATTTGTTTTAAATGAAAATTTGATTCAGTTAAAATGTAGGCCACCACGTCAATTCTAGATAATCATGTTAACACTTTAGAGGCTCTTTGTCGGCTCAGTCACTGTACAATTTGCTCAGAATGATGTCGTATCAATATTTACTTAGTCTTTTAAAAAAAGGTTCCGACGTCAAATCTTAGATCGAATTCACGTACAGTAAAACTTGTATTATACGGCCATTCATTGGACGATCAAACATTTTTGTGAAATATATCACGGATTGCTTCGATTGCAAGCAAAAGTTATTACAGAACTATCGCTAAATCCTATGTCTCAATGAGACGTTTCAAAAAGCTCCAACAACATTGCATTTAGGTATGATATGTTTATAGCAAATATGAACTTCTTTATCATAGCATTTTATTTCAAAAGGGGATTTCGATTGTGGTCGCTTAACAGAGGTGGTCGCCTGAGCAAGATCGTCTTGTGTCTCTCGAAAAATAAGACCGACCTTGAGAAGTAGTTTCGTGTTTGCTTGTTCAATAAAGAATTTGTGCGAGCGATCTAGGGCCATTTTTGGTAATCTTGACAATCTTGAATTATGACAGCTTTTTGTTCACCCATCCTTTTGGCCTTCTAATGATAGGAGCCGCCGTCATAACGCAGTCGGTAGCGCGCCAGACTCCTAATCTTAAATCATAGGTGTCATGGGTTCGATCCCCGGCGGCGGCAAATATTCTTTCCGACAATTGTCTCTCACCAATGGGTTGATAATCGTAAACCTAAGTGGGATAGCAGCTGGAGGCTAGGAAAGGATGTAGTGGTAGTACTGGTGAGAGAAATACCAGGAATCCATTGTTAGGTGCTCCAGCCGCCGCGATATGACTGAAATACTGTTAAAAGCGGCGTTAAACCCATTCAATCAATCAATCAATCTAATGATAGGAATCCCCCGCCTCCGCAAAAAAGAAAAACAATACTCGTTATCGTAATCGCAATTACAACTCACAACCTTTTTGTAAATTTACAAATGTATGGATATTTATATACACATTCTAAACAAAAACGAAAACAAAACAAACAAACGGGCCATGATGGTCCTAAATCACTCACCTGAATCATTTTGTTGTTAAAAAATGCAACTGGAGCCAAATAATTATAACCAGTTTCATGAAGATTTATAAAAAATTGTGGCCTCTATACTTCAAAGAAATTGTCATTAAGGTACATTTTCCTGTGTTTTCAAATACAACCTTCCCATAATCAAAGATATTCATCCTTATGGCCTAACATATATGCTGGCCAAGTTTCATTAGCGGCAAAATTGTGGCCTCTATAGGTGTAAACAAAGAAATTGTCATTAAGAACCCTTTTCCTGTGTTATCCAATAAACCTTCCCATAATAAATAGGGTTCAACCTTATGACCTAACAATTATTCTGGTCAAGTTTCATGAATAGAGCCAATTTTTTTGCCTCAAGAATGTAAACAAAGAAATTGTCATAAGGTCCCTTTTTCGGGTTTTTTGAAAGAACATTACCATAATCAACAGGAATCGTCCTTATGATCTAACAAATATTCCGGCCAAGTTTCATGCAGGTTGAGCAAAACTTGTTGCCTCTATAGTGTAAAAAAAGAAATAGTTAACAAGGCCCCTTTTCCTGTGTTTTCCAATAGAACCTTCCCATAATCAATAGGGTTCAACCTTATGATCTAACAATTATTCTGGCTAAGTTTCACTGAAATTGAGCTAAAATTGTGGCCTTTATAAGTTTAAACTAAGAAATTGTCAACAAGGTCCCTTTTCCAGTGTTATACCATTCAACCTTCCAATAATCAATAGGGTTCATCCTTATGATCTAACCATCATTCATTCCAAGTTTCATGAAGATTGAGCAAAAATTGTGGCCTCTATAGTGTAAACAAAGAAATTGTCAACAAGGTCCTTTTCCTGTGTTTTCCAATAGAACCTTCAGATAATCAATATGGTTCTAGAGTGTAAACCCTTCAATTGTTGACGCCGCATGACGGACGACGGACGACAGGCATTCAACGATCAAGCTCACCATGAGCAATTCGTGCTCAGATGAGCTAACAAAAACCCGACTGTGAGTATATTTGCAATTTATATATTTATAAACAACTCATATGTGCATTTATTTGTGAAAGATAATTTAGGTGTTTTTATTTTCAATCGACGATATGACTCATTTCACTCTAAGTGCCCTTTTTTCCTTTAATTTACAAATTCAGTGAAAGCCCAACCCATTTAATTCGGGAAAAAATGATTCAGTAAAAAAAAATAACTCTATTTTCATCGTCCTAAAGAAGGCATTTGATCTGGTAGATCAAAGAATTTTATCATATAAGTTAAGTTACACAACTTCTCGATGAATTTCTAAGCAAAATTTGATTCTAATATATCTGGAAGAAAACAGTTTGTTAACAAAAATAACAACTTCGCCTCTTCACGTACTATATCTAACGGTGTCCCGCAAGGTTCTACATTAGGATTGCTCCTTTTTTATTTTCATAAATGATATGGGTTTACATGTTAATCACTCAAGCTTAAACCTATATGCAGATGTTTCGACACTTTATAAGTCTGGAGTAAACATGGATGAAATGCAAACCAACCTGCAAAATGGTTTGCAATCTATGCTCTCACGGTGTTCAAATAATAACATGCCTGTCAATCCAATTAAAACTAAGTGTATGCTTGTCGGACCAAAATAAAGATAAAAGAATATTAAGCTAGGTTTAAAAATAAATGACGTTTGAGTCGAAGTCGTTGAGTCTTATAAGATCTTGGGTGTACATGTTGACAAACATCTGTCCTGGAATATTCATATTGACAAAACTACCTCTAAAAACAACAGTAAAATTAGTTTGCTCAAAAGATCTCAAAACTATCCCACTCTAGAAATGAAGCAAATTTTTTTACAACTCGTTTATACTTCCTCTCTTTGAATGTTGTCGTTCAGTTTGATGGAAAAGTGCTTAATATAGGACCTCTGTTTTATCTATACTTCAAAAAAGAATAGCTCGTGTTATTTTGAGCTCTTGGTCAAAAACACCATCTCTGAAACTGTTCGCTAAAGTAAATTGGTTGACTTTTGAAAAGCGATGTAATCATCACACTGGTGTTTTAATTTATAAGTGTTTTAATAACCTATCACCAGAATATATGAATAAGGTCATTTTCATTTTGTACCAACACTGGATATAGCTTAAGGTCATCTGCACATAATGACATCAAAGACTCAAAATATAATACAATGTACGACAATACTGTAGCATGAGTGTGTGGAATGAAATCCCTATTTCAATTAGAAATTCAACTTCGTTATCTATCTTCAAAAATAAGTTTAAACAGTATCTGCTAGTCAACAAATCAACAGGCCAAGCAGAAAATATTTAAATAATTACAGTACAGGATGTGACTGACCAAGAATTTAATAATGCATGTATTCTTTTTATTTGTACCCATCAATCCCGTCGTAATTTCATAATACGCCATATTATGGAACGCCACAGCTGTCTGATGTTATGAGCAAATATGTGGACATTCCTAATATTTGGCTAATTATAATAAAAAGAAATGTCTTCATGCTTAAATTTGTTGCTGACTTATCCATATTGTGAATTATCAAATCTAAAATGGTGTTTTCTTCCCAAAAGCTGTGATGTCTTCCCGAAATATGCCTTACCATGTCTAAGTGTAGAGTGTTAGAGTCCAAGTATGGCATTGGCTTTTTTTTAAATAATGTCTTGTTATATCAAAAGGTTGTGTGATTTTGTCGACAAGTGGCGTTCAAATAATAAAGCGTTTCTTTGTGATGTCAAAAAGGTATGCTATCATGTTCAAATGTGGTGTTGACTTGTCTAAAATATCTTATTTTGTGAAACAATTATGTCATCATGTCCAAAAACCTTGTTGACTTGTCGAAAGATTATCGTTTCTTGTCAAAAAGCAGTTCCATTGCGTCTATTTGTACGTTATTTTACTGAAACACGCTCTAATTGCGTCAAAAAGTAGTGCTGGCATGCTTATATGTAATTTTGACTTGTGTAAGCATTGAATCATTATGTCCAAAAAATGCTATCATCTGCAAATATGGTGTTAAGGTGTCAAAACTTTGCATAGCTATATCAAGAGTAGTGTGGCTTTGTCCAAATATCGTATTGACTTGACTAAACCTTGCATTATCATGTAGGAACGTAAAGTGGTTATGACCAAATGTGGCGGTGACTTGTGTAAACATTGGCCTTATTTGTCGTACGGTAGTTTTTTTTGTCCACGTTTGATATTGTCTATACAAAACAATGCCGTATTGTGTCAAAGAGTCATATTACCATGTTCAAGCGCAAAGATGACTTGTCTTCAGATAGAGATATTATTTGAAATAAGTGGTGTTATGTCCGACCACGGTGATGACCTGTCGAAAACCTTGTTTTTGTTTGTAAAAAGGCAGTTTCATCATGTTCCCTGGCATGTTAACCCTGTTCAAATACTACCACATAATATATCATAACGCTACCTTTTGGAATGATGACAGCGTTTAGACATATCAACATAACATTTTGACAAAACAACACCACTTTTTGATAGTAGTAGATGATATGTAGACAAGTAAACATCATATAAGAACATAATATCGATACTTTGAACATGTTAAGGCATTTTTTTAACAAGTCACGTCGGTATTTGAACATAATAAGACCACCTTTTCACATAATAGGATTAAGGTGAGACATGTCAAGTTCTCTTTTTACATAATAGGGTAATGCTTTGGCAACGAAATGCCTCGTTTAAACATGCACATTCTTTTTTTTTTTACATATTATGACATCATTTAGACAAATGAACATCGCATTCAGGCCCACAGAACTGTTTCGTGACAAAACAAGTCAATATGTAGACAAGTCAATGTGAAATATGAAAACTATATCATTAATTATTGAGATAATAAGGCGTTTGTTGATCAAATCACCATCATGTTTGGACAAAATAACACTTCATTTTAACATAATAGTGCAATCAGTCGACAAGTCAACCTCAAATCTAAACAGGATAACGTTATTTTTTAACATAATAAGACAAATCTGAGACATTTCAAGATTACTTATCATATAATAAGACTATCTTTAAATAAATCAAATCGACATTTAGACATGGTAACTCTACTGTTTAATATAATAAGATAATGTATAGACAAGTAAGATCCGAATATTTACAAAATAAAACTTCTTTTATGAATGATAAGACAGAATTGAAACAAGTCGACACCGACGGTGGAAATGATAACATACCTATTGGACATAATAAGGTTAAAATATCTTTCTGATATGTCAACGTCAAACTCAGAAATATCAATAATACTTGTTGACATGATAAAACATCGATAAGATAACTCAGCTCCACATTAAGACATAATATTACTACTTTTTCACTTAATAAGACAACAATTAGACAAGTCAACACCTCATTTGAACATAAAAACGATGCTTTGTGATAAAATAACATAATGTTTACACAAGTCAAAACCGATTTTAATTCAATAACGACACTTTTTAACAAAATAACACGATGTTTAGGCAATTAAACACCATAATTTGACATAATGACGCTGTATTTTGACAAAGTAAGGTAGAAGGTGGACATGTCCACATTATTGCTGGTAACATAAGACAGCTGTGGCGTTCCATACGTCATCATGTATGAGAAGGTATAATTGTTATTTAAATCTTTACATTCACTTAATTTTCTTTCAGTGAAGGCAATATTGTAAAATAGATTTAATTTAAAATTTTTCAATTTCAAATGATTGTCTTATTGTTTTACCTTCATGAAATAAAGAAATTATTATCATTATTTAATCAAAGTACCGTGATGCATCTGTTTCAAGTCCTTGCAAGCTTTATTTAGCAAGTTCTCGAAGTCCTTCGTTTCCGCTGCCCATTCCAAAATCAAAGGTTGACATATTTCGTAAACTGTCCACAAAACGACCAGATTCTTCACGAGAAAAGTTACAAATGGAATTTAAAAGGGATATTACGAAACCGTATTTCATTTTAGAAATCGATACCGAAGGGATTTGATAGGTCCATTTTCCGTTCCCATGACGTTTAGGGATAATTGATGTCGGCTGGTATTGAAGACAAAGTACTGAAACTCTGCATAAATGTGTTAAGTGTCTGTAGTTGTGATCTCCCTTTTGATCAATTCCTACAAAATCCGCCGCCTGTACGCACCAACGAATCATAAAACCATAGCTATGGAAAACATTGTGAGGAAAGAAGAAATTGCTTTTAACAAGCAATTCTTTCGCACAACGTTCTCAACTTCATAAGGCCCTATTTTCTTTTTAAATTTTATCTACTTTTGTTTTTACTTCGATTACATCTTTCCATGTGGACTATTCTTAATTCGGTCGTATGGCAATGGGCTAGCCCTTGTCAAGCCTGAATTTTTAACCCTTTTCACAGATGAATGAAAATCAAAATGCTAAAAGCACTAAAAGTACTAGTTGTAAATCAATACTATGTTGAATGTTAAATTTTATAAATAACATGAACCCAAATGTCACGAACGGGCGATGTAGACTTAGATCCGACTGCACTTTTTGTGCCGGCTTACCTTTGTCCCTACCTCCTACCAAAATAGGAATATTTCGTGTGTGTGTGTGTGTGTGTGTTTATTATTATTATTGCTTAACGCCGCTTTTAACACTTTCAGTCATACGTGGCGGCTGCAGCACCTAACAATGGTACATCTCCCATCAGTACTACCATTACATTCTTACCTAGCCTCCAGCCGATATCCCACTTATATTTTACCATTATCAACCCATTGGTGAGAGAAAAATGTCGGAAAGGATATGTGCCGCCGCCGGGGACCGAACCCATGACACCAAATCATTGAAAATTGGGAGTCTGATACGCCACCAAATGCGCTATGACGGTGGCGATTTCGGGTTCAGCAATCCATCAATTGACGAATCGCTGGTCCCACCCACTAACTCTCTAGCCCCTACCCATTAACTGTGACAGAAAGTTTCGCTTCGATTCTTAACTGCATTATTTTGCAAAATTTATGGCCAGTAGCATGAAACAAAAGAGTAGAATAGTCGGTTGGCGACCTAAACGTCGTAACTAAAGTTTGAACAAGTTGCTGTTACGACGTTTAAGTCGCCAAACCAGCAAAAATCCTAAGAAAAATGATTGCCAATGTTGGAGTTCAAAACTCACATCTGGTCTAAGCGCATGAATTTATTGAGCGACTGATAATTTGATTGACAGACGTGATTGGCAAATTGCTCTAGAATGGGCAAATTATTCACGACCTTGTGAGCTTCCAATACAATAATCAAAAGCCAAACTCTGATCTAATACAATCTAGTATAGACAGGAAAAAGGGAAGACTTATTAATTAAATAGAGGATAATCGTTTGTTCCAGTGCGAGATCGATTTATATTTCATTGAGTGAACAACAAAAGCTATATTTTCACGAGTGGCAAAGCCACGAGCGAAAGTATAGCTTTTGTTTTTACGAAATGAAATATCAATCGATCTTACTCGAAAAACAAACAATTGTTCTATTTCTTTAATGCAAAAATTAGACAAAATGCGAAAATTATATGACAAATTTTCTTAAAGCACGTCATTTTGCACGTGACTGCTATGCAACGCTTATGATGACGTCACATATTTCGCTCTGCTTAGATAACGTCAGATAGGGTGAAATGAACGAAAGCGGGGCATAATATTTTGATAATTTCACTGGATAGGCGGTGTGTTTATCAAATGATAATCTACCGTTATTTCTCGATAATCCACCTGAAAGCATTAAAGAAAAAGATTTCTTTTTTATTATCTCATTATCTCTTTTTTAGCTAGCAAAGCGTCAGCTTTGATAGCTTAAGTTAACAGACAAAATTTGAAGTCGTCTCAAAGTTCAACGAGTGCAAACTGTCACTGGAGGCTTAACCACCTATACCGTGAAATGCCTACGCCATAAAAAGTAGTTCTTATGTATTTCTATCATCTACTAGATATTTTTAGCTCACTTGTGCACATCGTGTCCACAATAACTCTGATCAGAGTATTCTAAAGGTTGCAGACGACAATTTCAAATTGTTGTAAATTCTAAAATATTTATATCTCTAGGTAGAAAACAATGTGGTAAATGAAGAAATTGCTTGCGACAAGCAATTTCTTCATTTTCCACATTGTTTTCCACAACTATTCTTTACCATGATTATGTCTGACAAAGTAGATTACTGAATAAACAATGCTTTGCTAGCTTACAGTACTTTCAGTACTTTGATTTTCTATCTACATTCACAATGATTTCTCAACTTCAACCTAAATCGATTGGAGAAATGCATTTTGTGGAAGATATAGAGTATTTACAACTGTCATAATGATGCTACAGTGTATCTTACGTTTTGCTCTTCTTATCGATCTATTCATCAATCTCTGCCCCCGACCACCGACTCCCTAGGCTACGTCCATTAACTCCAACAGGAAGTTACGCTTTGATCTTTAACGGCGTTATTTTGCAAAATGTATATGGATAGTAGCATGTAATAAAAAAGTAAGATGTTTGGTTGGCGACCTAAAGATGTAATTACGACGTTTAAGTTGCCAAACTAAAAATAGGGGTTAACAAAAATGGCGGCCAATATTGGAGTTGAAAACTCTGGTCCGGGCTGAATAAATTATGTGATTTGTTGTATGATTCCTTGATTGACAGCTTCGACTGGGCAATTTGAAGATTGTTCCTCCATTTTAGCTATACGCTTCATAGGTCGGGCTCCTCGCGATGGGAATAAATCTGAAAGAAAAATGAAAAATAAATGTATTATGCCTTAGTCCAGCTTTTAACAAGCACTATTTTAATTGTCAACAAACTTTTCGAAGGCTTTTATCCTTCTCTTATGGGAGTCAAAAAGCACCATTTTGTGGGAATAGGTTAAACGAAAGACACGCTTTATTGTAATATAAAGTAAGGGGTATAAGACTATCCTTCCAGAAGTTTCGATCTTTTTCTTGCACTCTTTTTCTCTAATCATAAGACAATAGAAGTTGCAGACGACAATTTCAATTTAATGAAGTTTTACATTTTTTTGTATTTTAGCGTTGAAAATTTTGTGGATAATGTAGAAGTTGCCTTTTTTCTTGGGGGGCATAAAAAGATGTGATTCTATTGGAATGTGTTAAATACTGCACCGTTTTTTATATATGTGCGTCGCTCATATGGGCTATCGGTAAGGACATTATATCAACTTAAATCAACGTTTTCCTTTATTGCCACATTATTTTTACCCATTTCCACACAATGACGTTTTTTGACGCCTCAAAGGGAAAAAAGGGATTTAGAAACATTGAGTAAAATCAGGAAACTCCTTGTTTCAAGCAAATTCTTCATTAGCCACCATGTTTTCTTATTCAAAAAGGGAAATATTTTTAAAACTTAATCAATTTGTGTCGTTTGGTAAAGGGTTAAATAGGGTGATTCTTAGAATACTGATTTCATGCAGTAATGGAAAACTAAGTTTCAAGAAAGCCGTTCATTTTGTACTCCGACTTATTTCAGAATGATGCGTCAACAATTCGCTGACAAAAGAATTAATCGTTCATTCTCTTCCAAGAAATCACAGCTACAAAAATTGAATTATGTCCTTAACCTTTCCTAGAAATTAAATTAAGGAAATTATAAAGAACGCGAGACCGTGCTTTGGGAAATCAGAGAAACTATAAACTTCGATCGAAATAACTGTCGCGTCTTGAAACAAGTCGGGCATAAAATTGATATGATAGTGGCATGGAACCTACAATTTTATTTTTCTGACTTAGCCCTTGTTTTTTTTTTTTTTTTTTTTGGTGTGTGTTTTTTTAAATTGTAGACTGGTCCAAATTCAATTGTTTTGCAGACGACAATTAAAAGTTGAAATTGTTTAAAATTAATCATTCAATAGGGTAGAAAATAGGGTAGAAAATATTGTGGAAAAAGAAGAAATTGCTTGCAAAAAGCAATTTCTTCTTTTTCCATACTGTTTTCTCAATTATGAAAACACAGGGACGTAAAAACAGAAATTAAACGGGAAAGCGTTAACCAATTACAAGATGGCAACATTTTAGACTGGTCCAAATTTCAAAGGAATATAAAATTATAGACTTTTAGATTTTATTTTTTTCACATTGCGTGCTGCAAACATTTTTTTTTCATTTTACACAAAGCTTTCGCAACTGGTTTCTTGTGGGTCATCAGAAAGCATTATTGCTCGGGAATGGGTTAATCCCCTCTTGCAAGCTGTAGTTACGATATTTTGATTTCCAACCACTATGTGGTGATGAAAGGGAGGATCCATAGGCTTGCAAAGATTGAAATACATATATATATTTATGTATATATTTTGGGATAAAGGTGTAAAAAAAACTTAACTAAATTTGGTAGAGATCAAAGTGCATGAGAAAGGATATAATCGATCCTTTTCCAAGGAAAAATAGCCCGATTTGCCCAAAAGACACACACACACACAAAAGTAAAAAAAAGAAAGATTTTTTTTTCAAATTAAACGCCTGAATAAACTCTTTCTGATTCACACAAAGAAATTGATTTGTACATAAACCTCAACAAGACGACATGATTTTCGACCGGTACAAATTCAAAGAAAATGCAGACGACAATTTTAGGTGATGGAATTTTTAAAAGTTGTATTTTGAGTACAATTATTGTGGATAATGAAGAAACTGACTGTATCAATTTCTCAATATTCCATTATGTTTTTCAAAGCTATATTTAGAAAGAAATTAGCAATAATCAGACATTTGTAACGTCATTAAATCATGTTAAAGAAATTTTCTAACGTCATAAAGTGATGTCTTTAAGGCAGCTTTTCCTTGATAACGCATCTAAAAATATCCACGGCTCGTAGTGATGGAATGAGAAAGCTTAATTCAGAGACCTACAAAGAAATATATGTACTTAATCCACAAACGTGGTAAGAAGCTAAAACAAGAGGGCCAAAACAGCCCTATATTGCTAACCTGAGATTGATTTGAACCAAGCCCTACCTGCCACGCAGATGATGTTTAAAGAACAATTGTATGATTTCTGTAAGTCTGCCACACCCACATTTTTAGATAATCATACTTTCACGAACGATTTTCAAAAAGGGTCCTCCAAGGAATATTCCTGCCAAATTTGGTCATAATTGTCAAAATGGTTAAAGAGGTAATGATTTTTAAAGAATTATTTCATTATTTCTCTAAGCATGATAGCCCGGCCCTACCACACCCCCAGTCTTTTTCAAATATCAAGTTGTGAACAGGGTCACCCAAGGAACACTCCTGTCAAATACGGTTCGAATCGGCCAAAAGGTTTAGGAGGAGAAGATTTTTAAAGAATTATTCCGTGAAGTCGGATAAGACCGGCCCTGCCATTCCACATTTTCGCCAATCAAAAATTCATAAACAAGTTTTTAAAAGGGTTAGCGACATTGCTGCCAAGTTTGGTCCAAATTTGCCCAGAGGTTTAAGAGGAGAAGGTTTTTAAGAATTATTTCATTATTTCTCGAAATCTGATAGCCCCGCCCAGCCACGCCCCCGTTTTTTCAAAAATCAAAATTTCACAAACAAATTTTGAAAAGGGTCGCACAAGAAACATTCCAGCAAAATTTACGCCAAATCGGCCAAATGGTTTAAAAGGAGAATATTTTTAAAGAATTATTCCGTTATTTTTCTAGGTCACATAAGAACGGCCCTGCCACGCCCACATTTTTTCAAAAATCAAAATTTAACGAAGAAGTTTTGAAAAGAGTTACCCATGGAACATTGCTGCCAAGTTTGGTGCAAATTGGCCCAGAGATTTAGGAGGAGAAGATATCTAAGAAAATATATCATGATTTCTATAAGCCTGATATACATCATCAGGCTCCCTTTTCTTCGAGAATAAGAATTTCACAAACAAGTTTTGAAAAGGGTCACCCAAGGAACATGCCTGCAAAATTTGATCAAGATCGGAAAAAATGGTTTAAGAGGAGAATACTTTTAAAGAATTAATTAATAATTTTTCTAAGTCACATAAGCCCGATCCTGCCAGGCCAACATTTTTTTTAAAAAATCTAAGTTTCACGACAGAATTTTGAAATGGGCCATCCAAGAAACGTTCCTGTCAAGTTTGATCCAAAAAATGTTGACGACGGATGATTGACATTGGGTGATCCTAAAAGCTCCCCTTGAGCACGTTGTGCTCAGCTGTGCTGAAAAGGTATCGCCGTGTGTTTAATTCAAAGCAAGCTGAACAATTCCAAGCACGATTAACGATACATAACCGTTTACCAAAATGATGATATTTTAGACTAGTCTCAATTCAAAATAGTTATATACAACAAATTAAACGGATTGAATTTCAGAAAAGAATCTTTGTAATAATAATAATAATTCAGGGATGTAAAATGCATGACTGTGTGGAAATGAATAAAGACGTGAAACAAATGCCCGTTCGGGTCAGAATGCACAAATTTGCTTGCATTTTCACGATAACAAAAAATGTTCATTTGAAGTGCTGGATATATATTTTTTTATCCGTTAAAAGAAATGAAATATCTGGTTTGATAAAGATATCGGTTTGTTAACAGCCGAAAAGCCTGGAAAACAGAAAATGGCACTTAATAGATAACACACGCCAGGGAAAATGAGGAGAAATTCGGAGATAAAATGACGGAATCACGGCAATATTGTAAATTGATATAACACTTTAAAAGAGAAAAACAGTCCCGAAAATTAGTTGATAAATCGAAAGGAGCATGTGCGTGGTTTTTCCATCAATTTCACTTATGATCCAAATAAAACACAGATCAGCCTGTGGTTTCAGAGTCTTTACTAAGCGCTGTATGAAAATATACTGACGGGAAGTTTTTTTTAAAAGATCAGCGAATATTCTACATAAACACTTTTGATGACCAGGCTGCTCAATACATATTGTTAGAATGTCATGCAGAGACTCAAGTGTGATAAAATATGCTAAAAGGGCCATCTCAGCTCCTACGCGACAAAATTTTAGACTAGTTCAAACTCAAAAAAGTTGCAGACGACAAAATCTCATTTACCCAAGCCTGAGTAACGCGGTTTTGTTAGCCCTTCGTCCTTCTTCTTTAAAATCGAATAATAATTGATGTGAGCAAAATCGAATCGTATTGATCAATATTTGTATAACAGAATAGCCGGTAGGTTCCTTTCCGACCGATCTCAAGTGCATTTTTTGTATATTTGATAAATAATACCTCGGTCGACTTGATCTGGATCAGTTCAATATAAAGAAAAGTACATTTGCTAGAATTGTCATTTCCAAGGGGGGGAGGGTATAACTTAGTAAGTATCTCCTAAATTAACGGATCGCTGACCTCGTTCACTGACCTCCAACAATTTTGAATTAAATATCAAACGGCATCAGTTCGTAGATATACATGGGGACTTAAAAAGGCGATTCGATGGTTGACGACGTAATTGTCGAAACTTAGAAACAAATCGTTGTAGGACAACCTCTACTTTCCCTAGTTCGATATGATGTCGCTTGGTAAGTTATTTATACTTTTTAGCTAGCAAAGCGTCAGCTTTGATAGCAGACAAAATTTCGAGGTCTTCTCAAAGTTCAACGAGTGCAAACTGCCGCTGGAGGCTTAACCACTAAATGCGTTAAATGCCTACGCCATAAAAAGTAGTTTCGGGAATATTGCAAACTCTGCCTGCAAGTTCATCTCCTAGATATTTACCTCACTTGAGCACATCGTGTTCAAAATGACTCTAATCAGAGTCTTCAGAGAAGTTGCAGGCGACAATTTCAAATTGTTGAAAGTTCTAAAATATTTATCTCTCTAGGTAGAAAACAACAGGGAAAATGAAGAAATTGCTTGTAATAAGCAATTTCTTCATTTTCCATATTTATTTCTACAACTGTTTTCTTCAGGGGCATAAAAGGAGGGATTGTGTTGGAAAGAGTTAACTCTTTGATTACTTTAACCTCGTTTCTTTATCATGATAACGTTTGACAAAGAAGATTACTGAACAAAACAATGCTTTGCAAGTTCAGTACTTTTATTCAGAATTACCTGGAAGATTCTATTTTCAAAGGCATTGTGCGCCTCATAGTGCATCCGTCGTTTACACCGTGTGATATATACAATGGTCAAAATGGCGGACACCATGGTGAATAGGGAAATACACGACACTGTGATGGCAACGATAATACTGTGGTTGTTTTTGGAATGTGAAGCGGCTGAAAAGAGATATGAAAAATAATGAAAACTTCCAGAATCATGACGCTTCTTTCACACAAAACACGGCAAAGAGGGTTGACAATATAAAACATACTAGTAGTGCGTGTTATTGGGTCATCAGTACATCACAAACATTTCTCGTTTATCAATCTTCCCTCCAAGGAAGGAAAAAACAAACTTTCGAACAATCTATTGTATATTTGCTCATTGAGGAAAACATGGCTTCTTAATATCAACATGAAAAGGGAGTGTATGAGTAAAGTTCTCTGGAAAGAGTATTTTGTGTTTTTCTTATCAATTTTAATTCGTGTTTGGTAACACTTTGAAATCGAGTCGAATACACCCGATTCTTTAACGGAAATGGTCGCTTGTCTTGTCTTCGAAAATGGGTGTTATATACGCATGCGCTGATGATTAAACTTTACGGATGACTTTGTTACTCTCCGTGACATAGCTAGTTGTTTGAATGACTCGCGACAGTTAAAACGTCATCATGAACGTCATAGTTTTATGTATACAAACCTTAAATTGTGGTGTGTCAAAACTTAAAATATCAAAACTTTTTTGACGAATTCTAGGCTTACCGCGTAGAATTATATTGATATTATACTTTCAATCGTCGTATTTATTTATGCTTTTGGGCCTCGAGTAAAGTTTAATTATCAATTTTGTTATATGTTTTTGGGGAAGATGTGGCCTTAAAATTCTGCCCAAGACGCCTAAAATAATGTGTTGTAACTTGTTTATTGCGACAACCTCTTTTCTAGATAAAAATAGTACTTACAGAAATTGCCGCTTATTGATAAATATGGCAGATTAAGATTGGCTTCATAGAAATAGATCCACTGATAGCGTAAATGATTTTGGACAAATGGTTTCAGACGAGAAAAGTGGTACTTACAGGAAACAATAGTCTGATAAATTCTTCACAAAATTATACGTGAACGATTTGAGTGAATTATTTTAACTTATAAATTTACCTTGTAATGATGAAGTAACAAAATGCACTTTATGTGAGAATACTGTTTGGCCGGACCTTAAATTTACAGCTAACCACACTGTATACATTGTCCCTGACACGAGTCCTTCTATCGTGTAGGCATCAGAATCACTGCTGATGCAATATTTATAGTGTTCACCCTCCTTCTGGTCCCGGCTCCAATATACCTCTATGTTGAATATACTAGGAATGATCTCGTTTGAAAACGGGACCCAGCGCAATGTTGCTGACGTCATTTGAATGCTCACGTCATGAATACTCATTGTGTAACCATTGTGTGTTGATTCTGTATAAGTGAAATGTAACAAGATCATTTTTTTTCAATAAACACAACCAATCTTGCTCAAGCGACTACCTCTATTAATCGACCACATTCATTCAGCAAAACTTATCGAATTTGTCTTTCCAAAAATCAAAGAATCTTTAGAATTAGACGTTTTAGCTTATAAAATTCAAAACAAAAACCTATGTTGGTGGATCTGATTAGAATCGTGTCAATGAGACGGTTCTAATGAGGTCCATAAATATAGGATTAGGTGAGAAGCGTTGTAATTTATAAAGGCGGCCGAACCGATCCTCTTGTATATTTCACAAAAAAGTTTACTAAGCTAGCAATCTCTTAAACGACCATATTTTGGCCGTTCCTGAGTGGTCATTTATAAAGGTTAAATTGTATAACCACATCAGAGAAATTATCTAACTAATCGGAGAGAAAGTGACATAATTACATTTTTACCCTGATAAGACTAGGAGATAAGATTTCTAAAAATCATTTTTAGCTAGCAGTTAACAGACAAAATTTTGAAGTCGTCTCAAAGTTCAACGGGTGCGAACCACCACTGAAGGCTTAACCACTAAATGCCTACACCACAAAAAGAAGTTCTTATGTATTTCAGGAATATTGCAAACTCTACATGGAAGTTCATCTCCTAGGTGTTTTAGCTCACTTGAGCACATCGTGTTCGAAATGACTCTGACCAGAGTCTTAAAAGAAGTTGCAGACGACAATTTCAATTGTTGAAAATTCTAAAATATTTATCTCTTTAGGTTGAAAACAATGCGGAAAATGAAGAAACTGCTTGTAACAAGCAATTTCTTCATTTTCCACATTGTTTTCCACAACTATTTACTTTGTGGGCGTAAAAAGGAGGGATTGTGTGGGAATCGGCCAACTCCTTGGTTACTTTAACCTCATTTCTTTATCATGATAACATTTGACAAAAAAGATTACTGAACAAAACAATTATTTGCTAGCTAACTGTAGTTTTCAGTACTTTGATTAAATATGCTAAAATGAAATATTAGGAAGAATCATTTTAAGAATTTATGTTTTCTACTGATGAACAATTACTAGAAATGCAAACGTGTAAGTTACTTTTCGGCTTTTAAAAAAGGATTATATTGAAATCATTTTTCGCGAAGCTGATCTTTCTGATTCTATTCTGTCATTCCTGGTACCTAATTTTCTTCATATATTTCCATATTACGAAAATATTTGTGTGTAATGGGCCGGAGGCCTAAATTACAAATTAATAGCTTATTTACATTTTACACAGCCTATTGATCTTAAGTATACACTTGTAAATTACATTGTTAACGATATTTGTGTAACTTTATGTGTACTATCATCGCATACGATTTGAAATAATACTTCAATGTTTTCATTTGCTATTTCAGAAATTGGCGTACCGGAGGAATAGCAGAGTATAAATGTTTATTTCAAAGTTTAGTACCAGACTTTCCTTAAGTTTAAGAAAAGTAAGTGAAAACAAGTAGTTACGTGCAGGCAGTCTTTACTCTCTTCTCCTATTGACGAATTGCCATTGTCAATCAATGAATCGATCGACAAAAGAAATCATACATTTAGACCAGAAGTGAACTTTGAAAACTTACATTGACCGTCATTTATGTAATTATATTGGTTTGTCTGTTAAAGTAATAATATTAATTATGAATAAAACTCTTTTTCAGAGGTAAAAAAAATAAAGGAAGGATTTGATTATTGTGAGCAAAGGACTTCCTGATTTTACCCACTGTGGTTTAAAGTGTTTTGTTAAGGATTATGAAAAAGAAGTTACCTGTTATAGAAAGAGTATTAAAGAAAGTTGTTCCAAGTCGACGTTCACCAGGAATCGTTAATAGGTGAGCCTCATACCATTTCGTATGAAACAAACACTTGAGCATATAGCTGCTGTCCGAAAATATCAGTCTCTCTGTATATAACCAGTTTTTGACACTGAGTGGTTTGTATTTTATCACATATGATGCTATTTTGTATTTTAATGAAGAAGGTACGGTCCATCGTAAGAACGCACTTGTTGATGAAGTGTTTTGGGCTACAAATGTCATTGTTTCTCCACTAGGAGCACTTCTTGAGAGAGAACCTGGCGTTGAAGGACCCCTGTCTGAAGAAACAAACGATATTAATCATTAAGACATCAAAAGAAGTCAAATGTCATTTCTATAGCCTTGCTTGAAGTACTTGATACAAATTATTACTCGGCTTTCAAAAAAAAAAAAAAGAGAGAGAGAGAGAGAAAAAGAAGAGAGAAAAAAAGATAAAAAAAGATTAGGTGTTGGTGTACAAACAATACGCTGAAATTGAGATATCAATGACAGTAATACGCCTAAATTGAGATATTAATGACATCAATACGCCTAAATTGAGATATTAATGACATCAATACGCCTAAATTGAGATATTAATGAATCAAAAGTTAAAGCTTTCCATGAAAACCAGTTTCTACAGATGATTTCTTTTTCTCAAAATCAAATTTCCTAAATTGAATACTTATCCAGCATGTAGACAGTGTTTTTTTTTCACCTTATCCCATTGAAATAATAGAAAAAGCTAATATCCAGATGTAGAAAGTTAACTGGCTTTTCCCTCGATAGCTGTTGCGGGATAAAATTATTGATAACATTAAAAGGAAAATAGTAATAATAATAACTAATTTTTTCTGTAGAAATTACTAAAAGAAATTTAGAAAAATGTAAGACGAAATAAAATGATGCCCGACACACTTACCTGATAATTTCATTGCTATAGTATCCGACCAGAAAGTTGTAGAGTTTACAAACGTATCATTGTCATCAGGTTTTGACTTAAAGTTGGATGAAAACCTAATACTCATAACAAGATAATAAAACACATCCCTATCCATTCCTGGGACAACGAAAAAGAAGTTGTTACTAATTCTGTACAAAATGTCTTGAGCACCAAATTCTGTAAACAGCGATGAGCTGTTCTTTATTGCTTTGGCATCGGTCAATGAGAAAGTAAGATTCTGCCACAAGGGTAGTTCAACATTGGTCTTAGTTGTATAGAAGAAAACAGTTTCGTCTACATCTTGTTGGTCAGAGTCCGATATAAACTGGAACCGGACCAAAGCAGAGGATTCAGAAAACTTTGACACAGTCCAAATTTCGATAACGTCATCTAGTTCTGAAATCATAAAGTTTTAAGATTTACACCTTCCATTTTAATCAAGAATAGTTGACGATAAATTCCCAACTTCTTGGATCTAAGGTGCGTCAGTTTTACTTTTGTTTAACGGATAGAATCAACAACGACAGGCTATGAGTTTCCAATGTAGGTTGTTGTTGTTGTGTTTTTTTTAAACTGAACCCGGAAAACATTACAGACGGAATATTTTCCATGAGTTAATTCAGTTTGGAATAAATAAACGACGAAACAAAAGATCTAATAATCAGGAAAATCAATGTTACTGAAATTCCAATGTTTTGTTGACGCAACAATTGTCTGATATTTGCTAAGCTAACTCATCCCCACCCACAAGAAAAGAACTTTGATAACACTGTGGATAATGAAGCAATCGCAATCAACATTTTTTCCACCTAAATATAAAGTTTTCAAAATCCACTCAACAAGGACTTGGTGTCTGCGACTTCCATTAATTTGGGCCAACGTGAGGTGATGTCGTCTTGTAATGGATAATGCACAATAACAGTTGTAGCCTTGTCGGTGTAAGATATTGACATTTTTATTATCATTATTATCATTTTTGCGAATCAGAAAGAGGGTTTTTTAGGAAATTTGATAAAGAAAAAATAATCTTGGCAGATTTTTTCTGAATAAAGAATCATATTTTTTTTTTGTCCATTTTCTATATATAGTTTAACAAATTGAAGTTGGGATTTGGACTGATTTTCATCCCTGAATTTTCCAAATCCCTCTCGAAATAAATTAGAAAATTCATTGTAAACTCACTAACCTGACTGCAAGTTTCGGCATACAACTTGGTTACAACAAGGGTTTTCAAGCACTATAGGATCAGGACACACCGGTGTTTTATTTGGCAGAACTGTAGTTCCACATCGATGAAAATCTATACAATTGGTATCACGGAAATCGTCCGAACATGTGCACAGTTGACAGTTTCCGTGGAAAAATATGGTTCCATGTTCATTGGTATTGTTGTCATAGAAACATACGTTTTCTGGAAGAAGGGAATGAGTTTATAAAGTTTTAAAGTTCACTTCCGGTCTAAATGAATTTTTTGAATGGTCGATTGATCTATCACGATAAAAGTTTACCGGTTTCTATCTAAATGACGTTAACAAACACTAAACCTTTTTTTGAACAGTTATCGAATCGCGATTTATGGAAGACTATGAAATTCTGACAATTGTTGTTTTACTCGTTATTTTCTGCTGCAATATTAAAAACAGAGATGATAAACAAGAAAATCTATAAAGATTTTCACAAATGTCGATTCATTTAAAATTACTCTATTACCAAGGTAAAATTGTTACTAACGGTGTTACAAAACACATGTATGAAGATTTTACGCTATCGTTCAATGCAATCGACCAATTGTGCCTGTCAATCAAGGTGAAAACCGACCAATCAAATAATCTATTCAGCCCCGACCTTAGCTTTTCAACTCCAACATTGGCCGCAATTTTTGATTACCTTTATTGTTGGTTTGGCGACTTAAACATCGTAACTACAGCTTATTCAAGCTGTAGTTACGATATTTAGGTCACCAACCAACCATTTTACTTTTTGTTAAATGCTACGGGCCATAAATTTTGCAAAATAAGACCGTTAAAAATCAATGCGGGACTTCCTGTTGGAGTCGGTAGGCGTGGCCAACGCCGTCAGTGGGCGGGGCCAGCGATTGGTCAATTTACCGATTGCTGGTCATGTCCATTGATTCCGCTGTTCCCGCCCTCCGACCTCCAACAGATATTGCCACTTCGATACCAAACCTCCTTGGCCACTAACATGTAACAAAAAGGTCAATTTGTTTGGAGTTTATCGAAATAAGCTGTGGTTACGGTGTTTAAGTCGCGAAACCAACAAGAATTCTTACTATCAATGTCAGCCAATGTCAGATTCAAAGTTCACTTCCAGTCTAAATTAATTATTTGATTGGTCAATTGATTGATTGATTGACCTTCTCGGTCCGTCGACTTTCGTTTAAGCTGCAGCTTTGAATTGTTGGTCTACATATCTAAAACGGGAGATCGTTTCAAAAACGACATCAAATAAGTAGACTAAGATAGAAAAATAAATTGTTCCATTATTAGTTTTGTCGAGCGTATATGCATAATTCATACCTTGATATATACAGATATGGTTTCTGTGTACAAAAAATGTATTTTAACCCTTTCCCGTTCAAACCCTGGTTTTAACGTCCCTGTGTTTTTATACTTAGGAAAATATTGTGGAAAAAGAAGAAATTGCTTGTGGCAAGCAATTTCGTCTTTTCCCACAACATTTTCTTCCCTTCGGAATGGAAAATCATTTTCATTTAAAATTAACTTTATATTATTGTCTGCAACACCTTTGGCTTTGGACTGGTCTAAAATTTTGAAAAATAAAACAGGAAAGGGTAAAGGAATATTTTTCTAGACTCAGTTTAGCTGTAGTTCATGGTGCATTTTCCTTAGTTTGTATGTACTGTAAAGGGTTCACACACTTCTTTTGACATATTTTGTCATTTTATCAACATGATTTTATCAAATATGTAATGTTCTTCGCGAAAAAAGCATCGCATCCCGATGTGTACTCTAGAAACGTATTGATTTATAAAGATTATCGAAGGTGTCCAATTATATCGGTCTATCTGATTAGTGAGACCAAAGTAATGAAGTTGATTTCTATTCCAAGAAGCCTTATTTGCCATTAGTTTAATGCAAACATCACTAGCAATTCAGTTATCTCGGCGGCTAGTGAGCATAGCCATGGCTTCCTATCATGCCTCGAACCAGTACAACCTCAAACTTCGACCCGAGCCACTAGCTTCTAATCACACTTCGGCGAATTGCTTTCATAGCGCCAATTGTTAAGATATGACGCATGTGCCAAAGATTTTTGCTAAATGTAGGAGAGAATGTTGGCCGACTCTGGGCTCGAATTCACGACCACATGATTAACCCTTTCCTGTTTTAAGATTTTTTCAACCAGTCCAAATTCAAAGGTTTTGCAGACGAAAATTTATTTCGGATTTAATTTGAAAAATAACCATTCAGTAGAGTAGAAAATATTGTGGAAAAAGAAGAACTTGCTTGTGACAAGCAATTTCTTCTTTTCCCACAATGTTTTCTCAAGTATAAAAACACAAGGGCGTAAAAACCAGTGATTGTACAGGAAAGGGTTAAGAGCACTGCGCGTAACGACTTAGATAACAAAATCGGGTTCTAAGATGCCATTTGTCAATTTGTTTTGCTGTACCGGTCACGTGGGTGGGTTCTAAATACTTTACAGCCGCCGTCATAGCGCAGTCGGTAGCGCATCAGACTCCCAAACTTCAATAACCGGATGTCATGGGTTCGATCCCCGGCGGCGGCACATATCCTTTCCGACATTTGTCTCTCACCGATGGGTGGATGACAGTAAACCTTAGTGGGATAACAACTGGAGACTAGGAAAGGGTGTAATGGTAGTACTGGTGTGAGAAATTCCAGGAATCTATTGTTGAGCGCTCCAGCCGCCGCGATATGACTGAAATATTGTTAAAAGTGGCGTTAATCCCCATTCAATCAATATATCCAAATACGTTACTCACTTTAAGCCATTCTACCGCATTCCCGCCTTTTGACGCTCGCCAAGAAAAAAAGCTTTGGAAAACATTGTGGAAAATGAAGAAATTGCTTAATACCAGCAATTTCCTCATTTTCCACAATGTTTTCTCCCCAAAAAAGCGCAAAGAGTGTATTGATGTTGTTTTCTTTTTTTTAATTTTATCAACTAGAATTTTTCTTCTTTAACTTCTTTCAATTTGACCAAGTCTACAATATTATCTTATGAAAGACCGATAAAATATTTTTACCTGGTTCACGACACTCCCAAACATCACAACAACCGTCGTCGGACTTTGTCATGACTGGTTCCTTTGCACAAGTATTAGGTTTGATCGGCACGTGACAGTGTGGAGAGCACGTGATCACACCATCATAGCACGAGCAATTTTCAGCACAATCTATAAGCCAATATGACTCATGTGGTACATTTTCTCCGAGGTACGTACAATTGTCTGAAATTTAAGGACGAGAAAGGGTATTTGTGGGAAATTTAGGGTATTAAACGCAACTAAAAATGTAAATATGCATGCATAACAGAAAATTGCTGCAAATATCATGAAATTATTTCGCATTATATTATACGAGATTACGTCTGGAATCGTGAAAAATATCTGCCTTTTTGGTAAGAATTTTGATGATAATATTGACGAATTGGCGAGTGCTTGATTTTGAAAACTTACCAGAATTAAATTTGGACATTTAAACCCTTCGTCTTCTGTACCCTAACTTATAACCTGTTTTGGTCGCACAGCTGTCTTGTCATTTTCTATGACTTCCGGGAGTGTGTAATTTTCATGCCTGGATTGCCCGACATGGTAAAGCTTTTAAGATCATATCTTATTGTACATTAGGAATATAATCGTAATGTTTATTCAAAGGGTAGAAAAAATGTGTTAGGGGAAAAAAATACTGGGTTCCAGCATTTTCTTCATTAGCTACAATGTTATTTCAAAGTTGCCATCTTCACAAGTTTGCGGACAAGTTCATTTTAATTCTTGACATGTAAAAAATCGTGCCTTACATGTCAAGGGGCAAATGGTGAAAATCTCTATTTTCTCACCACTGACCGCACCTCTTACATATGAGTGATGTTCAAAAACATTCTGATTTTTGTCGTGTAAAATTTCACTAGTCAAAATAAAGTCACAAGACATACCGTTTTGTTTTGGAATCCTTTATTACGTGAGACTTTTTCGTCGTTTTATGTTTATAATACTGTCATTCAAAAAATCGATGAACCAATCCAATCTTTCGTTTTTTTAGACCGAAGGTAAAATGTTAATCTTCCCCATATAATTCATATATTACCTTTTAAATGTGGCACTGATAAGCTGTAGTTACGAAGCTTATCTCGCCTAAAGACGATTTGCTTCTTTGCATCGTGTACCTGACAGGTATTTTTTTTTTCA
Source organism: Fragum fragum (assembly GCA_946902895.1). Taxonomy (NCBI): domain Eukaryota; kingdom Metazoa; phylum Mollusca; class Bivalvia; order Cardiida; family Cardiidae; genus Fragum; species Fragum fragum. The sequence continues at coordinate 15,383,945 of OX336366.1, forward strand.
AGATAATGTCGTTTGATATCTCAGTCGAACATATTGAGGGATCAGAATGCGTTCCTAGCGATCCACAAAAACGATGTTTGAAATGAGTTAATTAATGCCGTTATAACCGAAAACCGACCCATAGTGACGATCAATTAACCCTTTCCCGTTCAAATACGGGATTTTACATTCCTGTGATTTTATACTCGAGAAAACATTGTGGAAAAAGAAGAAATTGCTTGTAACAAGCAATTTCTTCTTTTTCCACAATATTTTCTACCACATAGGATGGTTTCATTTCAAATGGCATCAAGTTTTCATTGTCGTCTGCAACCTCTATCCATTTGGACTAGGCTAAAATTTCCAAAAACAGGAAAGGGTTAAAGAATCAATCGACCTATCAAGTCATTGATTTAGACCGGAAATGAACTTTCGACTCCTTCATTGGCCGACATTTTTGTTATTTATTTCAGTTGTTTTTTGCGACTTGAACTTCGTAACTACAGCTAGAATAAGCTGTAGTTACGACGTTTAGGTCGCCAACCATTCTAAGTTTTTTTCCATGCTACCGGCCATTCACTTTGCAAAATGGCGCTGTCCAATATCGAAGTGGAACCTCGCTCGATGACTCCGTTGGGTCCGCCTATTGACCTGGCTGACCAGACTCACTGTCTAGGACAGAAAGTTCAACGACCATATTAAACGGGTTTTTTTATGTGTTTTTTTTTTGTGTGTGGTTTTTTTTTTTTTTTTGTTTTGTTTTTCAAAATCAAATGGTCTAGGGAAAAAAATGTGGAAGTTGGTTTGAATGAATACATTTAGCCTACGTTTCTCTTCAAGGGCCGGCGCGATTATACCCAAAGGTTTATAATTAACACCAGTGCAGTACAGACTTGAAAGTATAATTTGACCAAACTCTGTCTCTATTTCAAGATTTATTTCACATTTGATACAAAATAAATGAAGTACTTGTAGAATAGTTGTTATTTACTCATGGATTTAGCCTTTGTTCTTAACAATTACAATTTACGGAATTGATTTTTAAATCAATTACAAATTACGTTCAGTTATCTGTAATTGGTTATTGAAATTGTAATTGGACCCTGATCCGGTTTCCAGTGGCCTTATTACAGTCATATCATAACAATTTGAAACGGATATCAAGATATCGTTATTAAAATAAAAAGAAATTGTACCAAACCAAGCTCAAGACTTTTAAATCCCAAAATTAGTTAGCACATAGTTTGGCTAGACTCGCTCCCAGTCTCACTGATATTTATAATTTAGTTGGAAACTTTCTATACTTTCTAGATATCTCTGTTATGCTGATCAGTGTCGGTTAGTGAGATTTAAGGGAAGTGATTTCAAGGAATAAAATGTATTCGTATGATTGACCAACCTTACTCACTTTCAAACTCACACTTACTGATAGCCTGGGAGAAAGACTAAGTTTGATACTGATAGTGAAGATTATTCTTACCAAAAGAACACTGGTGTTGTAGATCACAGCAGAATGGTTCGGCGAAATATTCATCGCATGTCGGTGTCTCCTTGTCATGTTTTCGACATATCGGCACACAGTGAAATGTGCCATTTGGTCTGCATATGCAACTCTCCTCACACTGTTCAACGATCAATTTGTTTCCCACTGCAATCTGTCGACCGTCGTAAAGACAATAATCCTTGGCTATAAAGAAAATGCAGTCGAATCTCTGAGCTGTTATTTTAAAGTTAACCCATTCTCACACAATGGTGGCTTTTTGACGCCCCTTAATCCCATTAGCAGACCTCAAAAATTCTAGACTGGTCGAAATTGAAAGGAGCAGACGACAATTGTAAGTCTAAAATTTTAGTTTTTTTCGACATTCAGGGTAAAAACAATGCGTAAAATGAAGAAATTGCTTGTTACAAGTAATTTCTTCATTTCATAAAATGTTTTTCCTATTATTTTTCTTGGAGGGCGCCAAAAAGCGTTATTGTGTGAGAATAAGTTTAGGAAAAAAAAGGAAAAACATTGTGAAAATGAAGGCACTACTTAGATCAAGCAATGTTCCCAAGCCAGAAAATTAATAAAAATTACCTTAATTTTCATAAACTTTAAACTGTCGTCTGTGACTCCTTTGAAATTGGACCAGTCTAAAAAACGTTCGTCTGGAAATAGGTTTAAAAGTTATGAAATCCATTGACCTAGGATTGGAATATCAAACACTTTATATTTGTAGCCAATCTTTTCTTGCAATTTGCACTGGCCCAGTCTTTTTCTTAGGCCAAGATTTTAGAAAATAGCGAGGTTCGACCTAGAATCATTATAATAGGATAATCAGGATAAGAAATTCGATTTCTTTTAGCAAGTAAAAGTACTCCAACGTTTCCCCTGTAAAACATCGTAGCTACAGCTTAATAAAGCAGTTGTAACGGTATTTTGGTAGCCAATCGATGATATGCACTATGTTTTATATTGATTGATTACCTTTTAGTGAAATAATTTCCTGTCTTTTCTCTTGAGATTCGCAAGTTTACGCACACTCATTGACATAAATGAGATCACCAAGGGATATCCCATTCGTTAATCAAGAAATAAAAGTCGATCCGTAAACGATTCATTATCCAGCGGAGAATAATTATTAGGAGAGATATCAACCGGTACGAAAGTATGCTCGATTATACAACTCTGTAGGGAAAGGGCTGTGCTACATCCAAAGGGATATTTGATTGTTATAGTTTGAATGAGGTTTAACACCACTTTTAACAATTTTTCAGTCATACCGCATATGACCTAACAATGAATTCCTGGCATATCTCGCACCAGTACTACCACTACATCCTTTCCTAGCCTCCAGCTGCTATCTCACTTAGGTTTATCTTTATCTACCCATTGATGAGACTAGAATGTCGGAAAGGATAAGTGCCGCCGCCGGGGATTGAACCCACGGTACCCTGTGATTGACATTTCCTACGGAAGAGGAAAACGCTAGATTTATTAACCCATTACCACACTTCAAAATTTCAGACTGGTCCAAATTCAAAGAAGTTGCAGACTACAATTTTTTGTCGATGAAAGTTTTTGGGTTTTTAGGGTAGAAAACAATGACAAGTTTGACAAATTCTAAATTTCTTCAAGTGGTAACGGGTTAACAGTTTACACATGTGTTGCGTTTTATACCCAAGCATATGAAAAGCGGTTTGCTTTATGTCCCATGAAAATATTTTAAGTTCGTTCTTATTTCTGTCGGGCATAAAAAAAAGATTTAATAGTTCAATTTTGAACGGTGAATCTAGGCTATGGTAAAAAAGTAATTTCGACTAATTGACTTACTGCTTTATTCATATATATATATATATAAAAAAAAATCTCATAAAAAGGGAATATAATGTTACGATAGATATACAACATCTTGTATTTGCTTTGAGCTGCGGAGGAAAATTTTGATAGTTCACGAGACCGAAGGTCGAGTGGAATATCAAAGTGTCCTTCTTAGCGAGAAGCAAATGCAAGATGTGTTGCAATCGTTACGCAATATTTCATTTATTATATCTATTTTTTAAACACGATGAAAAAATAAAAAATCTGTATTTCTACAAGCATTTTCCTACCCCTTTACCATTCCGATTTCGTTTATTCGTATTATGACGTCATCTACAAAATGAAAATGACGTCACCTAAGACTACCTTATATGGAACCGTATTTGACACTTTTACATTCTTTTCTGACGTGTCCGATTTTGTCTGTTTGGAATGTATATATTTTTTCTAGAAATCTCTATAGGTATATAATAAAGGAGCATTTTCTAAAGATTACCTTTAGTTCTATATATGATTGTTTCAGTAAGGTTAGAATAATTCCCTGCTTTCCAGACTCCAACACGTGTGAAATACCACTGGTCTGGTACCAGCTCATGTAACGTCACTTCCGTTCTATTCTCAACCTTTGAAAAATACAAAGAGCAAATAAGCATCTAGACATGTCTTACCAATATTTATCCGTCCATGTGCTGTCAATATGAAAGATGTAAAAACGTAACGCTTAAAATGAAATAATAGACATTATTAGTTATACGGTTTCTTGCCAGGATATATGACGATTTATTCCCGGCTGGAGAAAACGATGTCACCCGAGCCGCAGGCGAGGGTTGACATCGTTTTCTCCAGCCGGGAATAAATCGTCATATATCCAGGCAAGAAACCGTATAACGAATTTATTATACTACAAAGTTTGAAACTAAATTTTTATACTTGGGCCATGTAGGACCTTCATAGCTACCAAAGTTAACGATTGTTATCTATCTCCCCCTTTTCCCCTAAGGCGCCCCAAATAAAAGGTTGTGACGTCACGCCGTGACTTCCACGAAATATGTTTAACGTTTCGGGAAAGTGATTTTAAAACTTGGACTTTTAAATGGATTTAAAACTATAAAATGATAGGTAACCATTTCATTTGTGTATTTAAAAGTATATTTATAAACATCTTACTTTAAAATTATTTAGAATTTATCAAGAACCAATCATTACATTTGAAATTTTCTACTATTGAACAACTGTGTTTTACATTGACAAAGTCAAAGAAAATGTGAATAATATCAGGGAAAAGGAATATACCCTTGTATGGTTTGCTGCTTCATATGATAAACACTTAATTGCAGAAACTTTTGCTGTACACCACAAATAACGCTTTACACATTTCTATATCAACACTATGTATTCTACGAAAGATCAATAATTCAAACATTTTAATTCATAAAATATTGAGCGAACAAGCCACTTCTTCATTTTCCAAAACGTTTTGCCAAGAACTTTACAAGGGGTTAAAAAGGTGGGAATGAGTCAAAACGAAGTAATCATTCGGCGACAACAGTTTTTATTTTTTTTTACAATTTTCAAGTGTTAGATCTACTTGGACTTTGTTGATTTTCCATGAATAAATATGGCAATGCTTTAAGAAGCACACCCTGCAGGATCTCAAAATTACAGTAATCAATCACTTCTTATTCTAATTGGAAGTTATTTATGTTGCTTTTTTAAGTGTTTGTCTGATTTTTAATTTTAAAAGTCAGGGCCATGGAATTCACGCCCCCTTCCTACTCAAGATCATGTATGGGGGTTCGATTCCCTCCCCAGACATAACAAATAGCTGGTGCATAAAGGGATAAAATCGTCTGGCGGTCCCACATGATTTTGAAAGAAACAAACAAAAATGTAGAAAATGAATATACCTGAATGAAAGATTTTTTTTTTTCATTTGAAAATTAGAAAGAAAATTAATAGAAGTGATTGATTAAACGCCTGATTTTAAGATTTCATTTTTATCTATTCATATAACCCAGCATTTTTTAAAAAAATGATTAAGAGCTACATGGAAAAATTAGTGCATTTATCCGTGTGCATTCCAGTTTTCAAATCAATTTTTGCTTAAAAGTACACTCTCCCAAATGCAGGCACCCACTAGGAAATAAAACAAAAATATTCTCTAATTTAAGGAACATTTCCTCTTCAAAGTCATTGTGTGTAAATGTCCCAAAAGATTGGATCTCCTGTGATGAACAGCCGTAATTACATAGTATTGCTAGTCTAGAACAAAAACATCATCCTCTTTTTAAAAAAACAGCAACATATTTTGCAGTCACAGTAATACATTTTGAATACTCGCGATGACGGGCGGGATTAGATATTAATCAAATTATGTCTATTCTGTAGCTGAAATCAGTTTCACGGAATTTTGACAGCGATCGTAAACAAAACATGTACATAGCTTATACTAGTGACCTTTGACCTTCAGTAACACGAAAACTACCTTCATATAAAAATCTCACATTTCGAAAAACAATTAACATGAAACCGCTGTCTTATCAATACAAGAACTTTATATTACCAATCGCAATTGATATGTAAACGATTACTCGCTTTATTGTGTGTAAACTCGTCAATAGAACTGACGAAGCGAGAGTCAAAATGACCGCCATTAAAAGATTGGGTTCTATCACCGGCAAGGCTCCTTAGGGAAAATACGCGATGTATCACTGCAGCGCATTATGTATACGTTTATGTCAGGTCTTTATTAACCAATCAAATCGCGACAATTTTCTTTGTAGTATAATAAATTTTTCTCGCAACTGTTATTTTGAAGTTCTTAGAAAAGACGATTGGTTACTTCAAAAGGTATTCGTCGTTGTACTTCTTAAACCTCGTAACTACAGCTTGAATCAAGCTGCAGTTTCGAGGTTTTAGAATTTCACCTACTTATTCATTCATTTTATTATCATTTTACTTATTTATTTATTTATTAGTTTGTTTTGTTTCATTATGAGTCACTGAGTCCATACCCATTAAACAAATCAGATCTTATGCGATTTGATTTATAACATTTTAACCCATTTATACATGATAAAATGTTCGACTAGTCCAAATTGAAGCATATGCAAGCGAGAATTTCAAGCTGGAGAAATGCATAAAAAATCTTTGCGTTCAATGGTAAAAATATTGTGGGCAATGAAGTAACTTCTAAATTCACAATGTTTCAAACGTTTTTTTCTTGTGAGGCGTCAACATCGCGATTGTGTGAGGATGGGTTAAAGTTAAGAGATATTTTTAGAAACCATTTACCCTTTTCAAATTTTTTCTACGCATGCAACATTTTTCTTAAAGATATGTACTTAAAAGTACTGGAATTTCTACCGGAGAGAAGAGAGACAACACATACAATTAATTAAGAACCGTCATTATCTACATTCTTTGTTCGGCTTCATTTAATTTGTCTTTGGCTGAGGGACAAATATATCATTAAGCCACATAGTTTCTTTGGTCTCTAAATAAACCTCAATGAACTTGAACTGCGCCAGAAAAAAGGGAGAACGTGAAATATTTTAACCCTTGTCATGCTGAATAAAATCCTCTACAGTGTTGTGTTATAGTCAAAGGGCTGTCAGTACTGGATGCAAACATCGTGGGTTAATAATTCTTTTGGAAATTTATCTTATAAAGAACTGTGGCTTAAAAGGGACAAGCAGGAGGTGTGGACTAAGCTCAGACTTCACATATGATCTTTGTCTATACCTCTTGCCAAAACAGGAATACTCTAGCTTCAGCATGTCAGGGTTAACACTATTTCTAAGCATTAGGCCTTTCTGAAAGAATAGAAGAGAACAGGGACGATGATTTTGACCTATCAAGCGGAAAGGATCATTTTGGTAGGCTCCAAGTATCGACTCTGATCATAACATTTTGATCCTTTTAGATATTCTGTATCGCGGGTGGTCATTCTGCCTTATTTAATGTTTATTCTCTAGATACTATTTCCGACTGACCTCTGCTGGATTTCATCACTTTTCTTTTATCAATTTATTTACCATTGAGTAGCTAGGAGTCCAAATTTAACTTGACGAGACATATATATTCTGTGTTCTCTTCAAACATGTTCCATCTTACTTTAAGGATTCAGCATAGGAGGGGAGATAACACATGAACAAAAAATAGCCATCTGCTTTTTGGTATAAGAATAAGATCGTTCAAAGCATCAACCCGGAATATTGAGAGAGACATTGAGTTTCAAGCAGCAATACACGCTTTAAATATTTATAAGAAATCGAGACTCACTATGAATTGTAACGCACAAAAATCAAAGACTAGTTTGATACAGTTGCCAACCTACTATTCTTAAACTAGTAATAGAAGAAAACCTTCGATTTAAACACATTCCAGACAATCACTCTTTTTGACGCAAATGAAGAGAAAAGACTTCGAAAATATTGTGAGAAATCCTATTAAAGGCAATTCCTTCATTATCCGCAATGTTTGTTTGTTTTGGTCACTATTGAAAAAAATACCAACAACAACATTTATTTATAATTTCATGAACTAAATATTGTCGTCAACAACATCTTTGAATTTGGCTCAGTCTAAAACTTCGTCGTCTGGTAATGGATTAATCAGTCCGCGGAATCCATTGAGTCTCACAAAGGTCATCACTTTTGTGAAATTCCAGACGGTCATTTTTTCTTATTCGCTCAATAAATAAATTGTAGTTACTGTGTTTTAATCGCCAAACCAACAAAAATGCTTGACATAGATGTTGGAGTTCATCATTAATTCCCACAAGTCTAAAAACAATGATTGGATTTGTCGATAGTTTTTTTTTGTTTGACAGCTATGATCCGAAATTGGCGGATCGGTCGCCCCGCCTACTGACACCGCTGGTCCCGCATACTGACTCCATTGGCCTTGCATACTAAATCCACTGGCCTCGCATACTGACTCCACTGGCCCCGCGCACTAACTCCGATGGCCAAAATCACTGTCTCCAACAGGAAGTTCTATATCAAACTTCGGTTTTTTTTCTCTCTCTTTCTTCTTTTGAAAAAGTATTGGCAAGTAACATGCAACAACAACTCCAAAAATAAATGAATAAATAAATAGATGGTTTGCGTCGTAACTACGGCTTTAAAAAGGAGAATGGGTTGTTGACGACCTTTGCGTCGTAACTACAGCTTAAATAAGCTGTGGTTACGACGTTTAGGTCGTCAAACAAACAAAAAAGGCTTCACATAAATGTCGGCCAATATCGGAGTTCAAAATTTACTTCCGGTCTAAATGAATCAGTTGATTGGTTGATTTATACATTGATTGACAGCGGCTTCAGTTCATTATTCACGATTGGGTAAGAATTACACGTCAGGAAAAAGAACCGTCTAAGAACGTGACACGGTTATTATGCAATAAGATTTACTGCTTCTAAGAAAAGGTTTTGCCTAATGAAACAGCACAGCTAATGACATAATACGTTTAAATGAAACAAAGCAGAACCCGACAGTAATTGACTATGACATTTACACCAATTTTAACTTCAGCCCTCGCGAGCTTTCCTGACAACGATACCACAGGCAATTTGTCGAGAAAAAATAAACCCTAACTTAAATACTTCGAGATATCGATACTTCGACGTAACTTTTTTTTATCAAGATGAAGTAAGAATACCACGTTTGAAACGATTTCGTTAACATGAAGTAGACGAAGAGGTGAAATATCGTTTGGAGTGCAAAATGTCGAAACTGCAGTTAAGATCGTTCGCTCGCCCAACGAAGATGTCTCATTACGAGCATTTTCCTGTACCATACTTCAAAGTAGCCACTTTTTTATGATTAGGTTTTAAAGTCAATTTACACAAAAGCAAAAAAGGGCCTACTAGGACGCGCGACCGGTCTAATTGCGCGCACTGCGCAGGTCGCCCATAGAGACCTTTCGCTCTGATAGATTTTCTGAATGTAGAATTATCATATTGCCTTCTTGCGAGCTTATTCTAAAAATAATGTATCTTATTGACTCCTTCTTTGGCCGATCTGCTCTTCGGGTGTTTCCTTAGAGGTTTCCTATATACCCTCTCACAGTCCCACATGTAATGGAAACCAGCATTTAAATTAGGCACGAGCATGTTTTTCAAATACTGGAAAACTACGAAAATATACTACTCAAAGTTTGCGGGTTTCGTATTTATTGATACAAAATCAAATTTTAAAATAATCAAAACCGTAAACCGTTGTGTTTTCCATATGTTGTCCCTAAGTAATGTGATCGGTATTCGCAGCAGGAGTGCCACCCCCACGTGTGAAGGGATACCGAGATAATCTTTGTCTCGTATATCCTTTCACCCAATGAATAGTTATTTTCAGTGATATTCATTCTAAATAAGTAGAATGTTCGACGCCCTTAGTACGACAAGATGCAGAAGTGCAGACTGTCCGCTATTTGCAAATGAAGAATTTGACTCTCAAAATCTCAAGTTACTCTGCATCCTAACTTTAACACCAGAGTAGTCCGTTTTGTTTTTCTAAGTTTTATTTGACTATGATAGAAATTTCTTCATTTTCAACGTTACGAACCTTTATTTCTAGAGGGACGTAGCACTAGTTAGACAACTGTGACGTGAATGGTAATTTTCCAACGTCATGAAGTAACGTCATTAAGTAGGTTTTCTTGATAACCGATCGCATCGTGTGTCACGTAAAAACAAACGACACTTTCCGCTTCCTCTTGTTGTTTTAATTACACAGATCTAGAGTACCAGATGAACTGGGGTTATGAAAGCCTAAAATGTTATTCTCTTTTAACCCTTTTCTGTTACCCAAATTTTAGACCTGTACAAATTCAGATGATTTATGGTGGGTTTGATTTGAAAAATAAGCATTCAGTAGGGTAGAAAATAAATTCTGGAAAAATAAGAAAATGCTTATTACAAACAATTTCTTCTTTATTACAATGTTTTCTCACTCATAAAATCACAGGGACGTTACAACCAGGGACTGAACAAGAAAAGCTGAAACGTACGTCTAAGGTACTCTCATTGAGCCAATTCAAACGAGTACTCACATGTCGGGATTTTATTGAAAAAAGTAATATTTCCTGATTTGAAATTAAATATAACCCCTTCTAACCAGAGCTTTGATATCAGCCATAACTGAGTTTCCTGAACTATGGCTTTCAAAAAATCCCAGTTTTATCCCCCCCCCCCCAAAAGCTTTTGAATATATTGTAGAAAATGAAGGATTGGTTGTTAGAAGTAATTTCTCCAACATCTACTATCCCCCAAAATAAAGATTTGTCAGATTTCACCAACAATGAGTTTTCGACTGCAACTTCTTCGACTTTGGACCAGTCTAAATTTTTGTCTTCTGGCAATAGATTAAACACAAAACACATTTATTTCTCCTAAGCTTACTTTATAAAACAAGTTAAAAGCCACATGAAGCCATATACGAGGCTATTAGCCAAAGTTAATGCCAGAGGTAGACAATCGGAATGTGTTTACGTGCCATAAATGAGTATAGGTTAACAATTAAGACCTGAAATGCTATCCTGAAATAGTATCTCAATCAATTCAAGAAATTTTACACTTAGCAAAATACGTTCATATTAAATAGACCAAACATGAATACGTTTGATGAAATTCTAATTCCACCAATTTTTTTTCTTTATAATGTTTTTAATTGTGTGTTTGTGTTTATGTGTGTGTGTGTTTTAGCTTAAACCTTTCGCAGAGCCCGCTTGTGGTGAGCGAGACAAAGTTGGTGTATGTACTTTAGTGCGTTAATGTGTTAGTGCGTTAGACTTTTCTATTTTGTCTGGAGCATATTGTCATTGGCCGTGAAAAATGTCCTAAATATATCTTAAACAAAGGTTTAGTTACGACATTTTACCGTAATCGACGATATACTCTACGTGTTTTAATGGATTTCAAAATAACTTGGCACATACTTTCAACATCATAAGTAAATGTGCCATTTGAAGCAAATGCTCATATTACTCTAAGGTCAAGGTCACAATTCAAGGTGAAACGTTCAAGTTAATCTTGTTCAGAGCATATCTCTTACATTAATGCATGGATTTCAAATAATATGGGACATTTGTACTCCATAATGAGTAGATGTACTATTTGAAACGAGTTTTCAGATGCTTCCAAGGTCAAAGTCACAGTTCAAGGTCAAAATTTTCGGCGGAATCGATTTGTTGTCCCTAGACAATTTTCTAGTATGTGTTGTGGGTCTCTATTTTTGAAGGTCCAGTTAAATACATATTTGAAAAAAAGACTGGTTCAAAACATGTGAAGATGCGTTGATATAATTCCATACTATTTTGTTTGTTTGTTTGTTTTGTTTTGTTTTAAATTAAAGATTTGTCCAAATTCAACGGGGTAGCAGACGACATGATAAAGCTAGTACGATTAAAAATAGCAATCTTATATGATAGAAAATATTGTGAAAAGAAGATGAAATTGCTTGTTACAAGCAATTTCTTCTTTTTGCCACAATATTTTCTCAAGTAAAATATCACAGGGACGTAATTATCAGGGATTGTAGGGGAAAGGGAAAATGGCTTTGAAAAATTACTATTCTTCATTAAGAAAACCTGAAGTATAAGAAAGAATCCTGGTCTGACTTCATAGTTTCCGAAATCTGATCACAGTTGACTGATGTCGTGCTTCCGAGTTGGTGACATATATTGTCCTTCCAGCAAATAAGCCTTGTCCTATCCCAATCTAATTTAGATTGTGGATAGTATCGCTCTAAAGCACATGCTCATTTTAGATGTGTCTATTGATAGGTCGCTAGCCCCGCCCACTGACGCCGCTGGTAAACCCAAATGAGCTCCGACAGGAGATTCCACTAAGATAATGAACGGTGTTATTTTGCACAATTTATGGTCACTAACAAAAAGTAAATATGTTGGTGGGCAATGTAAATATCCGAACTAAAGCTTGAATAAGCTGTAGTTACTACTTTTTAGTCGCCAAACCAACAAAATGCTTCACATAAATGTCGGCCATTGTCGCAGTAAAATGTTAATTTCTGATTCAAAAGATTTGATTGATCGATTGATTTTTTGAATGACAGTTGCGATTGGTATGAAAGATTGTATGAAAGATTCAACCATGACTACCCATTTTGAAAGCTTGAAATGTGATTGTTATGTCGAGAGGGTAGCGAAAAAATGTCGGAAGTGGCTTAACACATATAAATGCAACTTACGACAGTGTTTCGTGTAGCAGTCTTTGATTCATGTCTGGAGTCTCGAACCGCCAAGGATAGGACTCTAACTAGAAACTATCTGATAACGAGCAGAGCGCTATACGTGTGGCCTTATTGGACAGACTCCTTTTATTGACTATACACTTAGACTGGCGCCGTCGTTGACTTTAACAAAGCCGGCTATCAGTCTACTATACACGTAAATGACTTACCCCGTGGCTGTTCCACTTTTTTAACGAAAGTCCAAAGTTCGTTGTGTACAGTACACTGTACTCGTATTGATTCGTTGCTGTGAGAAACGGGTCCCACGATAACCGTACAGTTGTTTCACCCACGTAAAGAGTTTTTAAGTTTCTTCTTCCTGAAAGATATTCAAAATGTCGTTAAAAATGACATTTTATTAAATAAGACGCTACAAGTATTGCTTTAAAGTTGAGTCGAATGCTTAAATGAACACAGGGTTTTGTGAATAAATACTCTTGTAAACGTTTCTTCTTCCTGAAAGATATTCAAAATGTCGTTAAAAATGACATTTTATTGAATAAGACGCTACAAGTATTGCTTTAAAATTGAGTCGATGCTCGAGCGACCACCTCTTTTAAGCAACCACTTCCATTAAACGACCACAAATGAAAATTTCACATAAAGAAGAGGTCTTATTTGCAAGAAACACTTCATATCTAAACCAAATGTTGTTGATCGTGTCCTTGAGACGATTCTAAAGAGTCCCTAAAACATAGCATTTAGCACGAATTCTACAATAATTTATACATGCAATAGAATTAACCCTTCATATATTTCGCAAAAATGTGTTTTTAAGACACCATTGTCTCTAGCGACCACATTTTGGTCGTCCATTAAGTGGTCGCTTAATATAAGATTTACTGTACATTAAGTTCATCGGTAGGACTATAAGTTATTATCAAGTCAGATAGGGGATGTTTTGTCTAAGATATTAAGATGACATCAGAGGGGTGGCTACGAATTATAGAATTAATCATATAGGTCATCTGCGAACAGACAAAACGAGACTTGGCCGAATTTCGTCTGTTTTAGGTGCCGGATTTGATATATTTTGTATTTCACACACACAATTTCTTTCTTTATTTATATATTTTTCTTTTACATATAGTCTGTTTTTAAACCAAAGTTCGCTCAACAAGTTTACAATACTTAACCAACGACCACCGAGTTCTAAGTCTACTGGTCTACTGATAATAGATGGTGAGAGTGCAGCCACAGAACATTGGCTCATAACCCTCACATGTACTCATTTATGCACCTGGGTGGAGAGGAGCAATTTTGCACTGCATACGTATCGGTAGTGACCTTTAAATAGTTGCGTTAAACTGTCAAAGAGCTATGCTTCGCGTGTTCATACATTGTGTGATTAGGTTTTTCGGTTCATACCTCCATGAAAACAAAAAATATTTTCTTTCATGGAGGTATGAACCGAAAAACCTAATTACACAATGTATAATTCCGCTTCGCGTATTCATACATTGTGTGATTAGGTTTTTCGGTTCATACCTCCATGAAAACAAAAAATATTCTCTTCATTTCTTATTATTTAATAGTATCGAGCGTAAAAAGCCAAAATCCTACATGTTTTGATAACTTTTGTATGGGGCTATTTTGCACGGAAACATACAAAATAGCTGCGTGCTCACAATTTTGTTCGTGGAGTTATAAATAATTCTTTCGACCAATCAAAACGCTCGTTATTGATAGACGAAACTAAATATTAAATTATATATATTTGACATTAGGCTTGTCATCAGATTTCAGCGCTAGATGATCGATTTCAGAAATACTTTATCTCTCTATCCACCGTACATTCTCAAATTGAAATGTTGCTACATATCGTACACTATCTTCCTAAAGATCGTACAACGGGAGAAGAAACATTAAAGATGAGTCTATCGACAATTGCAAATTCAAATAAAGGACATGAATATTTCAAGTGATTCCTTGTGATTAATGAGGCTATTTATCAAGAATATGAGTGTGAGAAAATTTGATATTTCTTCAAAACAGTCGTTAAAACAGTACTTTCGTGACAGACAAGAGGAAATCGTCAGTGATTTGCGGACCGCTTATGAATGTTAACCAATCATTTTCTACATAGCTACATTAATGTATAAGCATCAACTGTCGAATAAGCTTACCGGTGAAACTTTACATGGTTAAACGAATTACTCACATTGTACTATACCGCATGACATTTCCCTCGACTGAGGAATCGCTATATTCAGTGTACGTTCGTACACGGTGTTAATTCAAAAATACATAAATATATATACTAGTTTGCAAAGTTAGGTAAATATATTGCCGAATCCAAATCATATGGTTGAAATCAATATCCATGGAACCTAGAAAATATCGTTTCACTCTGTCCTTGGACGATAGGACTGTCTAAATGATAACGTTGTCACTATCTTACAGAATAATCATGCGATGTTGTATCTAGCCTATCCTTTGGTAAGCGACTTTGTCACTGTGTCAGCACGTGCAGAAATAAGTTCTTGGGGATTGAAAGTTAAATAAATACTTTTATTATATACCTATAAAAGATATTGAGTAAAACCTGGCTATCAAATACAACTCGTCAGAAAAAAAATCAATATTCGGCGTGTAGCAAAAAACCGTATTCGTCGAGTACCGTTAAACATGGACTACTATTTTGAGTATTGACGTTCCGGGTTTTTCGTAAAGATGGTTATTTCTTAGCCATTTAAGAGAATTTTCTTAATGTCATTTCCTAAAACGTATATAATAAAAGGAATATTAAAACAATGTCTTTTTCTATTTGTTGTTATCGTGTTCTCGAATCGTGTGTAGGTTTTTTTATTGGATTCGACCTTCGGTCTCATCCAATAAAAAATACCTACACACGATTCTCGAACACGATAACAACGCATAGAAAAAGACACTGTTGTAATATTCCCTATGTATACTGAGGATACGATTCGGGTTACCAAATTCTGTGATGTCAGTTCAGCAAACCGTTTTTAAAACACGAATAAAAAATTCAACTTATAACGATACCCTTATATGATTTATCGCTTATAACGAAGTAACTCCGTGATCCCGGAGAGATAGCTCTTATGAACCAAATCAGACGACACAATTTTTGGAGGCTCCAGAAGTCAGTTTTTACTTGCTGAAATTTAAAGATCTCTGTCCTTTAGGGTAGAAAATATTGGGGTGGATAACGATGAACTGTGTGTAACAATCAAACTCTTAATTTTCTACAATGTTTTCTTGAGTTTCGTAAATGAGGGGCAACAAAAAGCGGGTTTGTGTGAAAATAGATTAAACCACTCATAGATTATAAAGATATTCGGTTTGAACGACATATTTGATTCGACCCCTAGAGCATAGTTATAACCGGAGTTTATTGGTTTTAATTTTTATACTTTTTCCATTCGATAATTATTGACGGTAATGTTTTAGTAATAGAAAACCATTATTCCATTATGCATGTACAAAATATGGCTGGTTTCGGATGAAAATCGGTACATATATGTTTTAAGACAAATGATCATTAGAATAGAGGGTAAAGAGACATGTTCCTGATTTTATAAATCTAGTCTTTAAAAAAATCGATCGAATACTACAATTGATTGGCTCAGTAAAGCATTCGAGGGGAGAGATCAAAAGCCACATTAGTCAGTTGCAAATATATTTTTAATCAGATCGTGAAAGAGTATGAATTTGTGATGTGCTTCTTTTTCTAAATCTGAGTGTCATTCTAAAGAAACAAGTCATCTGAAATCCCATTTATCAATCAGATTCCCATTTTTCAAATTACGAATATTTAAACCCCAAAGGACTTATTGTTCCAAACAATTTAAAACTAATTCATAGGAGAAACTCAACTCTTATCGTATCAAATACCGAAAGAAATACTTTCTCACCCTCGTTCTTTTCTTTCCGAACAATCCCATTTTCTACGCCCTAAAGAAAAGCAAGTTGAAAACTTATTTCCTAACAACACTCAATTCTATTTGACACTCGTTTTTCAATATAAATGCGATTGGAACTGTTTTCGATTTAAACTACTTTACTCTTGGACAAGCCTTATTATTGTCGTTTTGTAATTGTTATTGTTTATATGTTTCAACCTTTTGAGTAGTTTCCATATTTTAGTCATATTCTGATTTTTCTGTTGGCAAAGTGTACAGAAGTCGAAATGTCAGTTGAGACAAACATGAAAGATAAAAAGTAGATCTAACATGTCTGTTCAAGGAAAAGATGTGTGATTAGAAATGACATCAATCGCCGACACCGTTGTCTAACTTTTTATCAAGTAAAGCGCCAGCTTTGATTGCCCAGGTTAACCGAAAAAAAACGAGGTCTCCTCATAGCTCAATGAGTTCAAACTCTGGAGGCTTGATCACTAAATCTATTGAATGCCTATGCCATAAAAAGTAGTTCTAATGTATTTCAGGAATATTGCAAACTCTGCTGCAAGTTCGCCTGTGTAATTTTAGCTCACTTGACCATATCGTGTTCAAATGAGTCTGATAAGAATCTTCACTTTATGCATCGTTTTGTATGGTCACACTTTTTTTAATTGTAGAGATAAAATAAAGCAAACCGTCGTTTTGCCATCTAAATGTCGCGACAGCAGCTTTACAGCTCTTATTTTTGCATGAAACATTTTTATTTTCAGTAGCTTAAACTACACTCACACATATCATTATCACCATCATCATCATCCGAATAAATACATGTATTGACAATGGTGTTTTTTTGTAGCTGTGTCATCTGAAACTTTGAACCTCGGCTCCCTGATGGTCTAGGTCTGCGCATGTCATATTCTCCGAAGATTGACCTGTCTGCGGGACCGTATCACTTATCCGGATTGGGATAATTATTACTACGGCCTACGCATAACTTCATATTATATCGCCAAAAAGTAGAAAGTGGAGAATTGCAATAAAAACTACAATTGTGGCGAAATCAAACTTAATTGTCGCCACAAATTTATAAGAAAAATATTTTTTTTAAATTGCAAAAGTATTTATGCATTACTTGTGCTCCAAAAGGCGGCATCAAGAATTCGAAGCGAGCATTCCAAGGCCGCTGACATTTTGAATGTAGTTCGACGGAATCGGCCGAGTTGTCACAAATGATACTACCCAGTATGCTCAAATTAGATAGGTCAGTATTTGAAAAATGCCATTTATCGGTAGATAACGAGGTCTCAACAGAATGCAAGCCTTTTTAAAAGATTATTTTGTAAACGTTGAATACCGTTCACAGTGACGTATAGTTAGATACAGAGATTGTGACGAATTTATTTTTTCCCTGAATCTCAGACCTTTTTCTACAATTAACCAATCGCTGGCCCCACCCACATAATCCGTTGGACACATTCACTGAAAACTGAAATGTTGATTGGAGACTTAAACGATTCAAGCTATAGGTACGACGTTTAATTCGTCAAACCAACGAAAAGTGTTAACAAAAAATGGAAGCCAATGTCGGATTTCAAAACTAACTTCTGGGCCCGAGATTATAAAAAAAACTTTTTTCGTACTCAGTTGAGAATATACTCAAACTTCGAGTTAGGATAAAAGATGTTTTTCTGCTTAGATCCTATGATAATTGAATGAAAATAAAAAGGGAATATTACCACAGTGTCTTTTTCTATGCGTTGTTATCGTGTTCGAGAATCGTGTGTCTGTAAAAAAAATACCAACACACGATTCGAGAACACGATAACAACAAATAGAAAAGACACTGTTGTAATATTCCTTTTATTATATACCTTTTAGGAAATGACATTAAGAAAATTCTCTTAAATGGCTAAGAAATAACCAACTTTCCGAAAAACCCGGAACGTCAATACACAAAAAAGTAGTCCGTGTTTAACGGTACTCGACGAATACGGTTTTTTGCTACACGCCGAATATTGATTTTTTTTCTGTCGAGTTGTATTTGACAGCCAGGTTTTACTCCATATCTTTTATAGGTGTATAAAAAATGACAATATGAACAGGTTGTTACTTATTACTCTTTATATACAATTTAGATAAAAACAAGATTTTTTTTCGAATTTGAAGTTTGAGTAAATTCTCAATTGAGTACGAAAAATGTTTAATAGTCTCGGGCCCAGGTCTAAAATGATTTCATTGGTTGGTTGGTTATTTAATTCAAAGTCGCGATTGGTCATTTTACTAGATCACCAACGTATATTTCAATATATGATATATGTGTATTCCCCAATATTGAAATTTTGGGTTGGTAGAACAAAACATCACGCAATACTAAAATATGTCTTATATTCGAAGCAATCAAAATACCGAACAATTTTATCTATATAATATTGAGAGACATTTCCCGCAACTATCATCCAACAAAATACCAAGTATATCGCATGACAAAATATATAAAGTGATCGTAAATTCAAACCAGACTTCAAAATGACGAAGCTTTTTTTTACCCTTTACTGTTTTATCGAAAGTTTAGTCTGTGCCAATTTCAAGGTCATTACAGACAAAAAAAGAAAAAAGAATCGAGTCTAATTTGAAAAGAAACCGTCTTATTAGGTAGAAAATAATTCGAAAAAAAGAAGATATTGCTTGCGACAAGCAATTTCTACCTTTTTCTCATTATTTTCTCAGGTGTAAATGATATAGACGAAAAATAGGGATTGTTCAGGAAAGGTTTAAAGTAACAAATTGCACAGAATATCGGCTAATCCCTTTCGGAATTCTTGTTAAACTGGATTCCGATCAAATAGTTTGTTATGCCTACTAGACGTCCATCAAGTGTCATTAACTCATTACCAGACTTCAAAATTTTAGACTGGTCCAAATTGAAGCAATTGCAGGCGATAATTTCAAACATATGAAATTTTGGATTTTTATTTCGAATGAATATAAAATGTGAAAAACGAAGAAATTGCTTGTGACAAGCAATTTCTTCAATTTCCGCGATGTCTTCTTCTTCTTCCTCTTCGGAGAATCTAAAAGCGTCATTTAGTTGGAATGGGTTTACTAATGCTAATGGCACTCTTATTATAATATGTGTATTTACGTGTGCATAATGTGTAGAACCTGAGCAGCTCGGACATCCATACAGTGTGATATAAGAGCATTCCCTGATTCCAATTCTCTTCGCATCGAAACAGGGAGATAAGACAATATCAGAGTCGAAAAGTCTCAGAGAGTCTGTACAATATGCAGTTCACAGGAAGTAGAGGCTGAATTTCATTTTATTTTGATATGCAATAAATTTACCGTTGTACGTAACAAAATCGTAAAAAAGATTTACTTTTAGTGATCCAATATGCTTAAATTCACTGTTTTACTCCAGAGCACAAACAAGAAATTACTGCTGAATTTATGTTACTTTTTACGAGAAGCGTTTTCTCGTAGATCATCGTTAAGAAATACAGATCATGATCCTATCTAATAAATACCAGCTTTAGATATACCCGTACATAAATAATGACTCTAATTCGCAGAAAAATAAAACCAAAGCGCTGAAAACGCTAAAAGCCTGAGATATGTATACAGGAGATATATAATCTGGGCAGAAAATTTTGATGGTCGGAATATCGGAGGTGCCACTTTCTACCAAAATCTACTGTCGATTATGCGCAGATCTGCCAATTTGTGAGCTAGGGGACACAACCTGCCCGCAATAATTTTCACCCCGTTGAGGTATTGTAACGATATATTTACATGTATATATCGTTACATATTTTTCACCCGATCAAAATGCTTTGAAGGGATCTGATAAAGGCCGTGAATTTTGGTAGAGTTTGGTTGAATTATGTTTAGTACTTTCTGAGAAGAAGATTTTTAAAGTAAAAGTCGACGGACGGACGGACGACGGACACCACATCATGACAAAAGCTCGTTGGCTTTCAGCCAGCGGAGCTAGCGAGAGAGAGCTAGAGAGTGAGAGAGATGGGAAGCCCGGTTCGAAATAGGTGGCTCTTGCGTGCGATGTGAGTATTCTACCACACAGACCAATTTCGTTATGTAAAAATATGCGCTTTATAATCTCCAAATAAAGAGAGCGAGGGAGGGCGGGCGGTCCTTGTTGCGTCCTTTGGGTAAAATTCAGAGGTAAAAATATATAGACACAAAGTCCGGGCACGATTAAATGACCAATTAATTTGTTAAACAAAACATTCCAATCGTGCGTAAAACCGACAGCTTCGCTTATCAGCTTTATACAGCAACTTCGTCTAACTGGACCGTTTTAACATTGTTACTCTAGAATAAGAAATATCATTTTGGTTGAAACATACACCTTATTTTTTCTTAACAATATGATATGATTATATATGTTTAATAATTTCCAATATATTATATATCTCCTTTCTTTCTTTCCATTCACTCGTCAAGTTTTGATAATTTGGCCAGATTCAGAACACATACACGAAAGTACTGTACATCGAGCCGACAGCTTTCAATGAGTCATATCTCGCCATCGTTATTCTTGCTTCAATCGGGCGTATTAATTTATTGTGAGATCCGATCTACTTTTCAAGCGATAGAAGATCACATTGATTTCGGTAGATGTTTTTACATTATGTTTTCACATTAAACTCTGCATGGGTTTGAATTTTTGGCATTGTAACTTTAGCCTCAGATTGCTTTCGCAATCTCAGGCTAAAAAGATAATTAACTTAGTATTTCTTTCCTCGATAATAAAATCGTTTAATTGTTAAAGAATATCAATTAATAACTTAACACACACGTACACACACTCACACACAACTGTACGAGAGCTAATTCTGTGAGAGCGTGACAAATCGATCGTATTATAAAATGTATTGTTCGGTACGACAAAAAACTTTTGTAGTTTGAGTCAATAAAATTTCTTCTTCTCCCTGATCAAGTAAATAGACTTTTTGGGGATGCACAGGCTGATCTGATTTTCTCCTTGGCGCACACGTGAAATTGACGGGTCTACGCTGTCAATTTGATATATATAAACCAATGAATTTATTCTTTTATACTGGAAGTGAATGTTTCCCTCTTACATTAATGAACAGCACAATTGTTGGTTTACCGACTTAAATCGTAACTAATTTTATTCGTACTTAATAAACAATTCGCATTAAGACAAAGATTAACGAAAAATGAGCGAACATTATTGACTCGAGAGTGTAAACAAAGAAATTGTCATTAACACCCCTTTTCTTTGTTTTTCGAATTGAACCATTCCGTTTTCGAAATAATGTATCCTTAACCTGATAATCATTCTGATAACGTTTTAAAGGGAATGCTTTAAAATAGCAGCCTCTAGGGTGTAACCCCAAAATGGCCAAAACCGCACGGCGAAGGACAGACAACAGACAATCAGTGATCACAAAACTCACAATCGGCAAATATTTAAAGTGCACTATGTTGATAAAGATCGTCATTAGTTTTTCATTACATTGGTTTATAATTTAAATTTTGGTTGCGTCTATCAAAAACGAGCATTCTGATTGGTCGAAAAAAATTATTCATAACTCCATGAACAAAATTTTGAGCACGCAGCGATTTTGGATGCTTCCGCACAAAATAGTCCCATACAAAAAGGTATCAAAATTTGTACCGCTTTTGTGTGCTATTAGATTATAAGAAATGAAGAGAATAATATTTGTTTTCATGGAGGTATGAACCGAAAAACCTAATCACACAATGTATGAATACGCTTCGCGTATTCATACAGTGTGATTAGGTTTTCAGTTCATACCTCCATAAAAACAAAAAAATGTTCTCTTCATCTCTAAAATGAAA
Organism: Fragum fragum; assembly: GCA_946902895.1. Taxonomy (NCBI): domain Eukaryota; kingdom Metazoa; phylum Mollusca; class Bivalvia; order Cardiida; family Cardiidae; genus Fragum; species Fragum fragum. The sequence goes on from OX336366.1 coordinate 15,406,192, forward strand.
AATAGGAAAATGTTGACCGATGGTATTCATGCAGATAATTACCTACAATAACCACTCGAGTGAAACAAAGAGTATAAGAATCGAAAAAAAAAAACAACAAAAAAACACACAAACACACAAACAAACAAATAAGGCGTGTCTTTTCAAGAGTAAAACGTTTTTCTAAGTACTTGCTTTTCTATTTTGGGAATTTTTCGCATTTAGTTAACAAAATCCCATACAAATGTAACTGCTGTTTGAAATAGGGTTTTTCGAAACTCGACTGTCTTCACTTGAATCATCAGCGAATCAATATGCAAGAGTTTTAACGTGAATTACAGTAAATTTATTACCTCTGGCATGTTATCTAAGAATTATTATAAACAGGCAGTATGGTAAACGGCGATATCGTCGTTTTGAGTGCAAAATATCGTAACTACAGCTGTATTCAAGCTGTAGTTACGACATATTGCTCGCCCAATGACTATATATAAAGTGAATTATCTGGATAATAACCTTCGCATGCCATGTCTGACTGAATACCTATCAAACATTCTGAACTATTATGAAAGAAATACAATACTTTTAGACCCATTCCATTGTAATATAAATGAATGAGGAAAGATGGTTGGCTTGTTGTGTTTGATTGTATTAGTGATTTGTGTATCAACCACAGGAGATATTTTGGAATGGAGAGGTTGCGGGAAGCAGACTGTTCACTCTAAAATGAATTATCAAACCCAACATTTAACGCATTACCCGAATTTATACCTGTCCAAATATAAAGTTGATAAAATTTTAGATTTTTTTTTTTTATTACTTTTCTGGGTAGAAACCATTGTAGAAAATGTAGAAATTGCTTGGTACAAGCAATTTCTTCATTTTACACAATGTTTTACACAATTGTTTTTCTTTAGAGTCGCCGAAAAAGCGTCGTTGTGAAGGAAAGGTTAAAACATTAAAAAGTTTAACCCTCCTCGTTAGCTGAATATATGAGAGCAAATACGTCCAATCGAGGTTCGTTGTTAGTATAAGCTCTCTTTTCAGAAAGGATGACAAATAGACGAGGATTTTCAGTAAGAGAGAATGGCAGAGGAGGTCGCAAGACTCGTTATTGATCATTGACCCGCCCATTGGCCCCGCCCATTGACCTCTGACATGGCAGGTCAACTGAGGTCGTCAACCACATTAGTTTGTAAATATTTGATCAGGTACATAAAACAAAAGGCACTTCGCTTGTGTGCAACCTAAATGTCTTAACTACAGATTAATCAATCTTAGATAAGCTGTAGTTACGACGTTTAAGTTGAAAAAAAAAGAATAAAATGGTTCAAATGCAGAAGTTCAAAGTTCTCTTCCTGTCAAAATGAATGTTTGATTGATCAATCGACTTTTCAAAAAGATCGGTTCTCTGTGACATGTCTTTCGAAGAAGATAACAAAATCTTTTACTGAAATAACTACAGCTTTACCCGAATTTCATTTTTTTAAGTTTACTTGCGACCCTCGCGACAAGTTTTGTGTTCCCATTCCTTGCGTCTATGTTGCATCTCAGCTAGCCAAGAGTGACGCCCACTACGTGTATATTCACTTGAATTCACATGTAGGGGCGTGACCTTTGGTTAGCGAAGGTGCTTGTGTCTTTGCGTTCAGTTGGCAAGAATGCTGTCAAACGTTTTTGTTGGTGGCTGATTTTGTTCAAAGGAAGGTCGCGTATCCATTTTGTAAGGAAAACGCTTCTATCACGACGTGTCAAAGTAATGTTGTCGAAAGATTATTTTCTTTGAGTCGTAAAAACACGGCCATTATCGTTTTATTCTATTCCTGTTCAATCCTTGTTTTAACGTCCCCGTGATCTTATAACTGAGAAAATATTGTTGATAAAGAAGAAAAATTTCATCTTTTTCTACAATATTTTCTACCCTACTAAATGGTTAATTTTCGAATTGATCCACTTTAATTTTTTTTAAAAAATCTTTGAATTTGGACCGGTCTAAAATCTGCAAAACGGGAATGGGTTGCGTCACTTACTTCACAAAAATAGAAAAAAAACAAACTGATAAAAAAAAAATTCGGAGCAATTGCCTTGCACTTTTGATGCATCACGGGAAAATGAAAAAATGTCATCCGGAAATAGCAGCAAATAAATATTCTAAAGGGGTCGGATCTAGAACGGGACAAAAAGGGTTAGGTATATAAGAATAAGTGCACAGTTATGAAGTTTGGCATTGGAAGTTTTACTTTCAAAAATTCTTATAAAGGTGAAATGTTTTGACCCTGGTTAGACAGCACTGATCACGCAGTCCAAACTGGGTCGATATTTTTACACAGATGTTTGGCGAAAAATCGCGAGTCCCAAGACTCCTTTTACCATGCAATTTTTTATCTAAAATATCCGATTTAGGGGCGGGTTCTTTTCATCGAGATTCTTATAAGATTCTCATTTAGATTTTTAAGATAAAGCGTTTTTAGGTTAATATTTTATGCCATTAATTAAGAACCTTAAGAACTTTACACAGGATTAGCTTAAACGAGTAACCTTGACGACATCGAGTGTTTTCATTCAAAATAATAATAATCGTTCTATAACCCATTCCTAAACGATCCCACCTTTTTACGCCCATCAAGAAAAAGCTTTGGAAAACATTGTGGAAATGAAGAGATAGCTTGGATCAAGTAATTTCTTTAGTATCCAAAATGTTTTCCATCCAAATGGATAATAAATAAAATGAAATACCATCAACTTCAACTCATCTACAGCTTCTTTTAATTTGGACCAGTTAAAAAATTTTGAGTGGGATTCGGCTAAAATGTCTCGATAATCTATATAGCAGGAGTTTCATCTCGACAAAATGAACGCACTACAGACTACACGAAAAGAACACTCCTCAGACTACACGAAAAGAAAGCACCTCAGACTAAACGAAAAGAACGCACCTCAGACTACACGAAAAGAACGCACCTCAGACTACACGAAAAGAACGCACCTCAGACTACCTTATCGAGATCCATATAGGAACGAACGTCAAACCGTTACATAATTTTTCTGTCTGAGAGTTGATTAAAACCATTTATTTCTGTTCAAGTCCTAACTGACTGGATTAGACAGATAAATTATCGAATGTCGTGCCTACATGTCAACATTTCTCCAAAGTCGATAGGAATTTGATAAAGTGTCATTTTAATGTATATTTCGACACCACATTATCAGATTTTCTGAATATCAGACAGACGGAAAAATAATCAAATATTTGTACAAAAAACAACCACACATATCTAAAAGTGACATGAAAAATCATCATATAGTTTACAGGTAATATTTTACATTAAAAACATACAGTTTGTATGTCTCACAGGGTATTAATAAAATTTTAGAGATTTAATTCATTTTACAACTACAATTCCGCATATTCTATTTTTCATTGCAAATTTGGTCCGTAATCAGGTCTTTTTCATTTAATACACAGTCCTACAACACCAAAGAGATGTTTAGAGGTTCTACAGACCTCCAAAGGATATATAAACAAGTACTTAACTTTCACAAAACTCTATTTCACACTCAAAAAACTTTTAGGAGTAAGAACAATTAAAAGTAACTATTCATGTAAATATTATATTCATATATTTTTCAAAACACCAGTATTGAATTGGTTGTTTGTTTATAATGATGACGTGTAATGATATCATACAGCTATTCCGTCAACAAAAAACAGAAGGATTGTCTGAGAAAGTGTATGTCGTCGGTGCTCGAGCAAAATGTCGTAACTATATCTTTAATAAAGCTGTAGTTAGGAAATTTTCCACGTGCACCGACAATATCGAATTAAAAAAAAGAAAACAGAAAAAAAAACAGAAAAAAAAAACGCTGAATTGGGGAAAATGTTATAAAAGCTAGATGCTGCTGTATTTATACCTGCTATACATGAACGTGTATATGATTGAATGACTCTTTGTATTGGTGTTTGCTTGTTATTTATCAAAAATATAAGTAAATAAAATTCTAGAAATATTCCATAAAGAATAGGAAAGAAATTATAAATATATTTAATTTCATTAAAGAATCACTATTCAAAAGAAATACACTACTCAACGCATTTCTAACTTAAGCGTATGGTCATCCACTATAGAATTTCAGTATGATAATTGTATTAGTAGTATAGACTTTTTTCTTCCTCTCATTCTAGATATGAAGTATCCATTTTATTATTGCCCTCTTTATTGTATTGTATGTTTCTTGGACTTGCTTGTAAATACATGTGATGATATTTTTATACAACTGAATATATTTTGACTTTGTACCCTTTAAAATTCTGTTCTGTTTTATACAAGCCCTAAGCAGGGCAGCAAACTTGCAAGCGAATGGCATTTTAATGTATTGAAGGATTGCTGGCCATGCCCACTGACCGCAAACGAGACAGTTCGAATGAGACATCAAACGAGACAGTTCGAATGAGACATCAAACGAGACAGTTCGAATGAGACATCAAACGACGGCAGATTGCATGATATATAGTCAGGAACAACGTTTGTTGGCAACCTTTATGTCGTATCTACTGTTAGAATAAGAAAAAAAAAAAAAGAAAAAAAAAACTATTAACCTACATGTCGGGGTTTATGAATTTCAATATAATCGTGCTTTAACAACAATCAAGAAAAAAATCTCTTCGGAAAACGTGGTGAAAATGCCAGGCAATTTTTTCATTACCCACAATGATTTCTACAATTAAATACTAGGCTTCTACAATCAAAGACCAAGATTTTTGAAATTCCATAGACTTAAACTTATTTAACCTCTTCGTATTTATGCCAGTCTAAAATATTATTGAGTGGGAATGGGTTAAGCCATTGCCACACATTGACGCTTTCTTGTGCCATGAAGAAGCATGGAAACATGATGGAAACACGGAAATTGCTTGCAGCAAGTTGCAACAAGCAATTTTTTCTTAACTTATAATGTCTTCTGCCAAATTATGATCATATTTTCCCGTTCTGGAGCAATTTGAAATGTCGTCTGCAAATTCTTTCAAATTGGACAGGTCTATAATTTCGTCGCCTGTTCGTAGGTAAATTCAAATTGATAAAGGTTTTGATTGATTAAGCAAAGTTTCTTTGGACAGTGGGGATCCGTCAGTTGGGAAATAGATCTAGATGATCAAATATAACCATTTCCTGCACAATCCTTAGTTTTTACGTCACGGTGATTTCTTACTTGAGAAAACTTTGCGGGAACAGAAGAAATTGCTTGTTACAAGCAATTTCTTCTTTTCCCACAATATTTTCTAATTTGTAGTTTGGTTACTTTTCACATTGCACTCACTTTAGATTATCGTTTGTAGCTTCATTTTAAATTGTATTAGTCTAAAACCTTGAAAATCCGGAAAGGGTTGAACAAAAATAATCATTTAAGCTTAGCAGAATAAATATGTAAAAACTTTCTTCATCCATGCTTTATGAAAAGCAGAGAGATTTTTTCTATTTTGGAGTTGTTTTTTTTTTTTTTTTTTCTTTTTTTTTTTTCGGTGGAAGAGTTCGACCTACATTCTGACACAAACAAAACTCGATAGACAAATAAACGTCAACGCAAATAAGGCATAAAAATGTAATGAAATGTTTGTCACGTTCTTCTTGTGTACTATAAAAGCAAGACGTTCCCCAGAAAAATAAGACGTTGTCTGAATTCCAATGGATCTCGCGAGTTTTCATGAAATCGATGGCGAACGCTTCAAAAAACTTACGAAATACGCTCTCATCTAGAATTGTCATCATTTTAACGAACCAATTAACAGACCAAAAATATCATTTTGTTTCAAATTTAAGGAGGCATGCAGACGACACTTCAAAATGTGCTGAAATCGATTGTGATAAATGGATACATTGCTTGTTACAAGCAAGAGATTGTTTTATTTTGGGAAAGGAAAATAATATTAGTTCAATGTACTATCATTTAAGAACAAGAGGCCCATAGGGCGTTATCGGTCACCTTACTCAAAAGAGCACAAAAACAGTTAAAGTCGACCAGATTATGCTACATACCAAATATCAAAGCTCTAAGCCTTTTAGTTATGAAGAAGAAGATTTTTTAAAAAAATTTCACTATATAAGACTGTGTTAAACTTGTGACATCTTGGAACGGGATAATTCTGACTCTGGGACCATAATTTATACAATCTTGGAAGAGGTCCACCAGATTATGCTGTATACCAAGTATCAAAGCTCTAGGCTCTACTGTTTGGGAGAAGAAGAGTACTAAAATTTTAACTATATAAGCCCAATATAAAATTTGAGACGTCCGGGAATTGGCTAATTATGACCATGGGGCCATAATATATACAATATTGATAGAGATCCACTAGATGATGCTACATACCCAATATCAAAGCTCTAGGCCTGTCTGTTTGAGAGAAGAAGATTTCTAAAGTTTTTACTATAAAAGCCTGTGCTAAACTTGAGAGACCCGGAAATGGGCTAATCCTGACCATGGGGCAATAATGTGTACAATTTTGTTGGAGGTTCACATGATGAGGCTACATACTCAATATCAAAGCTCTATGCCTATCTGTTTGATAGAAGATTTTTAAAGTTTTACTAAAGAAGATAATATTAAACTTGTGACGTCCGGGTATTGGTTAATTTTGATCCTGGGGCAATAATTTGCACAGTCTTTATTGAAGTCTACCATATAGTTCTGTATACCAAATATCAAAGTTCTAGACCCTCCTGTTTGGTAGAACAAGATTTTTAAAATTGTCACTATATAAACCATATGTAAAACTTGTGATGTCGAGGACTGGGCTCATTATAACCCTAGCACCATAATTTGTACAAATAATTTCTACCAGATGATGCTACATACCAAATACCAAAGCTCTATGCCCTCCTGTTTGGGAGAAGAATATTTTTAAAATTTTCACTAAATATGCCCTTTGTAAAACTTGTGATGTCAGGGAATGAGCTAATTATGATCCTGGGGACAAAATTTAACAATCTTGATAAAAATCTACCAGATAATGCTACATACCAAATATCTAGGCCCTCTCATTTGGGAAAAGAAGATGTTTAAAATTTTCTCAATATAAGCCTATGTAAACTTGTGACGTCCGGGAATAGGCGTATTCTGTCTCTTGGGCCATGATTAATACAATCTTGATAGAAATCCACTAGATGATGCTGCATGTCTTGTTCACCTTTACGGAAAAAATTGATACAATCTGCTCATTTGACGCAAAGCATTCTCAATTAAACTAGCTCTCCTCAGGCCTGGTTTACTTACCCGGTATTTTCCTGGAACAATCGCGGTCTCAATAAAACTAGCTCTCCCCAAGTCAGATTTACTTGCCCGGTATTTTCCGGGAACAATCGCGTTCTCAATGCAACTAGGTCTCCCCAGGCCTTATTTACTTGTCCGACATTTTCTGCGAAAAACTCGTAACCACAGCTCGGAATAAGCTGTAGTCACGCGGTTTACGTAGAAAACAGACGAAATGTTGTCTTCGTTTCTTATACAATGTCATTCAATGCCATTAAGCAAAACAAAGCAACTATTTCACTAGTTTCGAAAAAAAAGTATTGATCTACTTTTTGCCCATATGAATATATAAACTTACAAAAAAGCGTACAAAAGAAATTATAAACTTTTCTAAACGTTTTGACTAATTAGGATGAAATTCGTTGTAAACGAAAACATATCACAACGGACTAGATTCCTATCTGGTTCTACTCCATTTCGATTACCAGACGAGAAAATTTGAGAATAGTCCAAACTGAAACAGTTGCATGTTACAGTTTTAAGTTGATGGGATATATAAAGTTTTTTTGGGGAGGGGGGGGGGGGGTAGAAAACATTGTGGAAAATGAAGAAAATGCTGTTTAAAGTTTTTTTTTTTTTCTCCGCTAGGGGTGAGGATGGCGTCAACAAGGGCCATTGTGTGGGTATTGGTAAAGCGATTCTATTTTATAGGCGTTAATGTATAAGAGGCTACTGTGGCATGTTTTTGACTCGACAATTCGATGTGTTTGACAAAATATGGGAACGTGAACGATAACGTACCTAAAAGCAGCTTAACCCTTTTCTGTTCAATTCCTGGTTTTTGCGTTTGTGAATTTATTTTTGAGAAAACATTGTAGAACAATGTAACAAGCAATCTTTTCTTCTCCCACAATATTTTCTGCCCTACTGAATTGTATTTTTTTAAAAATAAAACCCACTTTAAATTTTCGTCAGCAAAACCTTTGAATTTGGACAGGTCTAAAATTTTGCAAAGCAGGAAAGTGTGAAAATTTTACATAGGAAAATTATCTGCTTTTCCAATATAAATATCATTTTCACGATTTGTGTTAAATCTACTTAACCCTTTCCCGTTTTTCGAAATTTAAGACTGGTCCAAATTGAAAGAAATGCAGATGACAATGTAAATTGGGATGCAATTTGAAATGAAACCATCCAGTGTTGTAGAAAATGTTGTGGGAAAGGAAGAAATTGCTTGTTACAAGCAATTTCTCCTTTTCCAACAACATTTTGTTAAGTATAAAATCACAGGGACGTAAAATCCCGTGTTTGTACAGGATAGAGTTAATTCACTATTAATTCAATTTAATGTGATATTTTCCCTAAATTCCTCTTTAAAATTTCGGAATGTATCAGATGTGGTCGTTAGTCTTCGGGTGATGTCGCTAACGACTGTATTGTTAGCAGAAGTTTATGGCGTAATTGGTATAGCATGGAAACCACTGATGAGGCAATTTTCGGTGTAATAGATAGGCAATATTTTTACCCGATTATTTTCGGTATCATTCGGATTGTAATTTGCCGGCTATTTTGGCGTCTCGTTATGCAAAATATGTTTGCTTATTTTCTTTCTATCTTTCTTTTTTTCAGTTATGAACAGCCAGTTTCATTGCAAATTCAGCTTCTTACATATGCTTTAAAGCATTACAGTAAGAATTTTGAAAATAAAGAGTGTTTATTTAATGCTTTCATGTGGATTATCGAGAAATAACGGTAGATTATCATTTGCTAAACTCATCGCCTTTACAGTGAAATTATCAAAAACTTATGCCCCGCTTTCGTTCATTTCACCCTATCTGACGTTATCTAAGCAGAGCCAAATAAATGACGTCATCATAAGCGTTGCATAGCAGTCACGTGCAAAAAGGCGCGCTTTAAGATAATTTGTCATATAATTTTCGCATTTTTTCTAATTTTTGAATTATCGTTTGTTTTTCGAGTAAGATCGATTTATCATTTCATTTCGTGAACAACAAAATCGATCTTACACTGAAACAAACGATTATCCTCTATTTTTTTTCCTTTTCTTTCTTTCATAATCTGTGCAAGAGCCGCTTTAACTATCTATTATCAGTTTTCATAATGTAAACTCAACATCTTTAACATACAGAGCCATTTACGAGTAACGATCTTAATTAAAGGGCTGGGGTTGGTTTTCACATTTCAGAAAGGGTGTTATGCAAACCAGAAATCTCACTAAACGTACGTAGAAAGAATTAAAAGTCTGCAAATCTAAACAAACTGCCGTCATTGACTTTTTGTGGGGTTCACCTGTCAAACACAAAAACTTATTTAATGTCATTTAAACTGCAAAACACGTGCCCTGTAATTGGCAGGAAAACCCGGAGAATGCACATAGAATTTAAATACTGGAAACCTCATTAGAAGCAAGGGGTTCTTGTCAATCTAATTACGATCATATATCCATCCGTCGTAACTTTCTCTCTTTTGAATTAGAGCGCGATACGTCGTCTACCTATATTAACCCTTGTCATGCTGAATTAAATCCCTTACTGAATTTACATTAAAATCATAGGCTTGAAAGCACTAGGAGCACTAGTTAAGGGTCAAAATCAATTTTGAAAATTAATTTCATAAACAACTCCGGGTTGAAAGAGACAAACAGGAGGTGAAGACTAAGATCAGACTTATGTGCAGTCTGATCTTCGTCTACACCTCCTGCCAAAACAGGCATATTCCAGATTCAGCATGACAAGGTATAAAAATTAAGTATTTAGCGTGATTTAATCCAGATCATGACAGGACCAGCGAATATTCGATATACACCGTTCGTTGAAGAAATCCAAATCAATGCAAGTCCCCCCCCCCCTTATTCTGAAGACGCGACGGGTCAGACGGAATAGTCCTCAACAAGGGAACTACGACAAGACACTTTGTGTCGGCCACAGACGATTTCTTACTCTAAAGTATCAACTCATACACAAAACAACAACAACAACAGATTGTTAAACAAAATATTATATCACATGTAGAAACATTGTCAAGTTTATATTTTTTTTTAAACTAAACAAGAACTAGTAAACCTGTCGAAAATTTGTCAATGCTTGTTGTTCCAACGCAACAGAATTTCAGACAGATCCTAATTGAAAGAATCTGCGGACGACAATTTCAAATTGATGGAATATTTTCATCTTTTTGGAAAGAAAACATTGTGGATAATGAAGAAATAGTTTGATACAAGCAATTTCTTCATTTTCCAAAATGTTTTCCAAAGCTTTTTTTTTTCTTTGAGGGGCGTACAAAGGAGTGATTGTGTTGGAATGATTAAGATAGGACGAAAAGTATTATATAAGTCATATACAAAAAAAGGGGGTGGTCGCTACTAAATTGTGGGTACTTTTGGTCAGACACATTCGCCATAATGTAACGAAATTACTGATGTTCACCGCCTATCATTCTCTTCATTTTGGCAATACAATATGTGTAAGGAAAAAAAGTTCAAACGAGGTTATAAATCAACCTAGAGAAACTGTCACCCAATATCATTCTGATCGCCCCGTTGTATTGATACATCTATTACATTTTCAAAGATAAACTTTTCAATCAAGTATTTAAAACAAAACAATGTATATCAGAGATTGAAGATAAGACACAAAACCAACAAAATTTCTCGAGACAACGGCATTCCGGTGATAGAGAAATAAAAACTTCGTGATATTTTACTTTTTGCACCAATCCTTGATACTAATTGCATGATTTTCGTTTAGACAGCGTTAATGATTCTAGCGCTGAGACTTCGATTTATACTTCTCCATTAGATCGCTGTCCGTCTATTTAAGATATAGAATTATGATAGGTAGAAGATAAATACTTATTTAAACCAATTCCCCAAAATATTTCTTTAACAAATAATAATTTAATTGTTAGTTTCGTCTATCAAAAACGAGCATTCTGATTGGTCGAAAAATTTAATTCATACCTCCATTAACAAAATTTTGAGCACACAGCCATTTTGTATGCTTCCGCATAAAATAGTCCCATACAAAAAGGTATCGAAATGTGTACAGCTTTTGGTTTTTTCGCTCGATGCAATTAAATTATAAGAGATGAAGTGAACGTTTTTTGTTTTCATGGAGGTATGAACCGAAAAAACTAATCACACAATGTATGAATCCGCTTCGCCTAATGTCACATATATATAATCTAATATTTAGTTTCGTCTATCAAAAACGAGCGTTCTGATTGGTCGAAAAATTATTTATAACTCCATGAACAAAATTTTGAGCACACAGCCATTTTGTATGCTTCCGCATAAAATAGTCCCATACAAAAAGGTATCAAAATGTGAACAGCTTTTTTTTTTCGCTCGATGCTATTAAATTATAAGAAATGAAGTGCATGTTTTTTGTTTTCATGGAGGTATGAACCGAAAAAACTAATCCACAATGTATGAATCCGCTTCGCGTATTCATACAGTGTGATTAGTTTTTTTCGGTTCATACCTCCATGAAACGGATTCATACATTGTGTGATTAGTTTTTTCGGTTCAATCCTCCATGAAACGGATTCATACATTGTGTGATTAGTTTTTTCGGTTCATACCTCCATGAAAATAAAAAATATTCTCTTTATCTCTTAAATCTATTTCGAATTTGTCCATACAGAACTTCAATTCACGAATAGCGACTTTCAACAAAAATTGATCGATCAATCGATTCGTTCATTTAAACCGGAAGCCGCCGTCATAGCGCAGTCGGCAGCGCGTCTGACTCCTAATCTTCAATCATGGGATTTCATGGGTTCGATCCCCGGCGGTGGCACATATCCTATCCGACATTTGACTCTCACCAATTGGGTGGATACTCGTAAGCCTAAGTGGGATAGCAGCTGGAGACTAGGAAAGGATTAAGTGGTAGTACTGGTGTGAGAAATACCAGGAATGCATTGTTAGGTGCTCCAGCCGCCACGATATGACTGAAATACTGTTAAAAGTGGCGTTAAACCCTATTCGATCAATCAATAAACCGGAAGCAAGTGAACAGATTTGCGTCTTAAGTTTCATTACTACATCATATTCTGCTGTACTTACGATGGTAGGTTCCCTACAAACTAGTTTCATTTCATTTTATGTACTGGACCAAAAATAGTCGTCGATGACGTTAGTCGAACTTCTTAGTCGTTGGTCAGTGGGCGTGGCCCGCGATCAGTTATTAAGAAGTGCAGCATGAAGTGGCAAAAAGCCCGTAGGAACAGGGGATTGGGGGGGAATAGCGATGTTGATAGTATGAGTACCCGAAAATCCTGTGCAAAGCTCGATTTCTTTAACACTTTCCTGTTCGATCCCTGGTTTTCAAGTCTCTTATACGCGAGGAAATATTACGGAAAAAGGCGAAATTATTTATAACACGCTATTTCTTCTTTTACCACAATTTTTTCTACCCTGTAGGTTGGTTACTTTTCAAAATGCTCTCACTTTCAGTTATCGTCGGCAACTTCAATCTTATCGAACACGTCTAAAATTTTGAAAAATGTTAAATACTTAAAACAAGAGCTGAGCATGTGGAAGTTATGCGCTTGATCTAACCGGTAGATTATAATTCTATGTCGAAAGAACAGCGAGATTTACAAAAATATTTCCGCTAGCCCCGCCCACTGACTCCGCTAGCCCGGCCCGCTGACTCCGCTGCCCTCGCCCACTGACACCGCTAGCCCCGTCCACTCAGTCCGCTGGCCTCGCTAATTGAGTCCGCTTGCCCCGCCCACTGATACCGCTAGCCACGCCCACTGACTCCGCTAACTAAGCCCACTGACTCCGCTAGCCACGCCCACTTACTCCTCTAGACACGCCCATTGACTCCGCTAACCAAGCCCACTGACTCCGCTAACCAAGCCAACTGACTCCGCTAGCCACGCCAACTTACTCCTCTAGACACGCCCACTGACTCCGCTAGCCATGCCCACTGACTCCAATGGAAACGCCCACTGACTCCAATGACCACGCCCTCTGACTCCGCTAGCCACACCCACTGACTCCGCTTGCCACGCACACTGACCTCTCTATCCATGCTCACTGACTCCAATGGCCACGCCAACTGACTCTAATGGCCACGCCAACAGACTCCGCTAGCCATGGCTCTGACTCCGCTAGCCCCGCCTACGGACTCCGCTAGCCATGCCTACTGACTCCGCTGGCCTCGATCACTGACTCCGCTAGACACGCACACAGACTCCACTTACTGACTCGGCCAGCGTTGCCCTCTGACTCCGCTTGCCACGCCCACTGACTCTGCCAGCCTTGCCCACTGACTCCGACATAGAGTTTCACTTTGCCATATAAACGGCGTAATTTTGCACAATTTGAAACAGATGTTGATTCGCGACCTTAACATCGTTACTACAGCTTAGATAAGCTGTAGTTACCATGGTTAATTCACCACGCCAACAAAATCACGTACCTAAATGTCGTCTCATTTCAGAATTAAAAGTTCACCTCCGGTCCAAATGAATGGTTTGATTGGTCGATTGCTTCTTTAATTGACAGTCGGTATTGGTCACTTGTGACATATATTTGAGTTCCATCTCGGGTACTTTGGTAATAACAAAAACTGCACAATAACCTCGTCGCCACTGACGAGGACACCTTCTAGATCTAACGAAATTGGAGTGAAGTTATTTTTGCTAAACTTCTCAACTTACTTAAGTTATCTTAGAAATGCCGGTATTGTACGAAGACAGCTCATTTTTCATATAGATCTATGCCCCGCTGTATGGAAAGGAGCCTTCATGGTTGTCTGTTTAACAATTGACCAATCGTGATTGTCAATCTAGGAACAAACCGACCAATCAAATACTCTATTCAGCCCGGACCTGAGCTTATCAACTCCGATATTGGCACCAATTTTGTTTACATTTATGGTTGGTTTGGCGACTTAAATGTCATAACTACAGCTTATTTAAGGTGAAGTTACGACGTTTAGGTCAGCAACCAACCATTTACTATTTTGTTACATCAAACTTGCCATAAATTTTGCAAATTAACGCCGTTAATAATCGAAGCGGGACTTCCTGTTGGAGTCTGTTGCCGTGGCCAACGACGTAAGTGGGCGGGGCCAGCGCTTGGTCAATTGCCTAAGAGTGATATAAGATATAACAGAGGTCAATCAAATATATTGACATATTGGTCGGTACAGGGACAATACTAGATCCTTAAAAAAATATCAAGAGCGATACAATTCCAATCTGATAATGCGCACAGTCTTACCAGGGTTGATCCTAAACGTTATTGGGCGAGAAAAATGTCTTAAATACAGCTTTATCAAAGCTGTATTTACGACATTTTCCTCACCCACTGACGAAAGGCCTTTTTTTGTCGTACAGCTGACAATAATACATTTATCTATAAAATCTTTCATACCGTCTTATACATGTATAAACCCTGGTTAGCCTACCAGTTGTATAGACTAGCTTTTGCCTGTTCTTACATTTTTATAAAGTAGTATCTACCTGAGACCATCCCTTTTTAACATTACGTTTCGTAAAATTTCTCATGTGATTTTTTGTGTGTGTTTTTTAAGATTTTTTTGTGTTGAGAAAAATTTAATCGCGCTCTTAAATCACTTATTCATTCATTCCGAAGGAGAAAAAACTATGTAATCAAAATATTTGAGAGTGTTTTGAGATGATATTTTGGTTCGCAGAGTTTCATTAAATTATAATAGCTTTTTCGTGATTTAACATTCTGCACTAGAAAGTTAAACCCAAGGGTATTATCACGTACTTCAGTCAAGGACAATATAAGTTTTGTCAAATCTTTTTTCTCTAATGTTTTATAGGACACTGAATTTCTTGTTATTAGATCAAGTACGTTTCGTTTTATTTCTGCGCCTTGACGCAGGAAAGAGAAGATCTCGGAATACGAAAAGTGTCGATTCCCTGGACCCGTTATATAAGGCATCTTACGTGCAATTGTTGCAAGACATGATTGTGTGCGCCTGTTGATAATCTATATCGTACGACTTTTGCTTGACCAAACTATAGCCCCTTGTCTGGTCTGAGCAGCTTCACATTTACTCACAATTGTTACTGTTTCTAATTGACCAATCGCTGGTCCAGCACTTTGACTCGCTAGGCCTTGTCCATCAACTCCGACAGGAAGTCCCACTTCGATTTTAACGGCGTTATTTTTCAAAATTCATGTCTAGTAGCATGTAACGAAAAAGTAAAAGGGTTGGTTGGTGACCTGCTGGAGTTAAGGGGCGTGGCCAACGTAGTAAGAGAGCGGGGCCAGCGATTGGTCAATTCGCAAAACAAGAAAGATTTTTGGCATAAATGTAGAAATTCAATTCTCACGTCCAGTCTTCATAAATATTTTAATTGTTCAATCGATACTTTAATTTTCAATTGCTTTGAAATTGGAACGTCATCCTTTTGTCAGCAACAATTCCACGTTAGAATATAGTTGTACAATTTCAGTTTTCATATTTGTTGAAAATCTGATAAATCGGAGTTAGAAATGCATATGCATTACTCTGAGTCCTCTCCATTTTGACATAACTGAAAGTTGTTGTACGTCGAATTATACGGCAACGGTCTCATTGGAGAGACACACAATGGGTTTCAAATTAATTAAAATCTCTGAGTGGCATTTATCAAAACAATTTCAACGTAAAAACTACTCGTTATATTTTATTAAGATAGAAAGCTCATATTCAAAGTAATTAGAATCTGAGAAAATACCTAGAATTCCGTAAACTTGATACATGAAGCATAAAGGGTACATCTGGAAGTAAAAAATTAACGTAGTCCATCCATAGATATTTGGAAGATAAGAAATCTTCGGAAAAAGTTGTTATCTTTTGATTTGCATAATTTATAGTCAGTCACTAAAAGATATCAAGCAAGCCGTTGTTTGGGGATTTAACCGTTGTAATTGCAGCTTGAATAAGCTATAAATACGACGGTGTGGTCGTCAAACCAACAAAGGTTACCGTTCGCTTTTAAGCTCAAGAGGAATAATAGCCTAATTTTGTTTTGATAAACATAAACCGTGTTATGCTGAACTCGGAATATTCCGGTTTTAGCAGGAGGTATAGACAAAGATCAGACTGCACATAAGTGCAGTCTGATCTTTGTCTTCACTTCCTACCTGTCCTTTTGAAACAAGAGTTGTTTATGTACTTAATTTTCAAAAGGGGTATTGATAACTGAACAACAAGTACTACCTGTGCATTCAGGCCTTTAATTTTTTATACAATTCTGAAAAACATTTTATTCGGCATGACAAGGGCAAAGGTTTTAGATGGTTATAGATTACAAAGCTCGACAGCACGTCCAAAACAGATTAGCATTCACAAGGAATGCACAAGGAATCTGTCAAATGGCCAAGTCGTATTTGAGTGCTTGAATTATTGAATAATGAGCCCAGATTCTGCTTAGACTTCAATAAAATCTGTAACTTCATATCGAAAAACACAACTTTAGCGATTAAATCACTTGGGTGTCGAAGAACTCGATCACAAGGATAAGTATTCGTGTATTGTTTAGACAGACAGGAGCCCCACCCACGGAGATCCGTCGTACAGACCTGACGAAGGTCAAAGCAGGACTATCTTCTTCTTAGTATGCGGCAAGTACACGGTACACAAATTGAAGGACAAATTGACATGCAATGTAACGCCGGTTATGAGTTGAATATCTAAACTCATTCCGACACAATGACGCTTTCTGGCGTCCCTCAGGAAAAGCAATTCGGAAAATATTGTGTAAAATGAAGAAATTGCTTGCCATAGGCAATTTCTTTTATTTCCTCAATGATTCTTACCGAGAAAGTTAAGAAATATCAACAACAAAAAAATCATAAACTTTAAATTGTCGTCGGCAACGCTTTCAATTTGGATCAGTCTAAATGTTTTTCTTCTGGGATTAATTGATTTTCATGAAAAAATGTTATCTCTTTCAAATTTTGTGTAGTACATATATATGCAATTTAAAATGCTTCCTGGGTGACAATTGAATTATTATCTAATGTGCGTTCTTTTCGTCGAGATGAAAATCCCGCTAAATGATATTTTTAGGTGTTTTTAGGAACGAGTATTGTTATTTTGAATGAAAACATTCGATGTCGTCAAGACAACTTGTTTCAGCCAATGCCGAGTAAGCTTAAATACCTCATTGAGAATTCTTAAGATTCTTATTAAGCGGCTTAAAAATCCTAATCTAAAGAACGCTTTATATTAGAAATCTAAATAAGAATTTTAAGAATCTGGACAAGGAAAACTCACCTCTGGATATAGAGAGAATTTTGTTTTCTTCTGTGTAAGATCGATTTATCATTCATTGTGTGAACAATAAAAGTTATAGTGACATATAAACATTGTGATTACTTGATTGAATTTTCGTTGAAATTATCAAGTGATAATTCACCGAAAACCCTCTGAAAACCATCGAAAAGAAATACAAACTGTCTAGATAACCCATTCAACCATTCCAAGACAATCCCGCTGTTTACAACACACCCCCCCAGAGAAAAAATGTTTGGAAAATATTAAGGAAAACGAAGAAATTGTAACAAGCAACTGCTACATTTCCCACAATGATTTCTACCCTAAAACACAAAGATTTTTAAAATTCATTCAATTTGAAATTATTGTCTGCAACTTCTTCCAACTTGAACTAGTCTTAAAAAAAGCTTTAGCGGTAACGGGTTTAATCGACCAGTTTCAACGTGTTACTTTCATGCAGTCACCGACTTCAAACTGTCAAAAGAACCAATCTTGCAGAAAAGATAACCCCGTCCATTTCTTTCACATTTCAATGAAATTGAATTGCTGTCTCCGACAGCAACATCAATTTTAGCAGTAGACGTTGTCTGTTCTAGATATATACGCGCGACTGATATCTATCTGTCTTGAAATGTGACAGAGATAATCAAATATTCATTTATCTGTCTCTCAAAATGAAAATTCGCAAATTTACAAACTTAATTTTCACCAAACTAAACACATTTTATCACGTTATATTTTTCCTAGGCGTGGCACTTTCAAATTTTACAGAGGTCAGTAATGACTATAGCTTGATAAACGAGACCCTTTAAAATTGTACTTCTGATATGAAAGGATTTATTCTGTTTGTAGTCCTTCCTGACTTTTCCGACATGGGCTTATCTACTTGCTGACAAGTACATTTTACTAGGCTAATTGACCAATCGCTGACACCGCCCACTGACTCCCTAGGCCACGCCCATTAACTCCGACAGAAAGTCCCGCTTCGATTTTTAACGACGTCATTTTGCAAAATATATTGCATGTAGCGTGTAACAAAAAGAAAAATGGTTGGTTGGTGACCTAAACGTCGTAACTGCAGCTTGAATAAACTGTAGTTACGATGTTTAAGTCGCCAAATCAAAAATAAAGGTTAACAAAAATGGCGACAAATGTCGGAGTTGAAAAGCTAAGGTCTTGGCTGAATAAAGTATTTGATTGGTCGGTTTATTCCATTGATTGACAGCCGCGATTGGTCAATTGTCCGGGGACAAGTAAATACCGGGGTTAATTTTAGATTTGAACAAAATAGATCTTAAAAAAAGAAATATGTTAATATTGGAAATTCATCGTAATAGTTATCATAATAGGCAGAAAGCATTGTGGTTAATGAAAAAAATGCTGGGTTTAAGCATTTTCTTCATTAACTATAATGTTTTCTCAATATGCATATCTTCACTTTTTGCCAGACATCTTCATTTGATTACTAGATTTGTAGAAAATAATGTCTTACATAACCCGAGACAAGTGGAGGACAAAAATCTGTATTTCTACACCACTCTTATGAACTATACAATCGCACAAATTAATTAAAAAGAGTTGGCCGATCGCGACTGTCAATCAAATAACCAGTCGACTTATCAAATTATTCACTTAGACCAGGAATGAGTTTTGATCTCCAACATTGGCAACCATTTTGGTAGGCTTTTTTGATGGTTCAAGTTTTGTTTATTCAAGCTGTAGTTACGATGTTTAGGTCGCCAAACAACTATTCACATTTTTGTTGCATGCTGATTGCCATACATTTTGCATAATGACGCCATTTTATTTTTTTATTCATTTATTTATTTAAATCAATTCTGTATATTGTCTGGTAAGAGTAGAGGTTAGACTAAGTTTGATGCCGGTTCCATTAATCGTCTCTCTCGTCGCCTTATACGGCTTCCGTGTCGTGACTTGATGAATTAACGCCGGTCTGAGGGATTACCTACTCCGTTTTATGGTCTAGAAGACCCGATTATTTTTTTTAGATGATTCCTAAATAGATATAACAGAGAGACATGGTACTGCTGATTTGTGGTACTTATACCTTAGCAAGTATGTCTAAATGTAAGAATGGAGAACTTGAAACAACTCGCTCGACGATTGGCAACCAAAATATCGTAAATACAGCTTTGATAAAGCTGTATTTACGATATTTAGATCGCCCGCTATTTGTCATTGCAGTATTAATTTTCAGTATCTTATTTCAGGCACTTATTGATGATCAGTAATAAAAGATCAAACAAATATTATGACACTACCTGGATGGCTTTCTTTACACGTAATGATAAAAAAGGGGTCGAATGAATATTCATACACCATTTTATCGTGAGGTGTTTCTAAAATAACGTATCAATGGCCCCGCCTGATGACTCCGCTAACCAAGCCTACTGACTCCCACAGAAGTTCAACAGAAGATCAAAACGGTTTGCACCATTTCCTTTCTGGACCCTACAATATACTTGTCAGCTACTTTTAGGGGTGTTTAGGTTTGCTAGAATTCGTGAATTTACTTCTAATAGAAAAATGATACCTATGTCGCTGTGAACCCTTGCGTTTTACAAGAAAAGAAAAACTAGACACTCGAATTAAAAAAAATTCAAACTGGTAGAGCCTTTTGTCTATTTATTTGTTTATGGATATTCTAATTAATTGGTATTTCTTCGGATATCCTTTCAGTATTACACTACGTTTTAATCGACTTAAACAAGTGTTGTTTTGTGTTTGTATTAAAAGCACCGATCATGTCAAAATGTAAAGAATGTCGTCAAATCAAACTCAAATAAGAGGTGCAATCTACTTCAATTTTAAAACACAAGTGTTTGAAGTGTTTGGTTAATATTTGTCCTGACCAAACCACGTAACCTCTTTAGGGCCATATTGAAATATTCCCTTTAATTCCGAGCTGGTAAATGTATTCTTATACTTAGGATGAAATTGACCGATCGCTGGCCCCGCCCAATTACTCCTATAGCCTCGCCCATTGACTCCGACAGGAAGTTCCTCTTTGATTTTAAACGGCGTCGTTTTGCAAATTTATAGCCGGAACCCATACATGTAACAACAACAACAACAACAAAAAAAGAATAGAATGGTAAGTAGTCGAAAAAAACCAACAAAATTAAAAAAAAAATGGCGGCCAATGTTGGTGTCCAGATATCCATTCCGTTCTAAATGATTTAATTGATTGGTCAATTGGGTTCCTTTATTGACGGCCGCGATTGGTCTATTACAATACAATTTTGATCCCATGGCAGACATTGCACTTAATTAATTTTTTCATAACATCGGTCTGTCAGAATTAATTTCATGACAACTCTTCCCTTCAACAACAAATAAAAACCTAGATTTCGTCCAATGAAAATTAAGAACTGAATTTTAAAAAAAATCTTAGCCCATTTTCACAAAATCCCGCCTTTTGCTTGTATACAAAAATTCATCTATTATCCATAATGTTTTCTACCACAAAAGACAAAGATTTTAAAATTTCGTCAACTATGTTGTCTCGAACTTCTTCAAAGTTGGACCAGTCTAAAATTGTCTAACCTGGTAATGGGTTTAGCAGTTCTGCCATTATCTAAAGCTGATGCATTTTTGTCATGTTTTATCCCGTGTTTTAGTGCCATCACTTTTATTATGGCGCCATGTCGGAAACCATTGCAATCGTTTGTAAAATTTAGCCCACGCAACATCAAAAGAGAGATCATTAATTCCAATAAAAGTTTGTGCAAATACATTGAATCACAGCTTCATAAATAAGAAAGAGATAATATTTCAACTCGATCCATGCAGCCAAGATACAATGCTTTCAGACATTTGAAAAAAAAGGGATTACGCTTATTATGTAATAAAATCAGTGTTCATAACTTCGACGTTATTTCATATTTCCACGTTACGCAACAGCAAATTACTCGGCAAAGTACAATCGAAATT